>OX359277.1:41202637-41572637 GCA_947179155.2 Hedera helix
TATTCCTATTGCTACTGCTGATAAGCCTGATATCACAAAATTATTTTTTCTTTATAAGTTAAGTTATTTTATATCTTTTAATTTAATATTTTATAAATTTATATTTAATCTTCCATACTATTTACACATGCACCTCAAGTGTCACGGGATGAATGCTAATACTGATTATAATTAATGAGTCTGTATTAATTTAAAATTCAAAAATATTATAATTATTTTTTGAAAAAAGAAAAAGAAAACTTTTTTATTTTGAGGAAAAGGTAGATTTTCCTTTGAGACATTTTTGTCATCTTGAGCGTTTACGTGTAATGACTCGGGTTAAATATTGAGTTCGAATCAAATTATAGCAGGCCCACACTCACTCACTTAAAAAATCATAATTGAATGTATTAATGATAGTAGTTTGAATTCTTGACGTCTCCATCAGGTGAAAAATTTATTCCTCTAACTATCGTGGGATAATATCAGCGGTCTACTAGGTTCGAATTCATGTTCCCACCTCCAGTAACCTGATTGGATGACCCTACCATAGCTTTTGAGAGTCAGTTCTTATACCATCTGTAACAACTCGAGTCAAATCTCGATATAAAATCAGCGGCCTATTAAGTCTGTATTCATGTCCCCATGCTTTTGAGACTCGGCTCTGATACCATATATAACTACATGTTCCCACCTCTAGTTTTTGAGAGTCGGCTCTTATACCATATGTAACAACTCTAGTTAAATTTTGTGATAATATCAGCGGCCTATTAGGTTTACATTCATGTCCACACCTCCAGCAACCCGATCGGATGACCCGATTAAAGTTTTTAAGAGTCAACTCTGATACCATATATAACTACTCAGGTCAAATTTCGAGTCCAAATTAAATTATAGTAAAATAAGACCTAATACGTTGTCTCAATAGTATCTTCTAAGGTCTTCTTAGCCCACCAAATGTTCGCGTAAAAAGGTTATGACTGAAGGTATTAATGATAACAGTTTTGAATTCTTATATACACACTCAAATATCCCATATTAATCGATGTGAGATTAGGGTATTACATTATACAATCTCGATCATTCTATAATTCACAAGTATGTGTTGACATGAATTTATGTCCCTTTTTTTTTTTTTCTTATTGTCGTTTGAAAAATTATCGATTTATTGTTGAAGTAAGAAATTATCCATTTGCTTATGCGATGAATAATATCCAATAATTGTATAACATAAGACGCTAATTTTTACTTCATCATTCAATTGCCTTCATCTTTTTTTCACTTTATCAACCACCATGTAATTATCAACTAATCACAATTCATTAGTTAAAGTTTATTTAAACATACATATTCAAAATGGAAAATAATATTTGTATTTTAATTTTTTTCTTCATTTGTGCCCCGATGTAAAATAAAATTCATCACTTTAATTTTCTAATGGAGTCCATATAAAAAAAAATAGTTGTAACGCCATTATCATTTTAATTCAACATAAGAAAAAAAACCGACAATAGAAAACCCAAACTATTTGTATCTTTTCTATGACAAGCCCAAACTATTTCATCCCATTACAATTTTAGTGCAGTGCCAAAAATACACTAAGTTTTCGTTTGGGCTTTAGGACAGTTTCATTTAATATTGGACTTTGTGAGATTCAACATTTCTGTTTGGGCTTTAATATAGTTTGATTCAATATTGGACTTTGTTAGATTCAGCATCAGACCCATTTTAATGTAGCGGAAAAACCACGGGGCTCGAGAATTGTTATGTCAGGAAATCTTCTCCCGTATTAGACCCATATGTTGGAAAAATTATTCCTTGCCCCTGGGGCATGAGGAATAGTATGCTCCCCCTCTCACATGAGGGTGGAGCCCACGTGTATTGAAATCCGTGCACAACGCGTGGGCTCCACCCTCATGTGAGAGGGGGAGCATACTATTCCTCCATGCCCCAGGGGCATGGAATAATTTCTCATATCTAAATTCCTTGCATGCTCTGTGTCTGTGATATTATGTTTTACTTATCAAGACTAAACAATCGTTCTTCCTTTCATGGCGAATTTAAGAGTAAAGGTGGATTAGGTTTTCTTCCATCTAATTGGAATTGAGTAGTTGGATAGGTTGATTTGGTTTAAAAAATTATCTTCCGACTGTATTCATGACAACGGCTGGACTTAACGGGAGTCGTTCATAGTCCAAAACTTGTGCGTGGTGTATTATTGAACTTTTTTCTCCGCCTAAGAATTGTCAAATCGATTAGGAGTCTCATTCATGTATGTCGAATTCTACACAGATACATGCAAGATAGGTTTGCCCAAAAGGACAAACCAATATATATAAACATATAAAGATGCCTCAAACTTTACTCGAGATGATGTGATTTACAGTAAAAGAAGAGATTCCCACAATTCCAAAATTAATTATGCATTTTGGTTCAATTGAGTCAATTTAATTAATGAAATTTCAAATTTTAGAATTGATATGAATACATTTAAGTTTTTAGAGCAACATAAGATTTTTTTAGTTGATTTACAAAAAATTTGTAAAGAATTTAAATACATGGGTACACATTACTTTTGAATTTTGCTACTTAGACTTAAAATAAACATAATGTATCCGTAATTAATTTGGAACCATGAAGTAGTAGATTATAATAATTTCTTTAAGAGTCGTTATTTGTATTAAAACTTTAATGTTACG
The DNA here is from genome assembly GCA_947179155.2 of Hedera helix. Classification (NCBI taxonomy): domain Eukaryota; kingdom Viridiplantae; phylum Streptophyta; class Magnoliopsida; order Apiales; family Araliaceae; genus Hedera; species Hedera helix. The sequence continues at coordinate 41,205,316 of OX359277.1, forward strand.
TTTGAATTGAAGAAATAAAATAGAAAAATAAATGGAATGGATAGTAAAATAACTCATTCTATTATGGTTGAAATGAAATAATTCATACCATTCCTTAAAAAAAAATTCATAAATTTTGGAGAAATTGTAAAATTGTCTATTCCATTATAATAGAATAATCAAATATAATTTTTTCATTCAATTAAAATAAATTATTCTATTTCTCTCTCTATTTTTCAAATTCAAACGTAATATAAAGAATTCACTAGCCCTCTGGCCACAATTGCTATATAGGTCTTGGGAATATGGGAAAAGATTATTTGTTCCTCCCGCTACAAAATGCCAAATAATGATCCCACTTGGTGGGCCAACTTTTTCAGTAATTGCATGTCCTCATGATACATTTGAATTAAAGAAATAAAAGTGTGAATGAAATAATTAATTTTTATAGAATGAAAAAAAATATATTTAATTGTTTTATTAAAATAAAATAAAATAAATTATTCTTATTTCTCTCAAATTTATAATTTATAAATTTTATTCTATGAGAGAGGGTATGAAATAACTCATTCTGATATGAAATGAATCATTATACTCTCCATTTTATTTTTTTTATTCAATTTCTTCACTCATTTTATTTTTTCAATCTCAATGTAACATCAGTGTCTTATCGAAGGAATAATAATACAAGTGTCCCGAGCCAAATATTTTGCGGCAAATTAATTTGGAAACAATTTAAAGGTGATGCCTTAGTTTACACTTCTATTACACATCTATTATTATAGAGGTGGTAGATAATTAATTATTAGTTATTTTTTCCAACATTACATGTGATGAACATATAATTCAACATCAACTTTTCGAGGCCATTGGAGTCTTTCTAAAACTTTATTTCTTCTTGTATTCTTACTCCCAATATAAGAAATTGATTCTCTTGGTATTTATAAATATTGGTCATTGATAATATCAAAATAATATTTATATTATCAAAATAAATATGTACTTAATATTTTTATATTTATTTTAATTATATTTAATTTTTTTAACAATATTTATTATTCTAACAAAATAATTATTATTCTAACATTATTAATAGTCATAAAAATTAGCTCAATCCCACTTTTTCTCTTACTAACCTTTTAAGTATCTATCTGTTCTGACCATGCGGTTGGTCAAAAGCCAAAGAAGCAGTGCTTTGGCTTACATGGGCATAAAAATGATAAAAGGCGGTACGAAGAGAGAGAGAGAGATGCATCATGCCTATATCCAACCTCATCCTCCTAAGCGAGTACCACTAGTAATTTTATTAGGGTTTGTCACATGGTCAATGTACGTAATATTCTAATTTCACATCTAAATGTGGGTCAAATCGATGTGTATAAACTTTAAGTTTATATTAGAAGGTGGTTTGTGGTTTGATGGCCTCGTTAACATGACCTAATTGATACTTTTTAGAGTGGACAAAATCTTATTTCAAATTCATATTAGATTATAGTTTACACGATAAGATTGAATAAATTAGAGAAAAATTATTTTTAATTATTATTTATCTCATATATACACATACGTCGTAATTATAATTGATTAAATTTTTTTATAATACATAACAGGACTCTTCCATTACATGTTCACATGAGGTCATGTTGCACAATTCACCTATAAATTCTGAACAACTAGGCACTAAGATTTTTATTTTTTTGACAAAAAACACTAGCAATTCATTAATTTTATCGTCTGAAACACTAGTGGTTAGTCTGAGCCTCTCTCGATCATCCACTGGAGACGAAGGCCACCCTACATTAAAAAGGTGTCAAAAGGGTGGGCGTGGTCCCAAAGAAAGAAGCATAGAGGGGGAGAAAATAGAAAGCCCAGCGGCAGATGGAGCCCCATGGTCCTCTGTTGGCCTTTTGATTTGGTTTGAATTGTGTTTCGAAATTAATATCTGCCGGCACTTGTTTTTGCTCTTCTACCTTCTTTTTTTTACTATACTTTTTTGGTTAATCATTTAGTACGTACGAGTTTTAAATTTTCACTTGTAAGGGTCATAAAAACTGTGAGTGTTGTATTGTGTTTGTTTCTCTAAATAAATGAAAGGGGAACAGTGTCAGCTGCTGGCCGCTGACGCTGGGCCTGTGGCTGTGGCTTGCCCTCTCCTGATTCTGATGATGGAAAAGTGAAGAGTGTGTGTTTGTGTGTGTTTATTTTGTTTGGGTGTGTGTTGTATTTTTCTATTGAGAGGGACGAGTGCCTGCCTTCTAACCATTCAACCGTGGCACTGAAAATCATGGCGTTTTAATTATAGGCATTCATAAGGAACAGATATATATATGTATTGCAATGACAAACATCCATCTCTCTGACTTCCTCTCTCCTCTCTCTTTATATCTCTCCTTGTAATGATACGTATCTCTGTACATAGAATTAAGATATACCTAAAATATAAAATAAAAAATAAATAATCTGTTTTAGATGCACCAATTTTTTTGTCTTGTACTTGGTATAACTTCATTTAGATAGATAAAATAGTGAAATATAAAAAAATTATTAATATAAAAAAAAAGATGAAATATTCATACCGTTTATAAAATATATGGGACACACAAAAGTTTGTTTATTCGAACAAATATATTTTTTTATTATATAATTTGTTTAAGATATAATTATATGTATTAATTTTTTTTATTAATTCTAATATTAGGTAATTAATATTGATTTAAAATTTTATTACTATCCATGTACTAATTAATTACTTTTTTTCCTCTCTCTCTTAATTACTCTATTTTTTTAAAGGCAAAGTAAGAAATAATTAATTTTTTTAATTCTATATATATGTAAAACGTCTTATATTATGAGAGAAATTTTTCAAAATAATTTATATAATGAAAAAAAAGGAGTGTATAAAGAGGTTCAGTTGAATAATACATTTACCATCCCTCCTCCCTAAGATTAAGATTGCATTCAAGCCCTCTCATTTTTTTTCATTACTATCCTTATTTAAGATGACAAAAGTAAGTTTCAGACGTTCGCTTCCTTGCTTGCTTTTTGTATATTTTCTAAATAAAATCATTCCCGCAGCTTACTTATAAATATTCTTGTCCTGAATTATTACTATGATTTGACAACACCTCTTCTATAGAGATCCCAAATGAGCTACTACTCCTAGGAGAAAAAACCCCAACTATTCAAGGACAATTCTATAGTGCTAGTTACTGTATATATATTCATGTTAATTATCACGTGTTTATATATCTAAATTAAGTCCCAATAACTAGCCTTGTCGAAACTTGCGTTTGATTCCTTATAACTATGTTTCATGTACTCCGTATGATCTTTATTCTTTATATTAACACTGGTTCTTGAATATATAGGACCTAATAATACTGTTACTTTTGAAGACAACAAATTCAAATTAAAATTCAGCAAATTTAATATACAGAAATATCATTACAATTGAGATTTTGAATTATTTTTTTTGCTAAATGATTTGAAATTATGGAAGCTCGAAATTTATTTTTCATTTTATTGCTAAAAATTAACTTAAATTTTGAGAAATTTTATTTGAAATATTGGAGGCCGGCAGGGTCAAGTGAAAGAAAGGAAAAGGAAAATTATTGGGCAGGGTCCGAACCCCGTACTCCAACTCGTTTAAACACACACTGTACGGTAGTATTATCTCATATCATATCACGAGTACTGTTCCATATGACATAATTACGCCTTCACTTTAATCATATGTATGAGGCTGCAGAAAATTTCAAGCTCTACTCTTATTTTCTTAAGCAACAATATATGTAATGACAAGTATATATATATATATATATATATATATATATATATATATATATATATATAGAGAGAGAGAGAGAGAGAGAGAGAGAGAGAGAGAGAGAACAAACAATACCTGTTAGTGAAAAATTAGCTTCATAGTTGATAACCTCTTTTTGTTTCTTTTGTTTGGAAAAAGGAAAGAAATTACCAGTTTGATGTTATATAACTGTTGAACAGAATCTTACCGACAGCAATAAAAACCAAACCTTAACCCATGGCCATATTTCCATTGGCCAAAAGAGTGACAAAATTAAACAATAAATTAGAACGTACATTCCAACAATCAGCAAAAAATTACTAAAATCCCAAATTATATCGCTTTCATAGGCAAGGGATTATACATACATATAAACAAAAAGATTCAGAACGAGAGAATTTTTTTATTATTATTAAAACATAAGATAATGATAATTAAAAGCTTTATTAAGTAATACTACGTACGTACTACTAGCTAGTCTCCTTCGCCTTGTGTAATAGCTGATGACATATAACTCATGGCAAGGGAAGTCTCAAGATCAACAACATTACTAGCATTAGGAGCTGCTGCGTGAAATTGTTGCTTGCAGGCATGGCAAGTGATTTCAAGCATGGTGGAGCTTATCTTCTTTGTAGCTTGCTCCTTTAGAATCTGAGCCTTCTCAAGCTCAGCCTGTGCTTGTTGCCTAATTCGTTTCGCATTAGCAAACTCCAATTCCGCCAATTCAATCTGTCTCTTCCCTTGTTCTCTTGCTTCTTCCGCGTACGCCTTCTCAGCCATCGCCATCTTTAGCAGCTTCTCATTTGCACCATTTTCATTCGTTTTGTTTATGTTACTGCATGAGGATGTCCCAATGGAGAGCTCCAAATGGGTTGCTGCATGATTTTCGCGGCGGTTGTGTAATGAATATGTTGTGTTCGAGGATGAAGGTAATAGTTGAAGCTCTAAGTTGTGTTGTTGCTGATGATGACGATCATGATTAGTTGGCGAATTTATATTATCGCGATCGGATCGTGTAAAAAGTACTGGTTGATCAAGAGTAGTAGTAGTTTTAGGCATTGAGAATGATCTTGGCAATGGGGCCATAGTACTTAAGTGGTTGTCACTAGAAGGGCTGGTGCTAGAAGCCGTACGAGACGAGCAGGTCGGCTGCTGCTGCAACCTTGCCTGTAAGTGATCAGGCCGGACTTGCCGGATTGTGCAAGCATCTTGATGCTCAATGAAACTCTCAACTCTGAAAGAATTAGACCAAAAATATTTAAAAAATGTATATACACAGAATCAAAGCTTGAATTTCACATGCTAATAGATTATTATGGTGATAGCTAGCTCATATGTATGGATTGACCTTTATTGTCTCTAATAATGAAGATGTAGTAGTATTATGTTAGTAGTACTTCAGCAAGCAACTTAGTTAAGAAATCAATATAAAGCCTTGCCTATGTAGGGCTACCAACTAACAAACAATAAAATATTACTCTAGATCAAGTTGGGATTCGGATTATGACTTAGTTAATAAATATTATATTAAATTAACAAATAACCCAACAAAATCTAGCTAACTAATTAAAGTAAAGCGTTGAGTTTGTATATATTTTAGGTAATATACGATGTAGGATATTACAAGGAATTAATGGTGATTGGTGGGCATACCCTCTTCATTGGCTGTGTAAATTAATCGTATAGAATGAGGTCATGTTAGTACTACTATTGGAATCTGTTCTTGGGTTTATTTGAAGATAATACAAGGATCATCAGAAACTCGAGAAAGTAGAATAAATTAAATGCCAAAAACTGTTTGTTTTTATAATTGGGCATTTTTGGGTTTCAGTGAATGTGCATAAATTTTGTGAGTAAGAATTAGGAGAGAGAAAAGGTAGCAATATATAATATCGGAATTAATTAAAAATTTGTAATAACCTGGAAAAGACACGGCCACAGTCACAAGAATGGCCTCTGGTGCCACAAGTTTTAAGATGGGCCTTATAATCTGACTGAACCGCATAACCTTTTGAGCATTTCTCGCACACCCACTGTTTGTTGTTGCTGTGTTTCCTCCTGAAGTGCTTCTTAATCCCAACAAGATCCCCAAGGGCGTGGCACGGGTCATGGTGCAGGCAACTGGGCTCGGGGCACACGAAAACCCGTTTCCGTACCTCCGACGACTCCTTCTTGAGCAACTTCCACGGCACCTTGTGCCTCCGGCGATGCATCTGAAGGTTCTGGTCCCTCTGAAATCCTTGGTTGCAGATCTCACACACGTATCGGTCCGATTCCAATAACGTCTTTGGTGACAGCGAAACCACCTCCGCACCCGGATCTGTACCAAATAACATATAATATAAAATTAAGCAAATTAAAGCAGGTACTGAATTTGGCGGTATATTTGTAACATTTACATACCTGGGGTACCGGCTGGTCTTCTTTTCCTTTTGTCTGTAATCCCATCAGAAGAAGAAGATGGACCAGTTGAAGCTGTAGCATTAATATTTTCTAACATGGGGTTGGATTTTTTTTTATGGTTTTGTTGAATAATATGTATTTATCCTATAATAGCTAGCTAGCAGGTGATGGATATCAAAGAACAATAAAATCCTTATTTACTTGTAATAATACAGCTGGGGAAGTGGGGGAGTTTTTTCTTTCAGCTTTATTCATACAAGGCTAGGCCAGGCACTAATGGTAGAGAGAGAAAGAGGAGAGAGAGAGAGAAGATATAATGGTAGCTAGATGAAGGAAAAGGGAAGAAGAAAAAGGGAGTTGCTGCTTTATGCAGTCAGCTTTCTTTTAAGCTTTTTATTTATTTATTTTCAATGAACTTTCTTGCAATTTTTTTCATTGACCCCCACCTAGCTAGAGAGCAGGTAATTAAGGTTGAGGCAAGTCTTCTTCTATATGAAACTTAAAACAGTGGTGTAGGTTATGTTAGTGGTGACCCAATCACATTGCTTCAAAATTTGAGGCCCCATAGGGGGAGTATTTTCTACACACAAACAAAAAAACATATATCCCTCCACAACAAAACAAACTCCACTCATTATTAATTTACAAATGTAATTTGCATGAATAAATGCATCCTCCCCCTTGAGTTCACGTGACCTTATATCTGCCTCAGGTAACCTTCCCATCTTCTCTTTTATCTTTGTCTCTGTAAAGTAAAAGTTAAAGTGGTTAAAAAATAAATTTTTATATGTATTGACCAAATACGTAGTACTATATACATGCAGTATACGATATGATGACCTCAAGCATGCATGATTAGCGTTGTAGAGCAACTTTATATAAAAGATAAATTGATGATGATGGGATTGAATTGATGAATGAAGCACGATTACTTAACTCGATCAAGGACGCCACTGTAATCATTTCATCAAGTTTTTATCCTACTCAAAAGTTTATTTAGCACTGCATGCACCTCTCTTCCCCCCCCCCCCACACCCACCCCCCCCCCCCCCCCCCCCCCACACACACACACACACACACACATACACATACACATACACATATATGTGTGTGTATATGTATAGGTAAATGACAATGCTAATTCAAATTTTATTAATTGAATTCCACTGTAAAATAAAATATTTGTTTTGCGTGTAACTTTAATTAATTTGTCATTTCTTGATTAATTATTGAGTTACACTTCTTTTTCATTCTTGGAATTAATACAAATACCTCATTGTATTTATCACATTGTTTATTATTGTGAACTATAATTAATTAGGATGCTGCCATAGAATGCACTGTTATATATGTTGTTATTTTCAACAAAAATAAAAAATGTCTGTATATACAAGGAAAATGATGCTTTCGGAATCAAGACTGTTGGATCATGCATGATCGGACGGCTGCAAAGATCGTTTGCACCTTATTCTTATTCTCATAACATCATTTCCAGATATTTTTTTTGGTGGGGTTGTACCTATTTTTGAGGACGTGGGGTTGTACCTTGTTTAGGGGTACTTTATGATATCATTCACGAGGCTGATTCCTTGCTTAGGAATAGATTTTAGTGGAAGTAGTTACCGCAATTCGTTTTATGTCTTTGTGGAAGGATTTAACATGTATCTAATTTCATTCAATTTTTGTTGGATTCCATTAGACAAATTTGATATCAACACTCAAACAAAATTAAGCATTAGTAACACTGAAAAACTTAAAATTCAACATAAAACTGGTTGTTCATAATTATCAGCTCCAGCTTCATTGTCACATGCATCAATAGTTCCGATTTAAACAAGTTTAATTATTGGACTACAAATAAATCAAAATGCGTTTATAACTGGAACCGTATATAGAAGAATCATGCATTGAGTTGCAAATGAACCAGAGATGTGCAGGCGTGGAAAATGGTGGTGCATGGATGTCAAATGGTTTTGTCCTTTTAATTTTCTCTGTGTTCTAGAGAAGTCATGAACTGGGGGAGGGGTTGTTTGGTTTTTATATTTTATAATCTCAAAGAGAGAATAAGAATAAAAGATGCTCAAAAAAATATTTTATATTTTTCAAATGAACGAGAGGTATGGGGGGATGATGGGAGTTGGATTCTCAACACATGGCGCATCAAGAAAAAGACGTACACACCCGACAAATTAACTCTCCCAAGGGTTTTCGATTCGAATCTAATCATTTCTACTACTAATTCAAGTATGAACTAAACCCCTAGCGAGCTAATTAAGAAGGTTTTAAATTAATAACCGATTTATTTATTAAAAGGTATAAAAACTTCATTCGACTTTTGGCAGAAGTCTACCCATTCTGAGTCAAACTAGGTGCTATTACAACAAGAGCATATCAAAGAAGTTTAAAAGATTCAATCAGCAATTTCTTAAATATCCCATGCATGCATGTTAATTAACTTGGAAGAAATTATACGTACATAACATTAGACACTAAACAAAGTAAAACTTGCTTAGCAAACCATTATAGAACTAGTTATACAAATATTTTATGACTTTATTAATTAACACCTCAACATCCTGATGACACTGATATAAGATCTCTTTATTTAACTAGGCTTTTATCTAATCAGGATAAAAGTTAAATGTAAAGAAAGAATTTATAATTATGTGAAAACAATAATTTATTAATACTCACAAATAATTGATCGATCTAAAGAACTAAATTTTTATTCAGTCTTTTTGATCGACGCAATAGTTCTCTCTCTAATAATATATTTTTATACTAAATAATCTTTAGTTATTTCAAGAATTAACTTTGTTTCATGTCTTATAATTAATTAAATTTAATATTTTATAATTGATAATTTCTCAAAAAAGATTCCTTTTACAGTATTCGATTTTCGGCATAGAACTATAAACATTGTGTATACGATGAATATGCTGTTATAAGAATGTGTAATTAAAGTATAAAAATTTATATACTTAAGTTTTGCCACATATTGTATAATTAAAAGCATAAACTTGATTTTGATATCATTCAAAGTTTCCCCACTTTCTTTATTAAATTGGTTTCTTAACTTAATAAAAATTCATTAGTACTTGAAATCGTAGTTAAAATTCATAACTTATATATATGCATGTAATTTATATACACCCATACTAGCATCATATATAAGTGCATGTACGGTTCAATAATTTCATAATGGGTGATGGAATGGCCTGTTTATTGTACAAGAAAATTTTGTATGTTTTATTTTTGTTGGCATCCAATTGAGTGAACAAAGTTGGCATCAATACATTCACTCAAGCTATACACACAACTCTTCTTACTAGTGAAGTACTAAAAGATATTCTACGTACCAGGCCATACATTTCTCTCTCTATGACGCATGATTAGCTAGGATAATTAGAGAAAAAGTTGTTTGTTTCAGAATGTATTGTTTCTCAACATCGATGATGGTGTGGGATTGATTCATATTTTAGGGGTCTGATTAATAGTTACTATAACAGGGTTGTTGAGAGTTTTGCTTGTCAGTGAGTGAACAATTGCCTAACTCGCCGGTGAGCTAACGAAAGTTGTAAGAGGGACAACGTCCGTGGAAGTCGAGCGCAATGTATAATTGGGTTTAAAAATTTATTATTAACTCAATTTTGAGTTTTACTAATACATTGGGCTTGTACTCATATTATATCAGATAGATTTTCTAGTTATTATAAAACGTTGTTTGATATGTAAATTATTGTAGAACGCATATGACATGAATATATTAAACAAAAAATATTAATCAAATTGATCAACTTGAGTGTATCTCATATTCTTATTTTTTTCATATTTCTCTATTTTGTGTATGAGATTGATGTGTAATTGTCTAATTGATCTTAAATTCTACCGGATGGATTTTAATTTTTGTATTCTAGTTAAGAGAAAAGAGAGCTGACAAGATGAATATTACCATCGGAGATTGATAACGCCAGCTTGACATGCATTGCCTTGCCTTGGTAATGATATACTCCTTCTAAAAAACATAAGATATTATTAATTTTTTTAAATATTTTAAAATTTAAATTGACATTAACTCATTTAGCTTTAAAGAATACAATGATAATATTCTAAATTATCAAAAAATAATACTAATCATTAAATTCATTATTTGTAATTGTTAATGAATAATTTTAATTTTAAATTTAAAAATATATCAAATATCAACATTCATAAATCAATATATCTTATAATTAGGAATGGGTGGAGTATATATATTTGTTCTTCCTCCTAAAATATCTTTCAATTCATATTTCATGAATCTGCAGAAATATTAATAAATTTAATTATGGATAAATTTACAAACACAATTTTAGGGCACAAATTTAAACACAAATTTTAATTTTATCATCAAAAAGTAAGACTTAATGTGAATTTTCATACCAGACTCTACTTTTTAATGATAAAAATAAAATTTGTATTTTTAAATTTATGCACTTAAACTTATTCTTTAATTATTATATGCTTTTTTGGTTCTGATGCGTAAACAATTTTCTGCCCCCTGGAGGCCCACCAGCATCTATTGATTATGATTATCATATATATATATATATATATGATTCATAATCTCCTTACCTAGCTACATTACCATGAAATTTGTATTACCTTGTGTTTGGAAAACCGGATATCATGATTGTGAATTGTGATACGAGAATTTAATTAGATATCTTGTGCATCTTAATATAAGTTTAATGTTCTTACTAATTTTCATTTACATATGCACAATCATCAACGTTTTTGACAATCATTTTTAAAGTTATCCTCCTATGTATAGTCTCTAAAAGAGCAAACATTTATATTTCTCAATTAATTAATTAATTAATTATATGTCTTAACTTTATGGTTAAGATTATAAGGCTCGAAAATCATTAGCTTTAGTTTGATTCTCACAATTAATACATGAGTTTTTATTTCTCTTTTATTTTAGGGAATTCATTTTTGTTGAAAGGTTCTCACATAAAGTGTGGGATCTAATGATATTGTAATTTTAATTATTAAATTCATTAGTTCTTTTACCGATACCTCTACAATTTTACTCAATATTCAAAATGATCGTAACTTAATTTTAACAATTTTTAGCTCAAAATAAAGTAATTATAGTATTTAGCTAAAAAATAATAATAATTATATATGTTTGGGAAGGATAGAAAGAAGGCAAAGACAGAAAGAATGACACAGACAAGTGAATTTTTAGTAAAATAATCCAGCTTAGATAATATATAATTTTGGTAAGAAGTAGTGTACTACGTATAAAGAAGATGATTGTGGAAGGAATTGAAATTAAATGAGAGGGACCTGTGCTTATGTGACTTCCACAACGGTCACATTCAATAGATACTATTAACTGGGGGTTAATCTAATAAAATAAATGACAGTATATATAAAATTTATATTTATAAAGCATATAATTTTTTTTTTTTAAAATGTACGTACCTATCTACAGAGACAAATATTCTCCTTCGTCGTCTGAAAGATGCCAAGCCGTGGCCACCTTTCTCTCTTACTAATCGTTTGGGGTTTGGCGGAGAGAAATATGCCCTCTAGAGCTGGCTCTTCCCACCAGTACTACTAATTGATTGACCGATGGTAACAAATTAATATTACCCAACAAACAAATCCCTGCCTCTTCTCTCTCTCTCCATATCTATCGATCTATCTATCTATCTATATATATATATATATATATATCTTATTATTACTATTTCTTTTCAAAATTAGCTGAAATTATAAAAAAAAATTACATTATAATCATATATACAGTTCTTAATATGGCAATACTTTTATATGTTATTAATTGAGTACTATCATGACACTACCATTATATTTTTAGTTAATATTATAACTAAAAATTAAATTTATTTTTGAAAATCATCATTTTATAAATATCTCTATTTATTTTTTAAAATAGAGTATTATATATTTAACGTGTTAATGATCTTAAACTTATTACACAAGTGTTTGACCAAAACGTTGAACTAATTAACTAGCCACTTAAAATGTTATTCGAAGGAGCTGGATCCCTTTTATTAAACCTTTCACCCAATTTTTGTCAATATATAATAAGTGATATAATATTATGTCGTTGATGCCATTGCCAACATTAATATTTGTGTTGTTAAAGTTTACGTATTGAGAGGAATCAAGTGAAAAACATAATGGAGGAGATCCTATTCCTTGTTCAAACTTTCCATTGGACACCTGTTTTCCATTAATAAATTATAACTGTGCTCTATCTATGATATATTTATTATTTTTTTTATTTCATGAAAAGAGTATTATTTATTTAAATAATTAATTTGTGAAATTTTAAAATTAATATAATTTTATTTAATTTTGACTAATGCAATAGTTACAGTTGTAAATTACTTAAAATTTATTATTATTGAGTATAAAATTTTTATTTCAAAATTACAATTTGAGTTTTAAAATTTTGTTGTAATTAAATTAGCTAGGATTAGATATGAAACTCTTTTTGTGAAACGGATGGGAGTATTATTATCTTAGTGAATTACGAGAATTTAGCATTATCCAATTCCTCACTTTGCTTGTCTAATTTTTTATTATTTGAGATAAAAAAAAATTGAGACCCCTACCATTATTTTTTTTAATGCACTTTCTCGCTTTAAACTTTTCATTCACTTTTGTTTAACAAAATTATAATCACATTCTTTCTAAAGTTTTTATTCATTTTCTCCTTTTGAAAGTTTTTATTACTTTCTCCATGCTCAAGAGTGTCCATGTCATTATATACGTCTCTTTCTGCAATCTTTTATTAATTTATTTAAGAAATTAATCAGTAGCAAATCAACCAGTAAATTTTCAAGATACATGATAATTGTTAATATTTGAAGTATAAACAAACAATACTATTAGTTATAAAACAAAATACTTAAAATTTAAATAAATTTACATCAATTAAAATTTAATTTATGATTTTTGGAGTCACTCTAAAAAATAAAATATGAGCCTTACATTTTAAATAAGGAGATGTACTGGGACCCTGTACGTGTGTAAATTATGAAACGTACAAATGCATAAAAAGTATCGATACACATAATATTTGTACAGTTTTTGTGTATGATTAAACTGGCAGAGGTTGCCAAATGCCGATCCAACCAGCAGGGTTTTTATTTGGAGAGAGATTCTTGAAATTTCTTAATAAGTTCCATTTTGCTATGGCCCTCCTGATGAAATGGTTTCCCCAATAATTAAAGGTCAAGCATTTAAATTTACATCATTGTTCATAAATGAGAATTAATTCTGCCGACAAAATTCTTTTCAAATTTCAAATACAGCATGCATGCATGTATGCTACTCATATTAATATACTAGTGGATTTGCACGTATTAATGCAAAGGAACGTAGAGAAGGCAAAACTAATATATCTTGTTAATCCACATCGACTGCATGGGCGGATAAACCTTAGGGGTAGGAGGGATTTAATTAACCCTATTGAATTTTTAGGGTCATTCTTTTAAGAGTATGTTTAGTTAAAATATGGAATTTTAAATTAAAATTTTATTAAATATCTCAAATTTTTATTCATATTGTCACTCCACTCTTTCTTGTTGTTTAATAACTTACATGGAGCATGATATTTTTTAACTATTAAAAATAAAACTATTATAGTATCATTGTTATAAATTCAAGCAATGAAGTCTCAAAAATTATTATTATAAATAATATTTGAGCATTATTTAATTTTATAATTTATTTTACTATATTTTTTGTAATTTTTTTAAATTAACCCCACTAAATTAAGGGGCTGAGTCCGCCCCTATCGACAGCATCATTATAATTTGGAAACCGAACATACCGGCAACCATCCTCCATCATAACGACCCAACAGATCAAGACTCAATTCTCTGTCCTATTTACTTTGAGCAACAATTAATATATTTTTGTTCAGCACATATAAGTTCACCTAAAGGGTATAATTTATTTATTTCCACCTTTATAATAAGGTTGAGCAATAAACAATTCAATTCTACTCACATGTTTGAATTCGAAACAACGTAATCTAAATTTACAATTTGTTTGTACAAATAAAACAAGTCCCTAGACTTAACCCTCGAATCATTGATTGAAAAACTTTGTTGTATGGGTGGCCATTTCAACTTGCTTAACTGTAAATAAATTCAATGGTCGAGATTAATTTGATAAGAGTTATGATATGTGGACAGTGACATGTTAAAATGAATGTACGGGCCCTGGCTATCAGGGGCCCAATTATCATATCATAAATAATTGGCAAACTACTTTCATTTTTTGGCCCTAAGATACACAAAATACGTACTGTCGCCAGACGAGGACCAGAGTTAATTTTTTCAAGAAAATTTCAAGACTCCATCATAAACTATAGCTAGTGATTTCCATCGTAGGGTTAATTAACAACTAAAATTCACGGGCTCAAGTGGGTTTTTGGTTGATATAGATTATTTGAATGTTTGAGAAAATATATGATGCATAAAAAAATAATTTAATTCAATATAAAATTGTAAAAAATTGTGGATAAAAAGAAATTGATAGTAAATAAAGAGGAGCACTATTTCTGCATGTATTTTTTATATTTTAACATAATTTTCTCTAACATAAAAGTAAAAACCCACTTTATACTGACATAAAAGAAGAACATGTACAAATATAAAAAAAAACGTATGTAAGAATATCAATTTTCCAAATAAATTAGTTAAGCAGTCTTACCGTGCTTGCAGTCAATGTAGAGGCGAGCCCAAAAATCCATGACTTTGGGTATCCTGGCATGTTAGAGCCCATGTATATGCAGCCCATTGATCATAGCAATGCCTATAAAGCCTATAGAATGGAAAACCCCATGGTAAAAGTAGGGTTGCAATATTTTCCACATAATTTTTTGACGATTCTCTCTTACATGAATTAAGGTGGAATCCGTTTTATTCTCATGTAAAAGAGAATTATATAAAAATATAAAAAAAATATGTGAAGATATCAGTCCCCAAAAAATATAACTATGAATGATAGGTTAAGGTTGCATGTATTTGATGTAACAAGGTTTAGATTATTACTCCACATGGTATTATTATATTGGTAAATTATCACATAACAAGCAACAAGCGGCTCACTCAAAAAAAGTTTTTGCGTCGAGCATACCTAATCTACTTGAGCTCTTAAAATATTTCAAATCTACATTATGTCGTAACCCATCCACATCATTCTACATAACGAGTTTACTCGAAGCAATAGTGAATATTACTCATGGCAAGTCATGCAATTTTGCACCCTGCTGATTTCGTTTAGGTTTTCAAAATCTTAAAAACGCCCCTCCCGTGAATCGGTAGAATGTAACTCAAAACTGCAAAATCATTCCATGCTTGAAAAATAAACATATCTCCGCGGGATTGGGTGAGATTTTCATGTCAAATTTTAAAGACGATTTTTAACCATTCACCATGGGTTAAAAGGTTAACTATGAGTTAAAAAATCAACTAAATTATTAAAATTTATTTTTTTCATTTATCATTGATCTAAATGAGTTAAATTGGATAGAAGATGTATTTCGTGCGTGTCTTATAATTTTTTTTTAGATCAATTAGTTTGATGGATGAGTGATACTTTAACTTGGTAAATGTCACATTTTTGTTGTTCTCGTGTAAAGAAAAATAAATTATAGTCAAAGGCAAGAATTCATACTACATGATATGTCGCAAATATTGGTAGGAATATCAATAAATTCCAAGGGTTTAATCTGATGATTAATGAGGTTTACTCGGTCCTTATATTGTCTAAATAAGATCACCCAAAGATAAATTTAGTCTCGAATAACGGCTTGAGAACATTCTTACCGACCAAACAAAAAAAAAGCAATAAAAAGATCAATAGTTATACCTAGTTTTTCTAAAGCAACTAGGTTTCTACAAGGAAATAAACAAAAAAATAATCTAGGGATACTATTTTGGTCAGCTAGCACAAATCAATACGTTATTACATGTATAAAAGGATACTTGAATTTAAAGAGGAAAAGACAGTAGTACTACAGTATTACTAGTACATTTTGAAAAGTCTAAGAAAGTAGTAATAAACAAAAACTAATGAAAGAGGGAATAAAGAAATGCAAGTGACAGGTAGCACCTCAAAATTGAAAAGAAAAGAAAGATGAGACTTGGAGTGAAGTTAAGTGGTCATCTGTCATAATATTTATTATTTATTTATGTTCTATGGAAATATTTCTGATTCAAACACAATTTTAGGACTCTCTTTCAGATTTCTCTCTCCTATCTCTTTCTTATTTTTTCTTTCTGTTTCTCTCTCCTCTCTCCTCTCTCCTCTCTCCTCTCTCCTCTCTCCAGGAGGCAAAAACCCTAAAAGAGCTGTTTACCCGCACGAGTAAGTTTTCTTTCTCTATCTCTCTCTCCCTTTCTCTCTCATAAAAATCTAAGCATTTCGTTATCTCTGTACTATATTCACACTTGTACTTTATTGCATGTCAATTCTATTCTTGTATTTGTATAAAAATCCCAATCTTAATTATTTGATGAGGGATTTGAATAAAGCTCCTATTTTTATTTCAGATCTGTGTTCAAAATCCCGGAATTTAGTTTTTTCGTTGAGATAGTTTTTCCATGTTGTATACATTTTGATCTATACCCAATCTGTTGATGTTGAAATTGCTAGCACAGATCTGATTTGCCCTCTGAGATTTGTATCTAAAACATAAAGTTTTAATCTTTATTGAAAATCTACCTTATATCTTGCTATTTTTTTTTAGAATTGCAGCATTCTGTTATTTTGTTGATCTCTTTAAATTTTTGTATGTTTCATCGATACATCTAATTTCATCCTTCATTTAAGGTTGATCTTTCTAGTTATTAGTCTGGTTTGTTATTTGCCAGTGTATTTCAAACTAATGAAATACTTCCTCCGCTTATTCTCAACAATATTCGACCGCTTATTTGAAATCATATCTTGACCCAAAAAGGTTAGCTTATTAAGTCTATGGTCTATTAGAGTATATATGTCTAACGCGTGATCTCTCTATCCACATCGACATCAAGCTCCTCCTTGAACTTCACTTCTTCTAGTTGACAAATCATCTTCTTTAATCTCTTATTTTATCTACTAAAAGCCTCTGTCAAGTCCATTAAGTCTCTCTATCTAATGAGGCTTGCTTAATTAACGAGTCATCTTTAATATCTCTTGTTTGATCTACTAAGGGTGGTGTATTCAATTAAGACTTTTAAAAAATTTTAAAGACTCTTTTTAAGTGACAGATTTTTGTAGAGTTTGTTGACTTTTAATGACTTTAAAGACTTTTAAAATGACTTTTAAAGACTCCATGAAATAAGTGACATACTTTTATAGACTTTTTACTAAAGACTTTGATAGATTTTTATATACTTTTAATATATCTTGTAGCTTACATCATTAAGCATTTTGTTGAAGAGGTCGGACAATATGCTTTGAAGAAAACTATAGAAATGATGAACTTGATAGATTGGTTTGGTCTGGAAGCATCCCTATTTTTACACCTTTGACATAATAGAGTATCACATAACCCAATGATCATAAATGGATAAAAAATTAAGGGGATAACTTATTTAGAGAAAATTACACACTGTCCTATAATGGAAAAAGTTTATAAACCACATAGAATTTTAAAATTTTCTATTATTTTTTTACTGCTAGTACCTAAATATTTTAATTACAATTTTAACTCAACAACATAAAATGACATTTGCAACTAAATGAAAAGATGGGTTATTCATGAAAATTCTCCATAGAAACAGTTGCTAAAATGCGAACAATTATATTAGACAGTTTACTTAGTATATCATTATTTATCAAAAGTTTTATAGGAGACATTTTCAAATCACCAGTATAAATGACACCCAAAATATATTAAATCAACACTAACATGTAAGCTTACACAGCTGATGAGGATGAACTATGCTATATTTTTATTCCCTAAATGCTAAGTTTTTGTAATTATTTTGTACTTAAATGTATTAATATTTATTTTAATTTGGTTTTGATATATTTTGTGAGTTTTCAATTAATTTATATTATTTATATTATTTTATGTTATTTTATACTATTTTTATTTGTTAGTTTTTAAGTATTTTTATTATTTTAGGAAAATTATTTATTATTATGTGTTTTTATTAATTTTATTTGTATTTATTTTATATTATTTTCATCTTCTCCCTTTCTCAAATATTTGAAAGTTTTTGACAAATATTTGGAAGTCTTTGGACATGAGACTAGACTTTAGAAGACTTTGAATATGAATAAATCTTGTTTTAAAGTCTATTAAACTCCACCATTTGATAGAAATCTTTAAAATCTATGACTTTTTGAATATCGAAATACTTTTATAGACCTTGTAAAAGTCTTAATTCAATACCACATAACTTTTAAAGACATTAGAAAAGTTGTAATTGAATACCACTAAACTTTTATAAACTCTTTAAATGTCTTAATTGAATACAACTAAACTTTTAAAATCTTTATAAGTCCTTACAAATCCTAATTAAATACACCCCTTTAAGAGTCTCTGTCAAGCTCATCAAGTCTCTCTTCTTGGTGAGGTTTTGTTTGATCTACCAAGAGTCTCTGTCAATCCCATTAAATCTCTCTGTCTAATGAGGTTTATCTCTGTCAAGCCCGTCAAGTCTTTCAATTTGATGAGGCTTATCTCTCAATACTCTGGGTTGATCCACCAAGACTCTCTGTCTGATGAGGCTTATCTCTGCCACACTCATCAAGTCTCTCTGTCTGATAAGGCTTATCTCTCAATATTTCTTGTTTGATTCCTCAAGAGTACATAATCCACCAAATATTCATAATTCATTGAGCCTAGCCCATCACTCTCCCTAATGATGAGCCCACACTCTTCAATATCTTTTGTCATGAGAAGAGTCTACCACTTGTTCAATGAATTATATTTGTCCATTATGCGCAGTCCATACCACATTCATTACCCAAGCCCATAGGCATGGCTCTGATACCAGTTATTGAAAATATTCGACCCATATATGCTATCTGAAATCACATTTTGACCAAAAAAAAGTTACCCAATTAGGTCTACGATTCATTAAAGTATATATGTCCTCAATTTTTCTTCTTATGTTTCGACGTGGGACTTTACTATTACACGATATTTATTTTGATGTTAGTAACTTAGTATAGTATGATACAATGTCCTGAAGCTTACGATCTCAATTTCATTATTATCTCATCATTACTAACTAAACACTCTGGGCAAATTTTTGGGGTGAGCATGGAATAAAATCCCTAAAATTTGAAAATTTTGAAAATGGGGGGTGGGATTGATTCTTAAGCATAACTGTAATTAATATATAGCCAGCTGCAAGTTGAGGTTCAGTTTTTGAGCTAAACAATTGTTTCTCCTAAAATGGCTACAACACCTCTATTTTGCTACAATAGACCACACTATGTGATATTGGAACTAGCAAAAAATATTGTGGGAGTGGCCCTCGTCTAATATGAAAGACATTTGGCGACCGCAAGACAATTACAATTCAGTTATTGTTTGTTTGGCCATCCGTTTAGCACAAATAGATTGGAAACACATGTGATGCCTATGTTCTATTTCACAATTTGTTCTTGTGTTTGCTATGTCTCATTGTTTTTGGGTTATATGCACAGTTATTGCCTAGTGGCTTACAGTTTTGGAGTGTTATATACTCACAGTTAATGATGAGTGGAATGGCTTTTTAATGTTTGTGATATTATTTGCCATGAATATGTAGACTGAATGGATGACGACGGAGGATTGAATATGCGCAATTGGACTTATTATGATCAACATTATAACAAACCTGGGAATCTTAATCTACGTCTTTTTCCATCTATGGATAGTCGGGTATCAAAACCTTTTCTTGGGCGTGAGAATTCCGTTATAATGAACCACAATGGGGCTTTTCACCCCCGAGATTGCCTGGTCTCTGATACTCCTTTACACATGGAAGCTGTGAGGGACAGTTGGGTGAACTCCAGGGAGAGATTTGTTCAACAGATGATGTCAGGAAACCCTGTTTTTGGAGGATTTCATGAACATCCTGGGGCTCATTCCATGCAGATGTTGCAGCAGCAGCATCCTCCTGAATCGTCCAAGGATGCAGCAGAGGCCACGGAAGATATAACTGTGAAAAAGGAAGTTGGTGGACCTATGAAGAAAAGGCAAAATGTTGCCACACCAAAACCTCCGAAAGCAAAAAAGGGAAAGAAAGGTCCTTCAGTTCCAAAGGAAAATGGCAAATCCTCTGGTCAACGTGCTAAACCAGCAAAGAGGAATATGGATGTGGTCATAAATGGGATGGATATGGACTTTTCGGACATTCCTATACCAGTTTGCTCTTGTACTGGAACTCCTCAGCAATGTTATCGATGGGGCTGTGGTGGTTGGCAATCGGCTTGTTGCACCACAACAATATCCATGTATCCTTTGCCGATGAGCACCAAAAGACGTGGAGCAAGAATCGCTGGACGGAAGATGAGTCAGGGTGCATTCAAAAAGGTATTGGAGAGAGTCGTCTCCGAAAACTATAATTTGGCTAATGCAATTGACCTGAGGAGTCACTGGGCAAAGCATGGTACCAACAAGTTTGTCACAATAAGGTAGATTTATGCTGTGGGTTTGGTCACTGGACTGACCTCACATTAGTCATCTGATTTACCTGTATATATGTCTGTGGCCCTTCGCTGAAGTTCTTGGTACTTCATAGTACAGGAATTCTCAGTCATGATGAATGCTTTGCCGAAACTCTAGATTCCTAAATTTCTTAAAACGTTGTTATTTTTCTTTTAAGTTTATATTAGAAGGCAATTTCTGGCCAGCAGATTGTAGGACGACGGATGAGGTTTTTTTTAGCTTAATTTAATGGATCATTTTGAGAAAATATGCCTCAAGCTTGATTTATTTTACTGATTTCAATGATCAGGAAGTGGATACCCTTTTCCTGTTTATCATATCTATTTTTATCCAGTTACTTTATCGTTTCTTTCTTTCTTTCTTCTTTTCTTTTATGTTACCTTGAGGTTTTAAAGTCAAAAACGTTTATCTGATTTGCTGCCCGTAAAGATTACAACTACTTGTTTTGTTACCAATTATATAAGATCAAGTCCATTAAGGAAGAATAACACCCTAATTAGATAACTTTGACATCAATTGATATCTATATAATGTCGTATATTATTATTGACAGTAGAACTCATGGAGATAGTTACAAAGAGTCAAAGAGATGGCTATATATATATATATATATAGGTAATATGTCTAACCATGTTTCTTTTCTAGTAACAATAATAATATATTAATCATTGTATTGTTGTTTTTATGAAATATTAATGGTTGTAGGCAACCATTAATTATAAGGGAAAAGATAAAAGGGGAGGAACTTGTAATTCATTCTCCATTATTGGAAAGGAGTAATTTTATAGTCTGGTTTTTTCTGAAAGAAAGGTATTGGTTAGAGAGATTTTTAGCAGTGTTTTACATTTGGCAGGAAAGAAGAGTGTCAAGTCTTGTTTTGTTTAAAAGGGATTTTGTTAGCAGTTGATTCTTCCTTTAGGTTTGGCTGCTCTTCTAAACTTCTAGGCTCAAGTGCTGGTTTTTATTCTCTTTTTTTTTTATCTCCTTTCTGTAAAAATTGTCTGGCAGCCATCTTAAAATCTCAAACTCTACCAACCTTTTTATCTCCAAAATTGCTTGCACTGTGTATTGATGTTTAATTACAGTCCTGCCAATATTTAAGGTTTAAAGACATACTTTGACATCTATTTTTCCTAGTGATCGATCAGTTTAAGTTGAAAGATACTATACTAATATGGGGGGAAATTTGTAATAGATTTATATCATCCTAGTGTTTTGTATGTAAATATTTTGTAATAATAATATTCTAAGAGGAGGAGGAGGAGGACTGTCAACAACCACCAAGGGAAGATGAGGAAAATGAGATTTAAGCTGCAATTTCACTGGCGCTGGTAGGAAACAGAAAAAAAGATGGAAACCCAAGGGTGTTCATCGCCCTTTCTCTACAAAACCCAAGGATGCAGCATTAATAACACCAATTTCTCTGCAAAATACAAAATATAAAGAAAGTTCATCGCCCTTTTTAGTAGCTTCATGCAAAATATTTAGTGTCATCAGTGCCTCAACTTTCACGGCTGGGAATAAATCATGTTCAGAACCATCGCAATTCCACTGCAAATTCTGCTGTAAACTTCGAAAATCTCAATCACAACGGAGTCCATGGCTTCAAGAATAAGAGTCCCAACCATTGAGACCGTTTTGGACTTGATAAGCAGAAGCATATCAAGCAAATCTTGCATTTTTTGCTGCCAAACAAGGTGTTGCATCATGGATGATTTTTCATCTTCTTCATTTCCCCCAATTTTATGCAGCTGCCTTTTATGCTGTCCCTCTACATGAAGCAACAAGAACGAAGATTTCTGATAAAGAAATGAATAATATGCGCGTATGAATTCGTTATGATCCCATGATTCCCCGGGCTTTATGTATCCGTCCTTGAAGCTCGAAAGATCAAATGATAATCTCCCGATCCCCTATGAACTGCAGGGACTTTACACCAGAAAACTTCGTGAACAAGCTATAGTCCCTTTAAGGTTACTACCCAGCTACGAGTGTTTAATGGACCATACGAGAGGCTTGAGGTACGCGGGGAACACGCGAAACCAGGTAAAGACTCGTGGGCATTCCGGTAATCGAGGCGGGACTCGTCATGGCTGGTTGATTTTATGAGTGCCATCTCGATGTCCGGGTTCCGGAATGTTGTCCTCTTAGAAAAAAGGTGGCTAGCTAAATGCTAGTTGATCCTTGAGCACTTCGGAAGCCTTTTTCCATAGATTCATTTCCTGTGTTTAATGTGCTCCGTTGCTGTATGTATGTGTTTCTTCTCCTTTTCTTATTCTTTCATCCAAAAAAAATCTCTTGTTTTCCGCTTCTTACATCTTAGCAGTCGAGCTGTGGACATGACCAACTATTCATTATTGTTATTATTTTGGATAAGTCTAACACACAAAATTAAACACTACATCCATCCCAACCATTAAAAAGTGAGGCATGACACGAATTTCAATGCATGCTTCACTTTTTAATAATTAAAACGGTGCAATGTCATACCCTACTTTTTAATGATTGAAATGAATGTATTATTTGAATATGTTATGCACTTATACTCATTCATTATTTTCCCAAACACAACCCACACCCACCCACCATTGTCGGCCATGGGTATTTTGCTTATTTTATATACAACTACCAGTCAATGTTTAGTTAGTTAAGTGTTGCTGTCCCCATTATTTTCCATGTTATTTTTAGAAACCATGCATTGTTATGATCTTTTTTAATGTAGAATTTGAAAAATAATGAGAATATTCAAAATGATTATTCCGGTAGAGGAATTGAGACCTTATCTTTTGCCACTTTGTTATTCGGCTTCCATAGGATGGTATGGATTAATTTCCACGCTTAACAGCTAAACAAACGATTCATTCGGATTAACAAATTATGCAGCTCAGTGTACAGTTGTTCTTATTTATTTTGACCATGGTAAAACTAGGTGTGCAACAAGAAGTAGGCCAACATTAAACATCATGTGTAGGGTGGGAAATCATTGACATTTGTATCAGACTTGTTCTTATTTTTGTCGACAAATGCTCGCGCTGTCATGTACACAAACCGTGGCACAAAGATCAAACCTACTAAAAATCTAACCTAAAGCAAAAATGGACTTGTCAATTATTGGAGACTGCAATAGAGGAAAGTGTACAGGAGAATTAGTTGAATAAGAGGGAAATTTACTTGGTATCTTATCGTTAACCAAAAGAATTAATATAAATTATTGTGCACAGATAGAGATAAACTTATAAAAGCCCATATCCCCATTAATCCACATATTAAAGAATAAACAGCTGTTTTACATTCAGCAGCAAGCTGTTCTAAGCCCGCTGCCATCAGATATTCCCACCTCCAAAAAAATGTAAACAATACATTCAAAAATTATGAAACGTGAGAACAAAAAAAAAATTATAGGTCACACTTGCGACCACCCAAAAAGGTAATCAAACAACCATCCTCTGTATGCACGACCCGACCCGACCCTCCCTGCTAAGCCAGATCAGAGGGTTTCTAATGATCAATATACCCTTAAAATAAAATGGGACTTTGACCCGTATAAAATTGAATCTAAAACTACAGGGCATATAAGGGCGAACAAGGTGAAGTAGCCAGACCAAGGCAAATGACTTGTCCGAAACCCACACATTTGAGTTATTAGCCAAGCACCACCTTCTGACTGGGACATTCTTCACATTTTCTCATATTTGGAAATGGTACAAACATCAAGACCTGACACCCAATGGCACTCAATGATCACCGTGACTGGTGAACCAACGCAAAACTCCATCCAGACTTTGCAAGAACTCTTGGTTTTACTACAACATAACTAGATGAATGGAATAACCAAAGATCTGAGAGTAGATCAAAATTTGAACAACAGCGTTCCTGCAACCAAAATCATGAAGCAGCGGATGCTTTCTCCAACTTTTCTTTCTCAATCTCAACTCTTCTCTGCTCAGCATGCTGAGCAACACCACTGGCAAGTGCTTGAAAATGGAAGTCAAGTGTTTGTGTAAGGCTCTGGAACCTCAATGGATCAGATGCTTGCAAAGCTGAATTTGAAGAATTGGAAGTAAAAGAAATGAAAATTCCAAGTCAGCCACAACTAACTAAAAATGTATTCTTGACTTAAAAAAGAAGAAGTTAAAATGCACTCTTGCAGCAGTTTACCTTTAACTGCATCCACAAAGAAAACAAAGGGATCAACCTCATCAATGGGTGATCGCAGTTCCTCGTCATCACTGAAGTCATCATCAGAGTTGTCGTCGTCTTCATCGGTTGAACGGAAAGCCCTGGTCTACATCCCCATATATCAGCTTATGATAAGATCATGACAAAAACATTAATGGATACAGCACACACATCCAATTTTTCTACCAAAATAAGTAAAGGAAAAAAAGGGGGGAAAAGGCATACACTTTCATTGAACAAAAAATTTGAGACTTGTAACGTCTAATTATTCCATTCCATATCATCTGTCTTATGATCTATCTTTCCTCGTCTTCTGCGGGTCTCTAGAGGTAATAATTTCTTAACATGTACAGGGGGTAGGAGCACATCTCAATTTTCAATATAGTTATTGTTGCCCATCCATTTTAGATACAGTAGAGTAAGGGAAGAACCATGGGTCACTTCATATGAACACTTGTTCATTCTTGTAGTAAATTTTAACTGGTATCAAAGCCTTAATTGTTAAACGTTAAAATCTTAAACCAATTGCTTGCATTAACCTTCTCTTATTTTGTCTTCTCATCAAAATCCAACGTGAGAGGAACAATCTGGGATAGTAAAAAAAAAATTATATCCCAACTTGAAACATTTTAAATCATCAAATCAGAATTCAAATTTAAAGCATCTATTCATCCTTTACTAAATGAATAAATCTTCAAATGATGAGAAAAACAAGAACATTTATCCATTTATTCTAAAAGTTAAGTGGGGTGAAACACACCTGTGCAGCTAATTTTTGAAGTTTTCTGTTATTTGTTTCATCGCCATCCTCAGCGTCAACTCCCATTTCTTTGTCAGACCCATCTGCATCATCGTCCTCATCATCAGACTGCAAACTGTCCATATCATCAAAATCATCGGTCTCTTCTTCCTTTGCAGCTTCTGCGCATATTAAAAGAATATGAACGTAGCATGAGAAAGAAAGAAAAACCTACCCATACAGAACTTGAGGTATAAATTCACTCTGAAGGAACATCAAATCGATGAAATGAGGAAAAGAAAAGAAAGTATTTTATTGAGCTACCTGCTACTTGATCCTTGTAGGCCACCAGCAAATCAAGAGTGGCTTTGAAAACACGCTCCAAGGCCTCCCCTGGCAACTGATCCACAGGAAGTGGAAGCAGTGATGTTAAACCCAAGCAGCAAATCTTTTTATCATGTTCTCTGAAACATCCATACGGGCATGTGATGAGAATCTAACTTTCTAAGATACAAAGAGGAAGGGTCAAAGGGGAATACTCAAAACAAAACTACATGATAGACGGTTTATTACCTCTTAAAATTAGCCCGCACCCCACTCTTTTTAGTTTGTTGCAACATCTGGAACCAATGATTAAATATTTCTGTAGCAACACCAAGTTTTTGCAAAATGTTGAGTGTTAAAGATGCATTGTAGTAAAGGGCATCAGCAATCTGCAAAACAACAAAAGATACTATTGATCATGATATGTTACACCTCACAGGATTATGTAAATAACAAGGAAATTTCAAGTAGAAAAACTATAAAATTTTCAATGCTAATTCCATGAGACTTCAATTCAATGGGTATGGACTTGGCTGAGGGTAGCAAATTGGCGGAGGTTCTTGAAGCAAAATGTATAAAAGTTCTATGTCATGCATAGTCACTATGTGAGCTATCACAGCTATCATCCATATACTACATACAGTATGCATGAACCATGATGAAATGATAACACTACAAAAACTGTATGAACATGCACAGTTACCAAGTAAAAGAAGGGTAATAATGACCAAAGCAGTACAAGAGAAGCACAATGATAAACAAATTGAACTCAGATTTCAGGCATTATCTGTTTTCACAGGAAAAGAAAAAGAAAAAAGGAAATGCAGATGCAAGTTTCTTACCACTTGCATCAAAAGGCATTTCAAATAAGGTCTCTCAGTTCGACGCAACCGCTCAACCGAGATTCTAATATATGGTTCAACCCAGTGATCCACCTGTCCCCGGCAGTTCTGGAACACCACTTCAATGAGCTTAGGTGCCGACTCAATATCATTGTCCTCCAAATTTTTATCACCCATTGTCTACATAGTACATAATAACAGAAAAAGGAAAGAAAAAAAACTGAGAAAATGAAACCTTCTTTAAATCAGCAGGAAGTATATAATAATAAAGACAAACTTCAGGCAAAAGTCAACTTACAGATGAAATCACATTCCAAAGACTTTGCTGGTAGTCTGGTTCCTTGCATGTGAGAAAATGCATTGTACTCCTGGATATATAGTTGTCCAATGGAACCAGAATATCTAGACAAACAAAATCCATAAGAACACACTAGCATAAGAAAGTACAAAGAAAATGGTTCTACAAAGTATTACAATGTTTAAGGTAAGTATTCTTAATCAATGTCTACCCTACTGATCCAGCACAATAGGAGCTAAAACAAATATTCACCTGTACAGACATGTATATCAGCCAAAAAGCCGACACTTTTTCAACATCTTATGAATTACATATGTCCTACTCTTAGTTCTGAAATGAATAAGCAAGAAATATGCTCTCTGTCCAAATATAGGAGTCCTTGTGCCAAAAATATCCCATGGGAGAAAACTTGGAAGTATTATATCTCATAATAGTTCAAATTTACCTTTACTACATTAGGTGCAAATATCAATTAAATAAGCAATTGCTTCCACATAATGTAGACAAGGAATTTATATCAGCGTTTAGACAATAAATACTGCTTTGGAGAAGTGAGATGCCTGATAGGATTGTTTCCCCTAATTATAGTTGTAATGGGAATTCCTGGTTTGGATATAAATTTGGCAGAAACCCTTTCAAATTCAGAACCCCATACATTCTATATACCGTATAAGTTGTGGAAACATAGTAAGATTACTTAGAAACCCATAAACAATCAAATAATCTAAGGCTAATAGGTTCTATTAAGTCTCGCCTATCTAGTCTTACTATACTTTGTGAATCATATCAATTATTACAAATTAACAGATGCGTCAACGCAAGAAGACAACCTTAAGATCAAAATACAATCTCTGTGGGAAACCACATAAACAGGTTAAGAGTTCAAGCAATCTGGTTCTCTTCAAGTTTATAGGTAGTCCCACAATTTAAATGAAAATTATGGACAAAAGTGGGCAGTGGAAAAAAAAGCAGATCCGGCTCCAAGGGAAAATCCATACGTATAAAAATTAACACATGACCCCTAAAAATTTAAGAAATGGTATGACTTTTACGCAGTTCATCTGGAAGAAACTTCATCTACAAGGAAATAGTTAATAGAAAACCTAAATCAGACTTGAAAGAAAATACAAAATCCATGCCAAATCCACCTTCAGAAAGGCCCACCAAAAAATAAAAAAAAAAACAGAACATAGAGAAAACTGTAATACAGGCTTCTAGCTAGTTATTTAATGTTTTTAGCAAAAATAGTCAAAAAAAGTAATAAACGTACTTGGGAAGAAATCAATAGCCCACTCAGACAGAGCTTCTGTCATCAATGGCCAAAGAGTCCACATATCCATGGATATTGTCGGTGAGAAAAAGGTCATATATGAGACAATTTCCAAAACTTCCTCAAATACCTCTGCAAAAGCTATTTTGATTAGTAAACTATACATGAACTTCCGTCTAGAATATCAAATTGAATCCAAGAAAGGAAAAAAGAAAGATAAAGTTGCACAATTGTTAAAAGAGAAAGTGAACTCAGAGATAAGTAGACTAATGGCATATATACCTTATTAAATTATAAATCCATACATAAATGGCAATTCAAATTGAATGATACAGTAAATAGTAACAGAGTAGTTCTCTTATTGTTTCCGGAGCAGACCTAGTATTCTACATGCATTAGAGAAAGAAAGCTCATGAGCCTAAAGAAAATTAGTAGATAACTGCAATTTGCAAATAGTTCTATTTTTCCTTTATGAGGTTCAACCAACATCTAGTCAATAATCAAGTATTGTGTGAACAGGGTTACACTGCAAACTTATACTTTAATTAATTTACTGGACAAGGAAATCTTTAAGCGATAAGCGCAAGCACCTTGTCCATCAGTAGTTAGCATCCTACGCATTATTGGAAGCAGAGATGGCTCAATGTGGACAAACAGGTGAGGAAGCCTGCTCACTGACTCAAGAATTGTGCTAATGGCACGCAAACAACCAACTGCTGCCAAAGCACCTGGATCATCGGCTTCATCATCAGCCTCAGCACTGTTCATACACTTCCAAAAAGCAGCAGCCTAAAACACAGAAAAATTATAAATTCAACGAAGGCAAACTTTTTTAACAGCAGTAAAAATAAATAAAAATTTAAGAGTGTCACCAGATTTTGGCACAACCCAAGAGCATAGGGTGCCATCTCCTCTCCAAACTTGTCCACAATAGTCTCGAGAGTAAACACAAGATCCTCATTTTCAACTTCATTCATGAGCTTGAAAAATTCTAAAATAAAATGAAAGTAAAATATTAAAAAAAAAAATCGACTAAGAGAGCATTGACATAATATTACTCATATAGTTTGGAAAATTAGGTACCATCAAGTAGTTGTGGAAGAATTGGTCGGATTTCATTCAAATCTGCAAAGTATATAACACAGTCAAATAACTGAAGTAATGACAGAATAAAAGATAACAGAAGAACAAGCAAAAAATGTACCCTTGCAGGCTTCAACAAATGAACGTAATGCAAAAACAGAGTCAACACGAACTGGAAGCTCCTGGTCTCGCATCCCAGCCACAACACTTTGCAGTGCTTTACGAAAATTGTTAGTGTCTGAGAAGTTAATATGGGCATATTGTCCTGCAACCCATGCTGCCTAATATTCCAGATCAGGGGAAAAAATGGAACAAAATAAGCTAAAAGTTTCAGATAAGTAAGGCATAATTTCCAAAATAAGTTTGATGAATTTCAAATGATAAATTTAATTCAATCCAAGTCAACTGCAGAATATTCCCAGGATGAGAAGACCACTAAATCATGAAAATGTAATATTAGATTTTTGGAATTTCTATCCACACATTCCACGACCACATGGAGCCACTACCCGAGTTGCAATAATAATTTGTGATTGAATCATAATAATCTGTGGATACACCATATATACACAATAATACACTGACTGCAACAATACATGAGGACATCCTGCATCTTCCATGATCAACTAAACAGGTAAATTATCATAGTCTGCATAGCAATCTCGACAAGAGAGATCTTGTCAGTAATATTTCAAACTTTATTATTAAATAGCATCATACAAGCCTACGCCTTAATAACTAAACTCTATTATTCTCAGCCACAGCCACAGCCACACCCCGTGTTATAATATCATTTAAACCACTCAATTTAGATAAAATGTCTTCTGTTGGACAGCAAATAGCAACCTAAAAAACACAGATAAACAAAAGATATGTTCATAATATACATTTGTTTCACTAAAGAGCAAACCTGCAGAAAATTCAATAATCAGGTGATAGAAGATTATGACAAAGCTAGAACAGATTGTTTTACACAAAGTAAGAGTGCACATACTATGACAGGTGGAAACAAACAGAAGGTCAGAAGTAAAGCAAATACCTTGGCTCTAAGGTGACCCACAGGGCTGCTGAACTCAGGAAAAACATGTTGCACTAACATTCGCTCAAGCTCAGACTTGTAAGGTTCTGTTTGTTTCAGTTTATCACATAGCGCTCCAATTGCAAGTAGGGCACCATCTTTCTGTCGATAGGGTTTATATTCCACAGCTGCCTCATCATATCTGATCAGGAATGTATATTAAAGGAGGCACATCATAACATTTAATTGTTGTATACTACCATATATACCTCTTAAAAATCTCCACAATGAATAATATAAACTTCTGAAGGTTCTCTTTTCCACGCTTTCTTACCAACTCACTCACAAAATCCATAGCAGCAGTCCTAGGACTGTATAAATCTTCAATTATGTCTGCAAAGCAAGGGAACATTTATCAACCAAGCAATCTAGGCTTAAGACAGGATATTATATACACAGCCACTTTAGGAGGTAAACCAAATGGTGCTGACAATCATATGGGTCTACCCCTATGGGCTGTTAATAATTTGCACTTCTCAAATATTAAAAAAAATGTGATCAGATTCAGATGATTACCATAACCCTTCCTCACATATTCATGTGGGTCTTCATCCCAAAGCTTTTGATCATTGTCATTGAAGCACATAAGTGGGAATATTATCTCAAAAAGTACAATATCAAGTCTTGGTTGAAGAAGATTGTACATGTTACTCTTTGAAACACT
Source organism: Hedera helix (assembly GCA_947179155.2). Lineage (NCBI taxonomy): Eukaryota > Viridiplantae > Streptophyta > Magnoliopsida > Apiales > Araliaceae > Hedera > Hedera helix. The sequence continues at coordinate 41,236,669 of OX359277.1, forward strand.
GCATAAAAGTCACGGGTGGACAATGAAGTATGCATCAGTCTTTTAGGAGATATAAATGGAGCTAACAAATAAAAGCAACATAAAAAGATAAAGAGAAGCACAAAACAGGAAAACAGGAGCACGACCAATAAGAAGCAACGCCGAGCAGATGTATTGAAATTTTGAGCAAATCAATTATTTACATCATATTATTGTTAGCTAAGACAAGATGTACTATATGTTTATGGTATTACTAGTAAATTGAATACTCCAGTTGTACCTTTAAACCAAATTTTCAAATAATATAATGAAAATATTGGACAAATAAGCTTACTAGAACAGTAGAGCTTAGCTTAAAATTACTTTCTAATATTCTAACAAAATTGAAGGCATTACATGATAACATCATTTTAAAACACCCCGTTTTACCCCAACCACTACCCCAGCAATTATTACTACATAATTACCACACATGATTTAGTGTAGTAGTTATGATACATAATGTTCTGTAGTACTTATAAGAAGAAGTGAAATCTTATAAACATACCTGTTGCTTAGATATTGCAAAATAAGGTTAGTAACTCTGTCAGGCAAATAGCCACCAACTCGGATTGCATTCAACAAATTTAAATGGCATTCCAAAATTTTCCCAGTAAAATTCTTCTGGAACGTTTGGGCAAAAGCTCTGTTTTCAGGGTTTTGAAGTTTCAAATTTCTTCCGAACCTGTGGGAGATCACAATACACAGGAAATTAGATATATATTTCCAAGCCATCAAATGACTAGCTAAATTTGGATTGATGATCTCACCGGGTGTAAAGGCGATTTAATATATGGACTGTCCACTTTTTAACCTTCCACCATCCCCATGATTTCCTAAGATCTGGATCAGCTGGTTGTCCTTCTAAAGGGACAGGTCTCTCCAATATATTTAAGAAAAGAACCATCCAAGCATTGAACACATTTGGATCAAACAACTGCTTTGGAATCTCCAACTGAAATTTTTTGAAAGGATCAAGATATGGAATTTAATATGAAGAACTTTAAATCAAAAAAATAGGACCGTCACTCTTCTTAAAGTTTAGCAGCTGAAATACTTAAAATGTGAAAGGGCTATACAAATGAGATGGCACATCATCAGCATCAACTAACATCCATACTAGCAATCAAAACCAACAAAATATTGCAACAATTTACCAGAAAAATAATTTTACTAAATAAAAAGATAGAAGATATTCAGAGTGTTTTTTGGATTTTCACAATAAAACATCATAGCATGCCTGCAATACTTATTTCTCCTATTCACTTTTAGACATCATCGAAGGACTGGAAGAAAAAAGAATCCTCATGTGAAGGCAACTATAGAAGTCACAGCGCAAGAACATACATATATGGATGACCAGAATATTTTGCAGATGAGCTTGATCAAGTCCGCTACTTCTATTGAAGGATTGGAAATTTGAAAAAGCCTGTTAAATATACCCAGAAGATGAGGAAATGTTTCTTCAACAATGTGATAAACTGGTGTCCTCTCCTCATCTGACTTGAACCTATAATTAATTAAACATAAGACATATGTAACAAAAAAGATGCATTAAAACAGGGAGCTTCTAATAAGAAAAATTTACAAGTGATTGAATTTGTCATCGATCAAGATAATTCAATAGCTTTTTAAGCGAAAATGACCTATATAAAATTAATATTAAATATGCAAAAGCCCAACTAATTTCAAAAAAAAAATTGTTAGCTTTCACACTAAATTTTCAAGTAAAAGAAGACTCATTTAACACTCAAAGATGGGAAAAGATGCAGATTCAGACAAATATATGCAACACGTACTTTAAAAAAACAAATAAGAATAGTGGAAGTCAATTATTAAAATTATAAAAGAGCCTAGAATAAAGAGAGTTAAAGATGTTTATTAAACTATAAATAACTGATGCTATATTTCAGCAATTCGAATCACATGGGACGAGTTAAGTGAAACGTTTTCAAAATATGCATTATACAATATTAGTGCTAGATACATCACTCATACACCTCGTGCACTTACTCATATTTTCTAGAGAGGATCCTCAGCACAAATAAAGCTCCATAAACTTGTTGATCTTGTAGATTATGCTTCACCCAGTGCAACAGACTCGGCCATTGCTCTGGATAGTCTGCATGTATAATTGTCTTGAGGCACTCACCGAGTTGTACCCTTTTAAAGAAACACAGACAGATATAGATAAACGATTTAAATAATCAGTGGGAAATCCTCCAAATTTCTTTTTAAAATAAATGGAAACAAGATCATGTACAGCTCAAACAACTTACCTCAACAATGGGGGAACTTGGGCAATAAACACAAGAATATTCTGCCTGATCAAATCCTTATCTCCAGGCAGAATCTTTGATTGCTCATCTACTCAACACAAGATTTCAAAATAAGTACCAGGGATTAGCAAAGATAAGCTGATTAACCCCTCCAAATCTTAATTTCATAACAATGAAAAATAAGAAAGGTCCATACCCGGATCATGAGGTGACCAGTTCTTTGCAATAAAGTTCTTAAAATGTATGCTTGCAATTTGTCGTACAGCCGTGTCACAATTGACGTCTACGATAATCTGCAACATCCTCACCAAATGCTGAGGTGTAAATTGGAACTGCAAAACAACACAGAGAAAGAAAAACATAAATTACGATACGCTAACCACGGAAGGAATGAGTATGCAAACAATTATAAGTTCATGAATTATTTGCAATCTACAATTTTCATGAATTATCCACAAAAAGAAGATAAATTTCAGGGCAAATTTAAGAATTGCTGAATCAGAATCGGCCACAAAAGTGTACCCATTACAATTTTTGATCAATAATCAAGCTGACAAAGAACTAATAATGAATTATAGAAGATAAATGTGCATAACAATAATGTCCTAGAAGCAATCATTGAACAAAGAATAAATTGCACATCAAATTCAACAAGTAACTCTTAACTCTACTAATCAAAGAATCTAGCGCCAACTACAATCCTTGATCACGAAACAATCATTTTACCAATAGATAATCAGCTGACCAAAGTTCATAGAAAGCAAATTAGATGTATACGTGTATATATACAACAGAAAGTTTACTTTGTTGAGGCTTTCTTCAGCGGCTTTTCGTTCATCGGGATTGGGCCTAAGCGCAGCTTGAAGAACGACGGCAAGACTGTGAACATCCATTTCTGCAGTATCTATATACGTATAGATATTACAAAATTGAAATTTCGATGATTGAGCTTTTAAGATTGGTTCGAGTACAAACTCCAGTAAGAATGACGACAATTTTCTTCTAGGGTTTAGAGAGAGAGAGACAATAGGAGAGAGAAGGGGAGGACTGGACCTAGAGAGAGTCAATATGTAGTTAAATCATTAGGGTTTTTGGTTGCTTAACCACAAATGGTAGTCAATTTGACAGGGTTGGACAGTGAATTTCACGCGCTGCTCCTTATATTAGAGCTTCGTTTCGAAACTCTACACATACACATACTTGATTCTTTAAACTGATTTTCTTCGTTTCCCCAAAAAAATTTTTTTATCTTCTTTCAGTTTTCTTTTTCCTGTCTGTAAAGTAAGGTTAAACGAGATCTCTAACTCCACTAATGGCCACCCGTTTTATTTTTTAATTGTTTGGATTTGACTAAATTAATTTTATATTAATCTAAATTTTTAATTTTTTTTAGTATTTGATGACTTTTAAAAAACAAAAGAAAATATCTGAAACATCGCAAATAATTACATAAACTACTTGATAAATGATAATAGTGGAAATAATGAAAAGTAACTACAGTACACAATTTTGGTAATGCTCTTTGTGAAAACAAATTTGTTAATATTATAATTACTTGTATATTACAAATTTTGGTACTACATTTTAAAAATAAATTATTTTTAGATCCAGGTCTTGAAAGATACGAATTCCTTTACTAATCATAGCACTCCCTATATTTCAAAAAAGTCATTTTATGTGTCGCGGAAAAAATATGTTTGACTCTTATTTAGAATAGACATAAGAAATAGTATGTAAATTAATAGAAATACAAGGCAAATTAATTGATATGTCTATTTATAACCGACATATTTTGATGGCAACATATATCTTTTTCGTTTTTAAAATAAAAGAGTTTTATTTTTATATGATCTTTTTGTATATATAAGTATAATCATATGTAGTATTTTATATTATTTTATATTTAAATAAAATTTAAGATTTTACATTTACAAGAATAAGATTTAATATTTAATATAATCATTAAATAATTAATGTTCAGAAAAATTGAAAACATATCTGATCCTGGAGGAAAATCAACAGTAAATTTGAGGAGGCCCAAATCCAATGGTTGGCGGCAGAATCCACTTAACATTCAGAAATTGATAATGACGCGGGGTGAGGTGACAGTTTGATTGGACTGGATTGGATTGGACTGGATTGGGTTCCTCAACCTCGTCGATCCAGCAATGACGGCATCAGTTACACGTGCGGTGTGCAAACCATGTGATTTTGCTCAACCCCGTAACAGGAGACATGATTAGAAACTTCAATTATTAATTAAAGAGTTTTTTTAACATGTATCTTAAAAATATATATTAAGTGTGAAAATCGAGAAACATGATCCGTTAAATATTATTTATTTATCCATTTACAATGAATTCAATGCATAAAAAATAATATATTAATGGACTCCATGTATTGAATTCAGTACATATATATAAACAAATGAATTTGTTAATAAATTTTATAAAAATTGTGAACGCAATAATATTACTTCTAATAGAAAGTGACAATAATATAAATAACAAAACATAATATAGGATGAGATTGTTAGCCTGCTAATTCCTAACGGACCATGAATTTTCTTTTTGAACCAAGTACCTTTGGTTTTTTATTTAGTTTGTTCATTTACCTTCATTATGGAACAAAGAAGTGTGTTTGGTTTACGAGTATGTAGGGAGAATATATATAAAAAAAAATATAATATTATATGCAGCATAGTAAATGAGTTAAGTCGTATCTTGATTCTATTTTATTGCGATTTATTGATGATTATTTTATTTTGTTGGTATATGTCCAAATGTGATTAATGTTATTTATACTAATTGAAGTTTTATATTATAATGTAAACAATTTTGTACGGACTCATAATTAGATAAAATCTTTTAGCTGCGTGAATACTTTTATTTGTATAAATGAATGTATAGAATATTTATATTTTTAAAAATATCCCATTTTTCATCCCAAAATCATTTGTACAGATAAATGTATAAAATTATTATGTGATATTTTTTAATTCAATTTTCATCCCAGATTTACTTGTACAAATATTAAATATAATAATGATCTTTCGAGTCAACTCATTAATTAGATGAGTTGACCTATTCTAATTGATTAATTAACTAGAATGATTAAATTGATTTTATCTCCTTCCCCATTTTTATATATAATAACTAAACTGATAACCCGTACAAAGTACGAGTTAGTACGTATAAATAATATAATTTAAAATTATAATGTGTTTCATGTGGTATTATAATTTGAGTGTAAATAATATTAGTGTACATGATATTGAAGAATTGTATGTATATTAAAAATATTGTATATATATTTTAATACATGAATGATCTTTGGAATAATACAACAAAATATACGAAAAATATTGATATATTAACAATATGACATACACTGTATCATTAGAGGTGAACTTGGACTAACTTAGTATTAACTTGATGACCAACCAAATTGACTCAGTTAATTTGAATAAAATCTCTATTTATCTTATTATATATAGTAATAGATATATAAAGATATTAAATATAATAATACCGTTCGAGTTAACTTATCTATTTGAATGAACTGACTCATTCCAATTGATAAGTTAACTCAGATTGTCAAATTCATTTATCTCCATGCTTATTTTTAGGTATAATAAGAAACGAGTTGGTATTGATAATGTAATTTAAAATTTTATGTGTGGTATTTGGTATTATCATTTGAGGATGGTTATTATAAATTGAACATGAAATTAAAAGATTGTATGTATATCAAATTATTGTATATATATTTTAATATTCTTGAAATAGTACAACACAAAAAACGAAAAAGTTTGATATAATTATAAATATGACATGTATTTTATTAACATATGTGATGAATTCAGGATTAACTTGTGACCAACCAAAATAACATAACCAATTTACTAATTGACTCAAGATAATATTTTCATTTGCCTTATATATATGAGAATTGATATTTTTACAAGTAAGTCTCATTTGATATTAGGAAAATATTATATATATATATATATATATATATATATATATATATATATATATATATATATGGGGTATTGACGAGGGATTTATTATTATAGTGGTTCCCGCTGTTCAGTTTTCATTCGTCTTCCCATTTCCATGTTAACAACTGTATTTCTCAAAACATTAAAGTGTAAGCATGGCTGCACGGTTGACTAAAAGGCCGGCCTCAATGAGTTCAAGCCTGGCTTGAACTCGGTCACCGGTTACATTTTTAAGACCAAATCTCAAATTAACACAAAACTGCTAGATTTTTGGTTTAGAAAATAAACTGATCCATTGAATTGTGCTCCCTCGTATCAGCTCAAGTTTGAACGGATGAAGTTTCACCGTCCCTTTGGAACTCGGTAGGTGCAAAGAAAGTGAAGGTTGAAACGGAGGAAGTAATAATCTTTTATTTATGTAATATATATGTAATTTTTAAGAATACAATTACTAATACTACCATAAAAATTTAAATAATTTTTATGGATGGTCAAACTTTTCTAGTAATTTTTTAATGTGTATTTTCCTTTCCGAATCCCATCTTTCACCAAGAATTTTCAATTTTGATTTTTGAAACAAAGTCTCAAGTGATTTTTTTTTTGTCTATGCAAAAAAACAGGAGATGAGTAAGGTATTCAAAACTCTTAGCAGGGCACATTATGCTTATAACAACTACACACGCATAAAGAAACCTCCACTGTCTATGTTGGGATCGAAGCACATTGATCCTCCGTGAGTATTATATAAGACGTAAAATTACCACCAACCATCCGTTGTGGATGACACTAAATCGGTTTATAAAATGCATACCATTTTATATTAATGCGTTGGGGCGTGACAGCCGTTAAGTTCCAAAAATAGGACTAATAATACATTTTACATGTGTTTGCCGCTCCTCATATTGCCATTTTATTAATGTCCACTCCGTACAGCTTGTCCAGCATCCATGTTTTTAATTCAGAGGAATAACCCTGCAATTTGGGATTAAGTTTACCTTCTTTAATATATATTTAACGGCAACACCGCAATTATTTATAATAAAATTTATTGTGACGTTAATTATTGTGTCACTAAAACTGAATATATATTAAAAAAAATTAAAAAATAAATATACTGTAGGGAATCTTAATCCAGTCAAACTAATTTACATGTCAAGAAGCCATATGTTGCTTTATATCCATACTCGGGGTATGAATGTATTAAGCATAAATGTGAACACAACTTTTTTTTATTTTTTAAATCACAGTGAACAACCAGCCACTTTCTTTATGTGTAATTGCAATTAACGTACAATACTCCACAAATCACTCATGCACGCCTCATTAATAGAAAAATAGTCTAATCAAACGAAAGTGCGGGGGACGGAGGGTTGGGTTGGTATATGGAAAAAAAAACGCCCGCTGGGTGAGTAAAAGGGAGGCCGCTGCTGTCTTGCGCTTTCCGCTCTTTCTTTTTCTTGAGCAACTCAGCCAGCCAGGGGCACACTTAATTCTCAACTCACTTTCTTAGCTAATTCTCTCTCAACTGGCCTGCAAATATATATATATATATATATATATATATATATACATATATAGTAAATATTTATTATGAAACAAAATATGATAAATAACATTCGTACTCTCCATTATATAGCTCAACTATCAGTTTAAAAAGTTAAAAATCATCGTCCGCAATTAATAAATTCATCCGTTACTAATAATAACGGATGATAATAAATTAAATCCATATATATATATATATATATATATCGGGAATATGTTAGGATCAAGCATATAAATATATTTGTCTCTCTAGTTAATTAAACTTAAAATATCTGCTGCTATTAGTCTAATAGTACTATCTACATATATAGCCTCTGCAAAATCTACAAGGAAACACGAAAAGTGGGGGTTTCGTAATTTTTTACTTTTTTTGGGAACCAAACGTAAACGGAACTGTTCTTAAAGCACAAAAAGTGAAAAAACAAAAATAAGGAAGGGGAGGACTCTGTTTTTCTGTGTCAACCCCACAGTGCACAGAGAGGGACCCAAAAAAGAAAGAAAAAGGTTACGTAAAATTGTAAATCTAAGGTCGGAGGAGGTACAGAAATATTATATGGGAATCTCTCCATGCCTTTTACTGTTCAGGAGAACCCACCCTGGCCCCTGCTGCTGCTACTACTGCTATATCTTTCTCTCTCCTCTTAATTTTTTCTTTAATTCCACCTCTTTTCTTTCTTTCTTTCTTTCTCTTTCTTTCTGTCTGTCTGAGTTACTTACTAGTTACTAGTACCTACTACTGGTTTTCTTTCTGCTGGATCTGCTTTATTGATAGTATAATTAAGCTACTTATGTATTATGTCATTTCTCTATATGGAGTTTTCATGGGAGGAGGATCAATATCTAGTAGTAAGTCTCTCTGTCTCTCTTCATCTCTTGTGTTGGTTGATTTTTGTAATTTATAAATATGTATGTGTTTGGAAATTTTAGGAGAAGAGAGAGAGCATAATTCCGTTGATAGATGAAACAAGGAACAGAGGAGGTGTTATGGATATGATGATGATAAGCCGAAATGCAAGTGCAAGTGGAAATGATAATCAGTTTTGGCCAATTGAGCACCCCATTGAGCCTTTGGATGGGGATCGCCCTGTTAAGTGCCCAATCCCAAACTCTTCTTCCCTTATCAATGTAAGTATCGTCTTTGAATTTATATAATTACAAAATTATCCACCATTCAGTTCTAACATTCACACACAAGAATAACTTGAAAAGGATGGAAGCATGCGTAAGGAGCAATTTTTAGAGAGCTTGCGGAAGAGAGCAGCAGAACGAGTATCAAACAAAGAACCAAGAGTGGTAGCGGCTGTTGCTGCTGCTGCTGCAGAGCCTCCTCCGGTACGAGCTCTGCGCAAGAGACATCACACACTTACCAGAAGTGTAGACCATGCTATTAAACCTTTACTCAGAATGCCACCTCTCTTCCTTACCCACCCAGGAACCTGACCATCTCCGATATGCTTCAGCACTATAAAAAGTTTGAATCTTGAAAATTGCTCTACTACATTTATCAATCTTTGATCCTTTCCAAACCCTTGGCCACATTACATATCATGTAGCACTTTAATTTCACAATTTTTGTATATCATAATCAAACTCTGTTGTACTTGCAACATCAATCAATGTTTCTATAAAAGTAGTAACCAATTATCTATCTTTCCCGCCAATACTTATTTGACTTCCATAAGCACTTCATAAACACCAATTATCCATCTATCTAGTCACTGCTTAGCATAGTGTTCTCTCAAATTTGCTGATTAAATGCATCGTTCTTAAATCTTAATCATACACCCACCATTATGGTAATTGCCAACTCCCGCGCTCACTTGTGGGAAGAAAGCTGGTGAAACATAAAGGGAAAAGATAACAACTTTTGCAACCATGAACATCGACAACCATGGGCCAAAAAACTAGTGTTTATTACAGGAAGGAAGATAAAGATAAGTGTGACAATTATTCTGAAATGAACTGCACCAACCCATTAGACTAATACTCACAAAGTTACAATCACAATAGAGAGAGAAGCTAGTATACTATTATTCAACTCGATAAATAAAAAGTAGATTGCTGCAACTTCTTTTAATTGAATAAGAATCTCTTGACCTAATTGTAACTATTCTGTTATGCACATCTAATATTTTCCAAGTAAGACACCAAGTGCAAAGATTGTAATGTTTACAATTTTTTCTTCTATAGAAGAACTTGACAACATTGTAACTTCGTCTGCTAGAATAAAATACTCGGTAACAATAGATTCGAAAAATCTCTAGTTCTTATAGCCTAAGATCAGCACTACTTCCCTAGGGCTAGTTCATATTTTCCATCAATTAAATCCTCTACTATATTTTCCCACCTCCAGTTTTTACCTAGTCCAGTATATCCCTAGGAATACTAAAGAAAAGAATCAAAAGATGGCCATGAGCTTTTAAATTAGATTAATCCTTGTATTTCAGCTGCAGAAATGACTACAAAACAGGCATAAAAGCAGTTTCATTCAACAAGGGATATACAAAGGGCAACGGTCATGCCCAGTATCAGTGAGGTTAACTGGATTGCTGTACTTCTCAATGCTGAGCTGCCATTGTTCATTTCTGCCAGCACCCCAGCAACAGCAATGTAGATGAACCCGCCTGCTGTGAATCCCTGCAACCAGGGAACATAAGTAGATATAATATATTAGTGTGTGCATGTACGCGTACGGTCATCTATGATTCTACTTATATGATACCACCATTGCCAAATGAACATGGAAGAATTCCTCGGACAACTCCTACCTCGATCAAAGATGATTGTCCTGGATCTTGTCCCCACAACAAAGCCTGAATACAACCACAGGACAGTTTGTTTAGCAGTTGATTTTCCATTTTATTTTTTCCGGTAAAACATCTTGTTCAATTGTTTAATCATCTGTAAGAAACAAGCATATGCAAAAACAATACCACTACCCAAACAAAAAAAAAAAAGGAAAAAAAAAAAAAGGAATCATCCTTCATGCGAAGAAGGTACTAACCAATGCAGTTCCTGCTAGTGCCACCAGCGCTGAAAGGAAGTTAAAGAAGAGAGCTGACGAGACACTGAATCCAGACCTTACCAAAATACCAAAATCCCCTATCTGTACAAAAATGTTAAATAAAAGTTACAAAACCAAAATGTACTAATTTAACTAAAATTTTGATTGTCGTAAAGCCCTTAATTTTGTACTTCCGCAGGATGTAAACTACTTGGAAAGCATTAGGGCCTCCACTTTTCTGATAGTGGGTAATGGAAGTTATATCTGATTATCTCACTGAATGATCACTAGTTCACTACTTGATAGTTGATTCAACACAGTGCGTAAGAAGCAGATACATCTAGAAATATAGCACAATAAACAGGATCCTAATCATAAGGTAGGCAGTCTAATAAAAACTGTAGTACTGTAGTAATACAAAAATAAAGGATATGAGAACCATTAAATAACGCTTAATCATACGATTAACATAGAATATTTTATTCTATGACGAAAGCATGCCTTTAGTACAATGTTCAAAATCACCAATCATTTATTCACGGCACAGTAGAAGTAACAATATATCTTACATCAGAACAGGATAACATCTATTTGAATATAAGTCTTGCTTACTATGCTCGTCATCTAACATAGACATATGTTCATTATAAATACAGTAGACAGCTTTTTAATCTATGATAATACAGCTGAAGGGGGGGGGGGGGGGGGGGGGGGGGTTATTGCAACTGTTGATACTCTTTTCTGGGAGGTAGATTGCAAGAGGATGTTTTTGTGATGCATTCATTTCTAATTAGCAGATTCGACTTTATGAATTATTATTTTCCCTCAGGTCTCAACCCATGACCCACACACTGCAGCACTTCTGCAGCAGTGCTATAACAGCCTTGACAGCAGGAATGCATTCTTAAGTTTGTTAATTTCAAAAAATGTGAAGACGCAAAAAAGGAGAAATAATACCTCTTGAGGAAGCTCATGTGCAAGCAAAAATAAAGTTCTTGACCATCCACCAACAGATCCATAAAGGAGAAAAGCACTTCCCAAAGCCATCCCATCAGTAAAATTGTGCTGCAGAGTTGCATATATTACATGCATATATATCAGTTTGCAAGTCAAATTAATCAACTTACTGTTTTATATCTAAATTCAAGATGATAATTTAAGGTATGATAAAGATCAATTCTGGATATAGATAAGAGGTTAAAATTAGTAAACTATATCCTGTTAACTTGTATATCATATTTAATGGACGTGGTTTTTTAAAAATAAATTAAATGCATTCAATGTTCTAGCTCAATAATTACACCATTTCAAAGGTTAAGATAAAAATAAAAGGAATCACATAACTGAGTTCTAAAAACCACATTTAATACTCTAAGCAAGTAGATAAATAAATTGATTTTGGTTCTCTACGTCTCTTACATGTATTTTGATGGCAATGCCTAATAAGCAAAGCTGATATTTGATCTGTACTCACCAATCAAATTTTGTTTCAAAATGATTTTTTTTTATAAGATAATCTATTATTTTGTATAAAAAGGATGCCAGCGGTTATCTCTTAATACCCTTGCCAGCTTATTGAAAAAAAGTTTGTTGCAACTCCCAATGATGAAAATATGCCAGACTACATCTCCTTATACACACATTTTTTATATACACCAATATATTGTGGTTATCTCACAAATTTAGTCTGTACGTTCCCTGACAATATATTGACAATCCCATGCTTTGAATACTACATTATGAGTATGTCATGATACCACACAATGTCAATGAAATTTGGAACTAAATATCATCAGAAAATGTAAAATCATAAATTACAATCAAAATATAATGGGAAGACTCCTATATATAAAATAGAACGATTTCCATTAAAAAGAAAAGGAAAGGTTCAAAAAACATACGACGCCATCAGAGAAGAGATTGAGATAACCAAACACAAGATTCGATGGAGATTGCGTAGGTTCTTTCTCATTTGTCAATTTAACACTATTTGTAGAATCATTTATAGCATCCACTTTTGGTTTGTCATCTCCAGAACTGGTGGCCATGTTTCTCTAGACAAAAATGAGCATGTTAAAACAAAGTCAACAATGAATAGATTTGCAGGACATAAATTCCTAACGTCCATTGAAACCAAGTAGTCTTGTTATCCATATTAAATAGTGTTCAACTTGGAATCTGGATTAGCATACAAGAATGAGATATAGTAAGAAGTACACAATAGGTGACTATGTTGTTGTATGCTAGAGCAGGCATATTAAAAATATACTCCATTGCAAAATATAAGAGCAACTTACTAAAATTGTAAAAATTAAGGAGATAGCTTATCTTCATGAGAAATGAGGCATTTATTTTGGCTCATATATTTTGGAACAAAACTAAAAGTCAATATATTGTTGTATTTAGGAATGGACAAAGTACCTACTTATGATGTGCTAAGGTAGGTTACGTACATTATCTCATCAATATGAAGATTTTGCAAGAAACTTTCAGATATGTTTGCCGGCCTAGAGAGATGTTTTATATGAGTTGTTAAAGCATAACAATCTATTTATCTACTATTTGCATTTTATTCATGTTGTGCTAGTTTCTGCCAAACATCTCATCAGGGTCTCTGTTAGGCCCAAGTAGTGGCCTAACCAGAAATAGGGATATAAACAGAGATAGATAGAGGGAATAGATCGAATTTGGGAGGAAGGATAGAAATCTTTGCTTTTTTCACTTAGATTGTGAGGGAGAAGAGAGAGAGATGAGAAAATAAGGAGAAACCTTAAACAAGCTTCACTTCACTTCATTCACTCACTGAATTCATAATGCTTGGAGAACTATTCTCAGTTATGAAAAGTAAAGCTATTATCCTACGTCATTCTTCTTATTGTTCACTCAAAAATAACTAACTCCTGTCTTGTGCACATGTGCTCACATGTATATTACTGCTACTAGAATCTACAAATAAATGCCTTGCCTGACAGTCTCTTCAGGGTTTTGGAGAAATGGGATACTAGTGTAATTAATTTAAGCAATATTCTAAAAGGCGCTAGGCGGGGTGGCCGGAGGGCTTAGCGCCTAGAGGGTCTAGGCGGGATTTTTTATTTTAAGTCATTTTTAATATTTTATCTTATATTTATCCAAACAAAACAATAATATAAAGCAAAACAATCTATAATAAAGATATTTGCTTCAAGTTCAAACACATATCCATATTGCTAATGTCAAAGTTCAAACACAAACATGCAATTGTTCAAAGTTCAAACACAAACAAATAATAAAAAATACAAACTAATAATTCTCATCTCCATATCCCTCTATATCTCTAACTCTTTTTCTTCACATCCCTCCAAGATAATGTCCTCATCGTACTCACATTGATACTCCTCATCTCCCTCTTCCTCCGTGTCATCATCAGACAAAAAATATTATTTATGGAGTTATCTTACTCCAACAGTTCTACTACTTCTCCTAAGCTCTAGCACTCTACTTGTTCCGGATGCTTTACCAACCGCCTCCCAAGTAAGGCCCGAACAACCCTCAATTTCATCATCCACTCCCACGACGTCGTTTTGTAACTTAGTTATTAAAAAAATAATATTAATAATTGCAGCCCTAACTAGTGTTTCTGAAGGATGTGTACCATGTTTTTCATGTGAAATTAGGATCCGACACTAAATTAGTTAATGAAATGCAAACTGTTCATCTTACCTTCCAAAGAGAAGCAGGTCCACTCGGCGTTTCTCCATTTGGACAGTCATCTAGAACTTTATCCAACACCTCTCCTTCAGAGGACATTTTTGATATGCTTCCATCCTTTTCATTGACAGATAGATCCTGAAGATTGTCATGAGCATCCTTCAACTTTTTGTTGTTCTTATGATGATGGTGATGATGCCCATGACTCCATGCATTAACTTCTCCAAACATACCATCAACAAACCTCACAACCTTCTCTAAAAGAAGAAAAAGTACAATTCCAGCTGCAACAACCAACATATACAAACGAATAAGAAGTCGTGCTATCATAATCCCATTTGCAGAACCCCCATACAAGTTAGAATAAAGAAGCGAGAGGTAACATAACCCAAGGCATTATTATAGCAGATGGATTATTTAAGAGTGGGGATCTGTCTTTTGGGTGGGCAGCGGCCAATGTTTCAAGGACACAGAAACTAGCATATTTATTTTGGACAATATTTGGAACCACTAATTCAATTGCACATTCTCAACTTCTTGATCTCAAAAGATTGCTCATTCTGAGCAGCACTTTAGAGTCTTGCATGAATTTCAAAACACTTGCACCATTACTATCAGAAAAGACCTTAATGTGTTCAATAGAAGGTGAACACATACGGTGAATCAGGGCATTTGTAATTACTGGAAGAAAGAATCAGCACAATTGCTTTTCACAAAATCATAAGATGTATGAATTATCCACTCCCTCCACACATGTTCCGATGAAACTCAAATTAGAAGTAAGCATATTTATTTTGGACAATATTTGGAACCACTAATTCAATTGCACATTCTCAACTTCTTGATCTCAAAAGATTGCTCATTCTGAGCAGCACTTTAGAGTCTTGCATGAATTTCAAAACACTTGCACCATTACTATCAGAAAAGACCTTAATGTGTTCAATAGAAGGTGAACACATGCGGTGAATCAGGGCATTTGTAATTACTGGAAGAAAGAATCAGAACAATTGCTTTTCACAAAATCATAAGATGTATGAATTATCCACTCCCTCCACACATGTTCCGAAGAAACTCAAATTAGAAGTAAGCCCAAGCCAATCATACAAACAACGATTACAGCATTGGGCCTTCAATCATAAATTAAAACCTGATCTAAGAAAAACAAAATATGATTCAACAAATTTTACACATCGGTTTAAATTTTAGTACTCCCTTCTTTCAAAATTATTTGATCATTATTGACTTTTGAAAGTCAATTTGAGACATTTTCAAGTTCAAAATTAAGATGACTCATTAAAAATTATGAAACAATAAAGGTTATAATGAGTCATACTTTTTAGATAGTTTACCATATTCATCATTGTATTGATTAAAATTAAAAGAATCTGTGTCAATTTTGAGTTTAAAAATCTCATAAGTTGACTTTAAAAAATCAACAATGATCAAATAATATGGAACGGAGGGAGTAAAAAATATTAAGATATATACAAAAGGATTTCCAATCTCGAAATGCATTAATAGATTTCAAATGTATAAACTTTGATACCCATATAAAATAAGAGAAAAAGTACTGCAAAACTTCATAAAGCAACTTCCAAAAACTATAGTCCAAGACCCAGTGAAATTATTATATTGATATCAGAACACAGAACACTTTTACCAACATATGTGGGACATGTATAATGCGAAATTGATCAAGTTGTGGGACACATGAAAATTTGTTTGATCCTTTATTAAAATATGTATAAATAAAGTCCAAACTTGTTATTTATTACTATAAAAACAAATTGTGCAGTATAAGGATAACATGAATTAAGATGGCACAGGCATGCATTCAAGTGCAATTATATAATGCATAAAAGCAGTCATCCTGCTGAGGTTAATTAAGAGAGCACAAGCATGTATGTTAGACTTACCCAGTATGGACAATCCTACAGAAAGATCTTTTAAAGAATGTGAATGTGAATGCTCATTTCCTGAATGAACATGATGACCATGGTCCATATGGTGATCATGTGAATGGGACTGTTCACCACCTGAAAATTGTTTAACATCGTTCACTTAGCAATTTATGGTGATAGCTATAGCTTGAAAATTTTCCAAATATGTAATCATTAAAAATAATTATTGAGACCCAAGAAAATAAAATTGATCTCATCATACCAAATGCATGTGGTAACTGATGAAGAAAAGCATCTCCTAGCATAGCACCTGCCTGAAAATGAAAAAGCCCTAGAAGATAAAGTGAGCCATTAAAAGTAGTTAATGGAGAAGCAAAACACTAGATAGATGTTTCCAATTCATCCACACAAGTCAATCAAGTAATCCCCTCCAAACTTCTTTTAGTTCACAACTAGAGGTGAATATAGAAAAAATAAAGTAACAGCTTGACAACAAAGAAAAGAAAATGACAACAAGATCTTTGATAGAAGAATAGCCACTACAAATCTGAAGAAAACAATATTTTCTTTGATGTACTCCCAACATTGTATAGCTTCTTTGCAGTCACAGAAATTCATCGACAAGTTAAAAGCCAATATTTCATATCTAACATAAATTAAAATCAGTCATGCATGCAAAGTAAGAGTTACTAGTCCACTCCCAAGAAAAACTGATAGGATATTAGAAAAATATAAGAAACGTGACTTCAGAACTTAATAAGACTATGCAGCAGTAAACTAAGAACATATGTGTGCCATGTTAATATTAACAGCGGACATTCTAGATTCAGCACATAAGGTAAATCAGAATTAAATCATCAGTAAATTGACAACCAAAAGTCACAAAGTCAAACTGACGAATTATAATCGTAATGCATATAATAAATGTATTCAATGTATCATTAAGAGCATAAACCATCACAGGAAAAAAAATCAACAACAATCCAAAAAAAAGAGGGCAAAAGGCATGAAGAATCTAACCCCAAATACAGCCAATGAATCAACAAAAGTCTTTGATGGTTTTCCTTGAACTGTAATAAATTATAGTCAGTTTTTGCTTGTTGGCAAAGGCATATGAAATGACGATAATGAATTCAGCAAAAGCAAATGCTAAAGTTAAGAACAACAATATCTACAAGGCCTGAAATTCAAGCTACTTACGAAAGATTACTGGCAAAATAATCAGGCAAACAAGAGAAGCTAAGCTCACCAACAGTGAGCAACCCATTGCACGAATCCAAAGGCCTAGCAATTGCACCAAAAGGAAGAGTTAATAAGAGAGTAATAAAGATATGGGAACCCAATTTACAATCTCCCATGAATGGGAAGGACTAATAGGTCCTTGATGATATACTCCAATTTAATTAGAATTAACAAGTTGACAATATATTCATTCACTCTAAATGGAAATACAGAATAAGACTAAATGCAACTTTGAATAGATTCAACTCATTCAGACATGTTAGTCAGTATAATACATACATATTTAGCAATTATCAAATCTCTTCAAATGGAGGAGTACACTCAGGAATATGATAGGATTATCTTCAGGTTAGCTGAAACATGACAAATACAAATTGAAATAAGCAAAATTAAACAACTAAAGGACACCCAGTCAGCACCTTTATCGTATGAAAAATACTATTCTAAGTTAAAGAGTCCAAAAGGAGTCGAAATAAAAAATCAACAAACCAAAAAGACGTGTTGGTAACTTAGTACCAAAAACATAATGTAGCATGTGCAATTGACCTCTCAAAATGGTTGTCAGGAAATCCTCTAATGCTTGCATCTTCTTAGTCTAGATGTTTTGAAGAGTATACAACCAAGCTCCAATTCTACTTGTCACACGAGTAATACTTCAGACTTTCTTTTCCATTTAAAAAGAAAAAAGAAATAAGTGACGGACTTTTCATGGGATATCTGTTTGGTGACTGAGTGAGACAAAGGAATTAAGGAGAACACACTGAACTTAAACTAAATAAATAAACCAAAGATTCCATTGGCAAGAGGTGATATATCCAAATTCAGTTTAGAACCCCAATACCTGTAGGTCGTGTGCACAATTGGGTGATGGGTTGAACTACATTTTTGGAAAGCAAAAGGTAAGGGTAAAATAGTAAAGAGAAGGAACTTCAACATTATTCATAGTGAAAAACTTCCAGACCGACACGAGGACTTACCTAGAGTGGAGACAGTTAATTTATCAAAATTAATCATTAATAAGAGCCTAAGAAGGCAAGGAGGGGAACTTAATCTGAATGCATGTACACAACTATGTAGGGAGTTCAGGTTCGACGTGATGTGACTTGTGAGGGGCACTATTTCAGCCATAAACTCATAGAATTAGTGTATTTTTTCAAGTCAGGTGATGAAATGTTATGGGCATCTTTTTCTATATCAAAAAATATGTGATAAATAACATCCTCTCAACATAATATAAAGATCAACTTTTTCTATTCCTCACCCCCCCCCCCCCCCCCCCCCCCACCACCACCACCTAATCGTATACCAACACTATAAAATTAAGTAAAGTAATAGTTATTTCACCTACTGATCATATAAATTTCATACACATGGTAGTAATATAAGAAAACAATTAAGCAAAGACTTCTGAATTCCATCCACTTTGTCCATCTTTATTGATGATAATAATAATAAAAAAAAGAGTTATGCTTTAGAATTGAGACATCATATTTTAATCTGAAAGCCTTTATTTAAATTGACCAGCTTACATCCAAACCATTCAATAAATCAAAATCATCTACTTCTTTTTACACAAGTACTGCTCGTTTTCCTAGTTTTTTCAAGTGCATCCACAAATACAAATTTATCCCCAATAACAATAGCATCATATATTGAGACAAATTATACTGCATTTCCACAAACTTGTTAATTAAACAAATTTCACTTTATCAAAGCATAAAAGTCAGAGAATTACCGAAACCGGCAAGTTCGTGGCCGTAATCCTGATGTTCAAGATCATGAGAGTAGGACCCAAATCCCAACAATTTGAGATCCTCTTCCTCAGCCAATTCCTCCGGAAGCCTCTTCTCCCGAGCCATTTCAGGCTCATGATGATGATTATGTTCATGATGGTGGTGCCCGTGATCACAATGGTGATGAGCATGATCCTCATGGACCTGAGAAGCGCAGGATCCAGAACTATGGCCGAAGCATAGATTCGAGCTCAATGAAATTACCAAAACGAAGACTAACACTACTGAGTAGATCTGTTTACTGAGAATTGCCATTTTGGAGGCGGGAAACAAATACTTTGGGTAGGAAAGGACAGGAGAGAGGGTTTGGATTAAGGGTTTGTTTGGAATGAGAATAATTAGGAAGAACACAGGTGTCTTCGATAGTGATGATGATGCAAACAGCGCCGAATAAGAATACGATAATGCGAACGTTACAATATATATCCTTCTAAGCGTTACATATAATAAATTTTTAACTAAATTATAATTACGAAACATAATTAAATAAAAATTAAAAATAATAATACTTAATTTATATCTTTTATATTAGAATAATTTATTTTTATAATAATAAATAAATTTAATCTCTGTATTTTTTATAAAAAAAAAAACACAAAATCATACAGGTAATAATTAAGCAACTT
The DNA here is from genome assembly GCA_947179155.2 of Hedera helix. Taxonomy (NCBI): domain Eukaryota; kingdom Viridiplantae; phylum Streptophyta; class Magnoliopsida; order Apiales; family Araliaceae; genus Hedera; species Hedera helix. Next base: position 41,256,767 of record OX359277.1, read on the forward strand.
ATTTAAGATTTATCAATCTTAAACTTGTCAAAGTAAAATTAGCGTGATTTAATTGTAAGGTTTATAAGTTGCTTAAACGCACTAGCTCAACATCCCAACACGATATAATAAATAAGCCTAAATTAATGTCTTATCTCATGTTTGATGATTTTATATTTTCATTTTTTTTTATATATTTCGTTTATGAATAAGTCAACCAAATTTAGAGTACGGTCTTCTTCTTTTTTTGTTGCTCTTTTTGAGATATAAAATTCTCATTTTGAAATGCAAAAAAGTAAATAATAAAAAAGTTGGACTAATAATTAATTATTTTCATAGTAGTCAGTCAAACACTGCTCACACTATTACAGCTTTATTATTGCTTCAGTTTTTTTTTCCATCGTTATAGTTGATGCTTCAATTATTCTCTATTGAGTTGCCACATGTTTTCTGAAAGTACAAATTACTCGTAGAATTGTTAATTGACTTATTGCTCATCAAGTTGAAATTCTTTGTAGACAGAAGGGAAGAAATAAAATAGTTGAGAGCAATGAAATGAAACTAGTATGTTTTCAAGCTATGCATCTCAGATATTATGAAAGCAGGAGACAGTGGGGATTAAATTATTGCCACCTTTCAATACAAAGATTCAACACAAACCAGATTGATTACACATGCATCCTAAAGTAAGGTCTGAATTACAAAAGAAAATGAAGGTCCCTGCATCAAATAGTAACCATCACAATGAACTATGCATACATATATATACATGCATATGTAAAGAACAAGCAAGACTCACACAAACATGGTCACAGTTGGTTGCATCTTTCTCAATATACAATATTTCAGTAGCATATCTACTACAATCTATCAAATCCAGCAATGCAGGCGGGACCCCCTCAATGTCAGTCATCAATGTCTAAGTACTTCTAACATATCATCAAATCATACACTAGTAGTGTACATTCCCTTTTGTATTCACAAGCTTTGTGCTGCTCCATATCCGGCATTACGTTGGTCATTGAAATCATCAACATCATAGTTATACTGGTTCCTGCGAGATGAAAGGAAAGTGCACTAGGACATAAATAAAACTCATTAATATTGACTGAAAATACTTCAAGAAGTTTTCCGAACCGTACTGGTACCATTAGTCATGTACCCCAATATTTGCAGGAGTAAAATTGAAGCGTATAGAACATTTATAAACTACAAAAATTACTACTAGAAAAATTTTGCATGAATAAACCTATCTTTAATTACCCCATTCATTGTTTATCTAATAACTCTATCAATTAAGTTCTGATACAAAGTAGAATTACCGTTTGTTGCGCTGTCGATATGCCAGCAGATAACAAAAGTTTCATAGCCAAATGGAACAAAAAAGGAAAAAGGCTGTATCGCTAAACATACCAACTTAGGTTCCAAAGTCAACCCTGAGGAGGAGACCCTGGCTCAGAACCACAAACAGACGAAAAAGATATGATATCTTCTTTTCCCATGGCCACAAAGTTCAGTGGTGCAGTAGACAGCCTTCTCATTTCCTTAAAATGCCCATTGTGACGCCCAGAATATGAATGCGGTGTTCCTAGCACTGAAGCTGGACTTCTAACTGAGTTCCTGCGAGGTGTGGGCGGCATAGATCCATTTCCATTAGCATGATAGCCATTTGCCTTCCTGAAACTGCTGTTTCTTCTTGGACTAGGCTTAGATCCATAAATGGATTCCTTCTCCGTAAGTAGCAAGTCTTGGAGTTTCTTTTGGTCCTGAACGAATGATAGAATGACATTAATATTCTCATACAGATGAGACAGGTTAATTACCGGGGGGGAATGTGGCCACTTGGAAACATAATGCTTATGTATGACTTGTGGAATTGCTTAGTTTTTTCTTGTATTCTTGTTTTAATTGGAAATTACAAAGTAAAAGTCATTCCATGAGAAAGAAAAATCATTATTTAGAATTAAAAAAATAACAAGAACCAACTTGAACACCGAAGACCACAGAAAACAGGAATTTTAGAATGTTTTCCAATTCTCCAGATTACTATAATATATATAGAATGAGCATAAGCAAAGGAATAGCTAGTATTCACCCCAATCCCAATGCTTCTCTGTCCCTCTATCATTTCCATGAAAATGCTATTCTCTTATTTAGATAAGAACTCAGGTAGGGACCAGCGAGCAGAAAGAGCGAGCCAAGACTTTAGAATGCAAGTGTATACTAGTTCGAAGATCAATCTCCTGATTATGGATTAATGATTGATCGACATAAGTATATATATTATACATACATATTCACTAAAGAAATTTACCCTGTATCGCTTCTTTGCCTCTTCTTTCTGTTGTCTCGTAAGTTTGTAATCATCCAGTATCGATACCAAACGCACCTACACATATGATGTTGACAAGTTCCCTAAGAATATAGCACCATGGGATAAATTATGATCCAGAAAATATTATTCAACGGAACTCACCCCATCATAAAGAAACAATTTCTTTCTCTCTTCTTCCCACGCCATTGTCTTTGTTATCAAATTATCGACAATAGCTGAAATAAAAGCTAGGTTGTTAAATCAAATGAAAATTGCCAGCTTAGACAAGATATGACCCGATAAGGAGAGCCAGAATAGAATACCTGGAATCTTATTAATAGTTATTCGAGCTCGTTCCGCGCGTTTCAGGTTTATGTGTACACCTCTTCCAGCACTATAGCGATTATGGTCCTGAAAATCACAGAGGTTTTAAACAGCTGACATCTAGAGGTTCTCACTCTAAACTGTAGCATGTTATATATGCTTACTTTCACTGGCTACATATATGTATATATATACACGCGTGCACACACACATATACATGTGTGCGTGAGAGAAAATCACCAGAAATGAAAAATAGGAAAATTTTAGTAGGTGTATCCCACTTCACATGATTTCTGGCAGCACATAATAATCAACTATGCTTACTAGATTATAATCTTCAAGCCAATTTTCCTCGTCACAAGCAGATAGCCACCGTTCTATCCTATCAATTATTTCTTTACGGCTTAATGCTTCATCCTTAGCTTTGTTCATTTGTTCTTCAATATTTGCCAAAAGTTCACAAGGATCCACAAGACCTGAATAACAGAAAGATTTTTGAATTAATTACGTTGTAAAACAAACCTAAAATGGTAAAAGTGAGCAGCTTATGGCTTCAAGATAACATGCACACCAGAATCTATCATTGCAATAGATTTCTCAGCAGCTGTATTTGAATCAGGTTGAATATGAGTCTTATAGCATATATCTTCTAACTCTGATCTCTTCTTCATAACCAGTTCTTTCATCCTGCTTGCTTTCAATTTAGTGAGCCTCTCAACTTCTGCTGATGCCTGTCAAGAAAAAATCAGTATTACAGATTTTCTATCTAAAGGTAGAATGATTAAGAAAACTGAAGGTGCTTCCGTGCTTGTAAACCTGTTGAATTATTTCAATAGAAAGAGAATCTGGTTCCACAATTTCTGATTCTGACGAAATTGAGATAATTCTGGTAAAATTACGCTTCTCTTCTTTTGTTGAGTCCATTAAATTCCAAAGTTCAAATACTGATGCAACTATATCTTTCAGCTGCAATTTAGGACAGAGATTAGTTTTTCCTTCATTTCTTGACAAATGGTCAAGGATAGGTATCACAATAATAACAATGTTCAACTAACTCATGAGGCTGAAAACACACGTTACCTTCTGGAATCGAACCTTTCTTTCTGTTTTCAACTTAAGGATGGTCTGCTCCAGACCCTCTAATGTATTATCACTGATGTTTGTGGACTGTCCCAAGCTTGTACCATGTAAGCTTGGATGCACATCACTGACAGTTTTGCTAAAATCTAACCCAAGAACTCCACACAAGAAATGCACCTCATTCACGTAATCCATAATTTTTTGGAGGCGCTCAGACTGAAAAAAGGCAGGAAATGCGACCACTTGTCAATATCAGGAATAAAAAGGGAAAACAATAACTATTATGTTTAACTTAAAATTTTCATATAAACAACTTTCCATCCATTTAGCCAAAACATATCATAATACATCATTCACCAGGAAGGCAGGAAACTAATGTGACATCCGCCAACAATTAAATGTGGTTGGGAAGCAGATTAACAAAGACATTTACAAGAATATTATGACTGTGTATACATACCTTTTCCTTTTGAAGAGCTCGAAGATGTGTCTGGTATTCTGTAAGCTTTCTGAGCGATAAATCTTGTTCCTCCAGATTAATGGAACTCCCAGCACTGACAAGATGACTATATCCAGAAATCTCCACACTGATCTTATCAATTTGAGCCTTCATGTCTGCAAATTGCTTTATTCTTTCCTCTTTCTTTAGTTTCAAATCTTCCACCACAGGTGTGACTAATGTGAGTTTCTCTTTCAATGTTTTTGCTTTCTTCTCTGATCGGATCTGTGAATTTTACAATACATGCTTTAAAAAAAGAAATATTAAATGAAATAAATGACTTTGACAAAATCTTTGATTGAGATATTGTATTAATGAAATATAAGATATAAGATATTCTCAGGTAGATTATAAAGTGGAAGTAAGCATCATGGACATTCTTTATCAATGCATATTCTCATGTAGATTATAAAGTGGCAGTAAGCTTCATGGATATTCATTATCAATGCCTCCTACTATTCGTTATCAATGCCTCCTACTCAAGTGTATGTTGACCAGACTCCTAAAAGATTGCTTCATAAATGCTCTACCAGTGTCCATTTCTAATAAATACTCAAACATGTTCATTCTATCTCCCCACTCATGCCGCCCCTCCAGTTTTTAAATCCAGCGACATGGTAAACCTCAATTACATAAACCCTGAATAACAAAAAAGTCAAATAAGACGATCTAACCAGGATGAAGACAATCAATCACCTGGTTTAATTCAAAATGGGTCAGGGGATGGAAAAACAACAGAACACATAAATTTTGAAGTAACTGATAAAAAAGCAATCAATATGCAGCTCAAATAAAGTTTCTACTTAACATTGAGATATCAGCATTTCCCAATTATCATGTTAAACTAGTATTGGTTTAGCCAAACAAAAATTACAATAAAGTAAGACCGAAGTATATAACCACAGAAAGACATGTACTTCCCATCTATGTAAGCTGTTTTTGGTGATTTTTCTAGGTTTCTGAGCTTCTTATCTCCGAGAAATTACAGTCAAGTAAACAAAGTACTGATCATACCACGTGTAATTTGGACCCAGGAAGAAGGACTACAATTACCAATATGATGCTACTATTAACATCAGCTATTTGTTATAGTATTAACCCATTTGTCCTGGTTTTTTATAAACAAGATTGATTCCTTATTACATACGTAAAAGTCAAAATAATCCCCCCATAATAATCCTGGTACAGAGACAGATATAATCAACTGCAATGATAACTGAAATGGTACTAAGCATATTAACGATCAAAATCAGTAAGCACATGAGTCTATAAAAACTCCACCAAGACGGAAGCATCTTTGCTAGAACAACAAAAGCGACTTTCGCACAATGCACTATATGAGAAAAGATATCCATCCCAACTGAAATATTTTAGATTTTAAATCCATCAAGTCAACGTGAAAAGTGAAAACTAATAACTAGATAAAGTGAATATAAAGGTGAAAGTGACGACAAAAAATAATTAACAAAACGCTAAATCAGGATGATTGGCGTTCATGATGATGGTTTAAGTGCTAAAGATGCTTTTTGCATTTCTGTACCGTTGAATGAATATTTAGCTCCCCAAGAGCAGCCATAAGTGTAGCAAGTTCAGCTTCCTTAGTAGCAACAGACTGATGAAGACGTGCCTTTGTATTGGCAGCCTCATCAACTTTTCTTCGGTATACTTCTAGACACTCTCTCTCCAGGTCGAGCAACATACGATCTTTGTCTGCCTCACTCTCGCCAATGTCACTCCATATTTGCTGCACATCAGAAGAACAAAGTCAAGTAAAAAAAAGAGGGTAAATATAAACCTTGTACTATCTTCTCTAACATAAAAGCGACAAAATTAAAGGCAGCAGTTACATACGCATAAACTACTGCTTTGTGTAACAAACTAACAATTGTCCCCAAAAAAGCCTCATTCTTTATCAAATCCACAAAATACTAGAAAATGGTAGACAATTTCTTATTATAGACAGAATTGTATAACCTTCTTAATGATCAAAATTCAAGGTTTCGTTGTTCCGTTGATTTTAGCCCCACGTTAGGAAACAAGTGGAAAAAATTGTCTAAACTTTGTAACTTCAAAAATCAAAAATAAAAATTCAAACCGGGCTCCGTGTTATCTTTTTTCTAGGTATTTTCTTTCGGACAAAAAGGCGCAATTTTTCTTAGAACCCCTAATCAGTCATAAAGCTCTAAAATTCAATCTACTCAGATGACCAAGAAAAGAAGGCAAAAATAAAAATAAAACTAATTCCCATTTAAACTCATGCAACTTCGTATTCCGCATTAGATAACAAACATGAAAATCAAGAACAATCGAGTTAATTAAATTAAAGATACTCACGCTTCAGTTAACACTCCTCATCCCCATATATCCCACAAGAACAACTAATCAAATTGCCGAAAAACCCATTTTTGACTTAAACCCAGGAAGATACTCAATTTACTTTGAAGATACTAAAAACCCAGAAATAAAAGGATGAAAGAGAGGAGACAGATATAGACCTGAAGTTCCCTGAGCAAGGTATTGCAGCTAGTGCTTGTACGGACACTGGTAGGACTCCCTATCGCCAGCATTTCTACAAATTGATTTCTCTTTTGATTTTCTCTCTCTTTCACCCTGAATTACCCCCAAAAAATGATTTTCTTCCCTACCGGAGTCCTCTCTCGAGAACAGAGAGGAGACAGAAAAAGTTTGCGGAGCTAAAAAGATCACAGAGAAAAAAGTCCTGCCCAGAAAATAATAATGACAAAAGAAAAAGTGGGTTTTGTAGGGTTTTAAGTCAGAAAATAAGATAGTAAAAATCTGAATATAACACCGTATCTCTCTCTCCACAACTCTCTGCTTCACCAGATCTGAAGCTTCCTCATGCCTCCACAACACACCAAACAACCCAGAATTTGCTGTGGTTTCCAGAAAACAATTCAAGAAAACAAAACCCAACAAACAGTTTTAGATAAGAAAGAAGAATTAGGTACATATAAGCCCAAATGCTGCAAAACAAGATGGCCCACCAACCACTTACCATTCACCCTTCCACAAGTCACAGAAAGAGAAAAGGGGAAAGATGTAATTTTTGAGGTTCTTGGGATAGGAAAAAATGCACCCAAAATGTGGATCTGCGCACGTTAGCACATGTTTCTAGGGTTTATTTCTCTCTCTTTCGCTTCTTTCTCAATTTGGTGGAGGTGGTAACAACGCTTCAACAGGAGGTAAAGAACAAAAAACCAGAGAGACTGGAGTTGAAGGCGGCATATTTTCTTGTTTTCATTTGCATTCTCCATTTAAGCGCGTGACGAGTACTGTCCTATTAGAGAGAGCGTGCTTTTTTCACGTTTTATTTAGCGTGAGAATTAAGAGATTTGTTGAGGAGAGTTCCCAAGAGTCTAGCTGTTAAAGATGTTTACACTTTACTACAGTTTAGTAAAAAATGAAAAGGAAAAGGGTAAAAGTGATTTACTGTTGTACCCTTTGGGTATAATAAAGATCATATGCTTCTTTTAATATTTTTATCATTAAAGAGTATTCTCTTTTCTTATCATCATTTATTATCAATGATATGTTATTGATGATGTTATGGACAGGGGAAAGCAGGAGTTTGCCAGTTTAGGTAAGTAAATTTTTATGTTACCTCGCTTTTTCTCAGAATAAAATTTATTATTATTATTTTAAATTAAATATTTATTTATTTTAAATATTTTATTTAAAATAATAATTTATCTATAATATTTTTAGTATTAATTATTCTCTTATTTTTATTATATAGATCATTTTTTTTTTAAAAAAAATTCATAATATAAGACGTTTTATATATGTTTAGAAGAAAAAATTTAATCATTTTCTATTTTACTCTTTACAATAAAGTAATTGAGAGAGAGGAAGAAAAATAATTAATTAGTGTAAATAGTAATAAATTTTCAAATTAACATTAATTATTTAATATTAATATTAATAAGACTTTTTAATATGTATAATTATGTCTTAAACGACCTATATAATGAAAAGGAATTAATATTATATTTCTATTAACTATGGATATTAATGAAATATTATTAGTCATCTACAAAAAATTATATAATTAAATAAAAATTTAAATATTTTTTTTTTATTATTTTATCTTTTTTTTAATATATATAAACAAATTAACCAAAAATTTTATCCTTAAACAAAGGAAGTATCATTTATGCATTTCAAATATGGAAAAGGGAGTCAAATTTCATCACATCTATTCTTTTTTTTTACCCCCTCCTTTTACCCTTTACGAAGAAATATCTTACGGCAAATTAAAAAGATGATTTACTATCATTAGAGTTGTTGTTATGGTCTTTTCATCATAAGAGTTGAAATAGATATAATTATCTGTGGCCGGTTAGGTTGCTCTACTCGAAAAACGAGAGCTCACCGGTATCATATCTTCCCCCCTACTAGAATAAAAATCTTGATTGATTTTTATGTGCAGAGAATAAAATAGTAAAATTATTTATATTTATATTTATATTTAATTATATAATTTTTTATGTATAATTAATTATACTTTATAATTATGTATTAAAATATAATAATTAATATTACAAATATCATAGATAAATTATTATTTAAAATAAATAAATATTTAACTTAAAATTTCTTAAAATAGTAAATCAAGATTTTTATCTGTTAACAGAGGGAGTAACAAATATGTATATATAATATATATTTCTAAACGTAAAAAATACAAAAATGTATATGCGCAAGATAATTATAAATTTATAAAGCGGTGTTGTTGATATATTTTTTGTCAAGAATTGTTAAATTTGCGTCAACTCAAAAGATAATAAGGTTTCTTACTTGGCATAATTTTTTGTGTTTCCATAAATAAATAAATATGCTTCATCACTCAAATGTGATCCATTACCATTTTATTAACATGGTGAAGTTATAATTTCTTTTTAACATGGACAAATTTAAAATATAAATGCATTTGGGTAGAGATATAAAGTTATAAAAGGTGGGGGTTAGTTTGTTGAATAGAAATTTGATATAATACAATAATCAATATATAATACAATAAAATTATAATATAATAATAATATGTTATTACGATATATTTGTTTGGTTGATCCTTGATATTTGTGTAGTAATTATAATGTTATTACATTATATTCAAAGTTATGTTTAATTGATTAAATTATATGATTGTATGTAATGAATAAAGTAAATTGTATCTTAAAATGTCAAATTAATTATAATTATTATTATTTTATCTTTTTTAACTTATTGCATTACGGACATGAATTGATGTAATATAATTACTGGTGTGCTATCGCAGGCACCCAAAAATAAAATCTTACTTTGAAAAAATATTAATGTAGTAGTGCAAGTAAGAGTCGATCCGACAGATAATGATTAATTTAATTTTATGTTTTGTAAACCAAAATTGGGGGATTTTTAATTAAAGAAATAATTTAAATAAAATTAACTAAAATAATTATGTAAATAATTTAATTAGAAGAAAAAATATTAGTTTAAGTTAACATCCACCATCAAGAATTTACAATTGATCATTGATGCAAGAATAAATCAATTAATATTTTGAACATTCACCGTAGAAATAACTACTCGCAGGTGAAATAATTTTTCTCCTCTCTCATTAATTTTAGATAAATAAACACACGCGTTCTAAATTACCCTTACTACTAAACAACTTCCATCATGTGCTAAAGATTTGATTTAATAGCAGTTTTAAGAATTAGAGAGATCGTTGAACTAAATAACACAAGCCACGCGTTTATATTTAATTTAGATGAACATTCTTCCTAAGTTAAAATAATTTTTTGATCTACAAAACAATTATTAATCTTAGTCGCTTCACAAATAGCAGTAGATTAATGTGAATAATAAACTAGTAGCGCTCCTAACAATTAAATAAATCAATCATAAAATTAAGCATAGAAAAATATTCAATATTCAAAATATAAATTGAACAATTAAAATAAATTAGATTTCACAGTGTATAAATCTTGATGGCTTCAATCACTTAAACCAAAAATAATTTAACCACACATAGCTGTAGAAAACACCAAAGAATAGAAGAGATAATTTTTTTCTAATAAAAGTTGTATATTACATTATATCTCAAGTCATTTATTTATAGGCTACATAATCTTCATAACCTTAATAGGAATTACACTTTTCAAACCCTAATAGGATTTAAAATACAAAATAAATAAATATAAAAATTATGTTTTATTTTTTCAATTCCAATTTGTATTTGGAGATATAATTCATTTGCAAGCTAGAAACCCACACGGAAGAAAAGGAAAGAAAACTACTAACGTGTTGCCACTATCCATATTACTGTTGGCGCGTGTGAACATGCGCATGTGCCAAACTCACGTGGTCGTGCATTGCGCGCAAGCCTTTTTCCTTCCCAGATCTACGCCATGCACGGTATTGCTGCTTACCATCCTTCAAGCTAAACAGCACCGTTCCCTGTTGCATGCACTATTGATTTACAAGCGCGCATTGCACGATTAACTTTGCTCAATGAAATTACTACAATGCCACTCAGTTCTCTTTAATTACTAGTTTGCCACCAACAATTGCTTAAATTACAAATTTGCCATCAAATATTATTTTACCTACAAAATTAAATATAAATTAGTTAAAATAATATAAAATATTAAAAATAATAATAATAAATAAATAACCTAAAATACTTAAAAACTCACAAATAATTAAGTCTAAAATACCTAATAAATTGATATAAAATCGACTTATCAATTACGCCTGTTAATGGAGTTAATACATATAATAGGTGAATCAAATATAATAATTATCATATCAATATAATAGCCTATTACATTACAGAGGTATTACACTGATTTGAAGCGAACAAAATGCCACCTAAATTTTTCCCATAAAAGGGTCAAATTTCTACACTAATTCACTTTGAAGCCATTTTTGCCTAAGTTTTTATATCTTTACATGTTTTTATTAAAAACTCCAAAAATGATGGAACAGTTGTCAACCTTACTAAATTAGTAAGGTGTAGCGATGTAATAGTCTACAAAATATAATAGAGTTATAATATAATAGTAGTAGGTTATTGCGATATATATATTTAATTGATTTTTAATATTTGTGTAATAATTATAATATTATCATATTATGTTTAAAATTGTATTTAGTTCACTAAAATATATAATTGTATGTAATGAATAAAATAAATTATAAATTAAAATATTAAATTAATTATAATCATTACTATTTTATCTTTTATAACTTATTATATTACAGACGTAATGAACTAATATATTAATTAAAAAACATAACAAAAGTTAAAAATTGATAGTAATAACATTTGTAATGAGTTAATATATATAATAACTGAATTAAACACAATAAATATCACATCAATATAATTATTTATTAATATATTACTGGACTATTATATTGATTTGACCTGATTCACACGCCACGTAAGTCCAAACCTGCCTTTGATGAGCGTCTTTCGAAAAAATAATAAATAAGTTAAAACCAACTTCGTGCAGACTGAGCCATCACCAAAAACCAAACAATTCACATAAGGAACTGATGACCAGTGAGAAGACGTATCCCTACATATATATAATCTTTCATAAGAAAAAGTAGGTAATACTCGTGACCTTATTACTCAAATGCAAATTCAATAGACTTTGGAGGTTTCCTTTTTTAAATGAAATTCAAGTTGTGAGAAAGATAGTTAAGCAATCACAATTAAAATAAATATTCGTTATTCTTATGACGAATATTTCCCCTCTCAGTTTACATAAGTCGATTCTTGAAAAGTCATACAAAAAGGAAAAAAAAAGTAGTTTTTGAAAAATATATAAGCTATTTTAGAATCGTTGATAAGCAATTGCATTTTAAAATGTTCCTGCCAAAATGTATATATATATATATATATATATATATATATATATATATATATATAGGACGGCTCTAAAAAACGCCTATTAAATTACATACTTTTATCAAAACGATTTCGTTTTAAATATTTTTTAAAAAATAATAATATTAAAAAAAAATGTCATTACGACATTCCGTGACCTCACTTATTTTTCTTTTATTTACGAAAATGTCATCAAAGAATTTTTAAAACGAAATCGTTTTGATAAAGGTATGTTACTTAAGAAAATATGCTACTGAACCATTGTGTATATATATATATATATATATATATATATATATATATATATATATATATATATAGGACGAATCTAAAACGTACCTCTTAAATAACATACATTTATTAAAATTACGTTGTTTTGAATATTTTTTTTAAAAACAAAATAATATAAAAAGAGAGTGGTCTCATTTGCTTTCTTTTTATTTATAAAAATGCCACTCGCGACCCTATTTTTTTTTTTAAAGAATCTCTAAAACGACGTAATTTTAATAAATGTATACTATTTAATAAAAATATGTTATTTAAGAGATATACTTTAGATCCGTTCCCTCTCTCTCTCTCTTTGTATATATATATATATAGAAAAATTATATATGCTAATCGGTTATTGGGAGTAACCAAAATTGGCCTACAGCAAGAAAAATGAGCGACAATTGCCAATTACGCGTAACTTTGGCCTGCTACAAGAGGGGTAGCTGCAGGGCCAAAATTATGCATAAATTAGCCTGCAGCAAGAAAGATAAGTGAAAGAATTATTCACAGCAAAAATGCCTCTGCATTAATTAATGGGGATATATATATATGCTTGAACTTAATCAATTCAACATTTTCTCAAGTATGATTAATTATTTAATAAGTAAGCATAAAATTTAATAATTTTATTATAACAATTCGGGTCAAATTCTGAATTCGAATCAAATCATAACATAATTAGGTCAAATGCGTTTTTTCGATAATATTATTTTTAATCATCTTAGCTCACAACAAGATCATCTAATAAAATCATACATAGAGGTATTAATTATAATAACAACTTAAATATTTATATACATATTTAAGTATATTATATGTTACCAAATGTGACCAGAGCATTGGATTAGTTACTATAATAACTTGGTGTACACATTATGTAGAAAAAAAAATTGCAAGGAAAAAAGCTATTAAACAAATAGTATTATGTGTTATAGCATGATGATAAAGTTGAAACAAGTTTTAAACTAATCGAACTTATGAGAGTTGGTTATAAAAAGTTTTTCTCAATCATATAAAATAAAAAAACCTCAAAATGCAGGGAATCCAACACAGACAAGGGTGAGATTTATATATCGCAGTATTGTGAGATCAAAGTCTTGAACAAAAAAAGGGTCCACCATGCATAAAAATATAAACCACCTTTATTAAAGATATATACTTAGTTTGGTGCGACATCATAATCCAGAGCTGGAAGTCCATGTCCTGTATCCATTATGTATAGTGCAGGACCCTACTATACAAATTGATAACGTGTGCTCCAGTGAACAAGCATAAAAACATATTTTTGTTATTATTATTAATATATTATTATCGCAAAAAAAATAAAAATAAATTAAATCATAACAATTTTCAAAATTTAGATACTGAAATTTAGACTTGAAAGCAATGTCTATTAAAGAATTATGCTGGAGACAAAGTTATTATTCTTGAAATATTATTTTAGTCTGACTGTACTTTTTAAATTAAAACTTATTAAAATTAAAAACTAAGTAATTGTTATTATATAATTAAAACTTATTAAAATTTGAGTTTCATAGCTATAATCGAATTAAAATTTCAAATAAATTTTGTCAATATAAATGTTATTATAAAATTCTATTAGAAACTTCAATAAAATTAAAATATTTATTTGCTCATAATTATAACTAAATAAATCTGCACTACAAAATATCTATAATTTATTTTTTGTTAATAATAAAATTTTATTTTAATAGTAGTGGCATGCAATAATAGATTATAATTAAAATAAAATAAAAATACATCGTGTAATGATTCGATTATCAAAAATAAAAAACTCTTTTTATGTAAAAAAAGAAATTAACAAATAAAACTCTTATTTAGAACAAAGAGAATAATTAGGTGCATAATTTTTTTTATCTTATATTTTAAAATGAAGGGAATATATTTGTAAATAATAATTAAGCACATACTAATTCTCTTTTTAATGTTTTGTTAAAATAAGTCATTATCTTTCTTTTTTTATAAAATTGCATCATATTAAAAGTAGTAATATTGTCATTTAAATTCAACAATTTGATTTAATCTTGAGCCAAGATTGTTAAATTTTTCTTAAACTAGCAAGAAAAAAAATTATTTTATTTTTAAATTGAAGGAAAAAAAGGAACAAAAAAGAAAAGAAATAGGAGTATTAAAAAGAAAAAAAGGAACAAAAAAAAGGGGGGAAAGATAGGAGTATTAAAAATAAAGCAATGGCAGAATGGTAATACAACAGAAACAGCAGTTCAAATAATTAGAGCAGGTAGTTGATAGGGAAATTATTGTAATTTTTAAATTTATGTACTTAATAAGTACTTGTAATTCCCATCATAGTGTGAGTTACAAAAGTAACAATTTAAAAGAAAATGGAGAAACAAATCAAATTCAAATTCATTGAATTAGATTAGGGTACAAATTGTTTTTGTAGTTTGGAGATAGCCACTTGCAGTATTAGTTTTAATTCGAGTGTTGTTTTCATTTTAAATTGCATGGATAACTAAATCTTTAATATCCAGGATGATGACAAAATTAGGTATTTCATAATTAATATTTTTTTTCTCGTTTCGATATTAATGCCTAATTGTTAACGCCTTCATATTTATATTTGTGCAAAATTTGCTCATGATTTTTATTTTAGTTTAGAAGTTTTAATAGATTATTGTTAATCTGTGCATTTTTCACAATCTATAATTACTCACATTAAATATAAGAATCATAATTTTTTTAAAAGGAAATGGAAAATAAAATTAAGAATTAATTCAAAAAATAAGAAATTATTTGTTATATTAGTACTTAGTAGATTTGAATTCCTAAACCGTGTTTCCTTATAAATAGTTTTCATTATTAATTATTAGTTTGTATTATTTAGTTAAATCAATTATCTCAACTATTATTATTTTTAATTTATTTGAAATATAAATCAAGAATAATTAAAATTAATCTAATCTTTATAGTTCGATTCTACTTATATTTATTAAGTTTACGATAAACGTTATATACTTGTAATTACTGATTTAGAATACATCAGTACATCACTAACACATTTAATACCACTAACAAGAAAATTGCTGATAATAATTGTAGAATAATAGAATAATCATACTATAATATTAAGAAACAAATAAGTCCTAATTAATAACGGGAGAGAGCTGGCATCGGAACAGTACAGAGTATTGAAGATAGATGGACCCGAAGCATTATTTTCAATTTCAACATCAGCTGCCTATAGCAATCATGAGGAAAACAAAAAGATGCCTACTAAGATTACCGGAACTCTGAACACCAAAAATATGTAGAGTTAATAATTGATAAATTCTTCTTTATGCCTTTGTCCAATAATTGATTACCCTCACCCATTAATTGATTAATGTCACCAATAATTTATTTGATAGTGCAACAATTAAATAATATCAATCATTTATTTTAAATTAGATTGTTCACCATATGATTTATATTCAAATAAAATAATCTAGGGCATTGACTCGATAGTTATTATTAAATTATGTTTTAAATTAGTAAAAAAAAAACAATTGAATAAGATTAAAAATAATAACCCAGAGTTTCAATCTTTGTACTTTTGGTTATATTGATATTGAAATTCGTATTATATTTTATTTTTTAACGATTAAGATAAATATAGTATTTAATTTTATATTTAAATATTATGTATATAGACTTGTTCTTAATTTATTGTGTTAAGATTTATCCAAAATTAAAGAAAGAAAAAAAGAGCGTAAAATTAAGAAGATAATAACTTCTCTTTTTTTTTACTTCAGTAAGAAAGAAATCACCTCTTTCCCTTTTAAGATAAAAGTACAACACCAACCGGTTGCGTAGGATAGGGGGGCATAATTAAGCAATAAGTAGAAGTGGGGCTTGGACTGTTGGACATGCGGAATTGTCATTATAGACCAAAACATTAAATGAATGTAGCAATAAGCAACTTGAATATATTTGTAAAATTATAAATTTTAAGGATTTTTTTAATCCTTAGCATTGGCATAAAATATAATAGTGATAATAATATGATAATTACTCAATCAATTTTAAAAAAATATATATATTAAGAATTTTATTTCATTTTATAATCTAAGAAAAATATATCCTTACTTTTGGAACAGAAAAAAATAAATAAATAATGATTGATACCATTAAAGTAAAAAAGAAGTAGTCAACGTAATAAATATCATTTAAAATGTTAAATATTGTTAAAATAATTTGAGAAGTATATATTTTTAAGAAAATAATTTATATGTGAATAAGTAAAAAGAAAACAGTAGTTTTGTAGTTTCTTACGGTAAAATAATTTCACAGTTTTATACTTCTGACATAAATAATTATAAAAAATACTTCTTAGAGAAACAATTATACAAAATATTCAATCCGCAGGACTATCATGAACTCTGAATTACTACCACCGTCTCATTTTCAAGAAAGTCGTGCTCCCACAAACATGCTTCCCCTTCTTATCAGGAAAAACATTCGGGACCCACATCCAAAAAGTTGGAATTACTTGAGTCCCTTAAACAGAATTATTGACATGGCCGTGTGGTGGACGAAAAATTATTCAACGGCTGTGAGCCAACGTTATGTTTTGTCTTAGATTAATATTTTATTATTATTTTAATGATATTTTATTATTTATAATTATAGACTCATTAAAATAATTTTTTTTATTAACTTAGTATCATGTAAATTTATTTCTAAATCGCTAAATAATTATTCACGGTGGACTTTATATATTTTATTAATAAATCGTCCAAAAATATTTTTCTCAGTCTTTAATAAACTTTGCCTTTACTACTACTGCCTACTTCAAACAATACAGAAATTAATAAGAATTAATATTTCTACAAATTACAAAAATAACAATTTCACAAACTCTTTTATTATATGAGTGTGAAACATATTTATTATTCAGATAAAAATAAACTTGTGAAATTATTATTTTTATTTATAAAAATATCAATTATCAAATTAATTAGTATTCTAAAAGGAAGAAAGAGGAGATGACACATACTATTAAGCTTTTTCCATTTCTTTTTAATTTTTCAAATGAAGTATTAGAGATTTCCACTCTTGCTGATCTGTCCAACCATTTTATGCACACCAACAACATGGATAGAGATTTCCATTTGGTCTCATTAAATTCCCAACTTCTCTGAAGAATCTTCAGGCTTGAAAAAGATATGGTTTAGAATGTCTGACATTTTCTAAAATATCCGCCTCTTTGCATGAGGTAAACAAACTTCACTGCAATGAAACAGAAGTAAAAAATAGTACTGATTTAAACCATGTTATACCACGGTCATCTCATGCCAAAATTTAAAAATCCACGTTCCTCCAAAAATTGAAAGGTAAATGATGTTAGTCATGCTCTGTAGTGTATATCGTCCATATATCAGCTATACTTCATATGTCATACAGCTCAACATTTAATCTGAATTTACCTACCAAGTTAAATTTAGGACAGACATATGAGCTCAGGCTCTTTCCATTAACCTGTGACTAGCAACTAATCACCGTCCACCTCAAAATCAGCATAAAATTTTCTATAATTATTTTTTTTTGTTTTTCTATATTGAGACTTATGACAACAGTATATACTGTTGTCATAACCCTTTTTTTTATAAAAGTACAAAACATACCGTCACCATACACCTTAAAAATTATCGCCATATATCTCGGCACATAGAAAATAGTTACAAAGGATCCGAAACCCTCAAAATCTCCCACCCAAAACTAAGTAAAACATAAGACTCACTTTCTTTTGTTCTTTTCTCCTAACAACTCACATTAGAGAAACTAACAAAGTCTAGCATGCAAATTTAATGTAAATAGTTCAATTGCATATGCAAGCCCAGCTGTTGGTATGCAAAATACAAATACATACATACATACATACATATATATACATACATACATATATATATATATATATAAACACACATCACACATATATTGAGAGAGAAATAGAGAATTTGGTAAAACCATTGATAACACGTTGAAAATATTGAGCCGTCAGAGAAGGAAGGACCTTAGCACTGATTAGTATTCAGTAGGTAGATGGAGTAAATAAAAGCAGAAGAACATAAAAGAGACCCACTCAATAGTTGAGCAGATGCGTTACAGATAAGGAAGAATACATAGGCGTATACATACACGCTGTAAGTAAGAAAATAGTGATACAAAAACCAACCCCACTTGCTGCCCCCACTTTCAAAGACCAAGCCAAAGGTGTTCATACTTATAGCGAAAAGATGCTCGACTCCAACTAACTCAGCTGCTACATAAATTCAACCACTACAATGAGCTTCAGGTCGTACCTCTTTTGTGAAGAACAAGGGGAAAAGAGGACAAAGGACTACCCATATCAAGGATTCCTACTCTGCCTGTACCTCTCCAACAATCAAATCACATGTTTGTCTTAATGAGTGACTTATTTACTCATTGACAATTGACTTCATCAGTTCAACATTCCTTGCACATTACATTCTTTTGAAATTAGTGCAACTACATTAGAACAATGTCTAATGTTAGCCCAGTGGGTTTAACCAGCCAAGCCACTGCCAACTTGCAATATTGATAAAGCTAGCCAATATAATATATATGTACATAATAATGTATATTATCCACTCTTAAGAAATGACGGATTCATTTGATTTTTTAAAAGTATCTTAATAGTACATGACACACTAAACTGAACATAATTCTTTTCAAATATAGCCTAATCTTTAATGTTAAAAAATCAGTGAAAAAATTACTGACATGTTAATTAGCAAATCATAATATGCATCAAGGAAAAAAAAAATGACTACGACTGAGAAGGTATACAATTAAGTGGTAACATTATCTGGAATCTACAGGGTTGGTAAGGAGAATTGCTTTTGAACAAAAAGAATCGAGACACAATTCGTGAGAAAAGAATATTCAACATCATGCTTGGGGCTGTATTACAACCTCAACTCACTGAAAGAAGTACAACTACCTACGCCTTCGTCAACAGTGATTCACTGTGGACACAATTGTACCTCAAAATCTGAAGGTGACGTGTAAGCAGTTGCCCCACTGCTGCAGGAATCTGATATGGCCGGTGGTCAATGTAAAAATTAAGGCCAATACTATATATATGATAAAATTAAACACTATATCTATCTTAACTATTAAAAAATGAAACTTGATACGAATTTTGGTACCAAACTCTATTTTCAATAATTAAAATGCATTTTGTCACTAGATGTTGTATACATTTTCCCAAAATTATACAACAAGATTAATTATGATTGGGTTGGATTGACTGGGAAACTTTTAAGAGAAAAAAGATGCATTTCCTGCATTTATTTTTGCAAACGTGTCAAGCCCTAAAGAATAAGATACTATGACCTAAACATGATTTTCCAAAACATTTATTTCAAATATGAAATTGCTTATCCAAATAATTCTAACAAGACAGGTTTGTACATAGTTTAGACTAAGCATAATGCGCATCCGCGAAATCATTTGTTTTTAAAAAAAATATATAAAGTGCAACAAAGTTTCTAAGTGGTGGCAGAAAGATGATCTGGCTGAGAGGATGGAGGCTGGAGTGCGTCCAGGGATAAGTCATTTGTCGTGCAGGTTGACAATAGTATGGGCTGATCGCGGAAAATATAGTGAATGTAAAATTTGCAGAGCGAGAAAGATATCAATAATAATTGTTCAATTTTTATCAATATGGCTGTGATTGCATCAAAGACGTCATTTCTGCAAAATTTGATTCCAAGTTTAGACACCCTGAAAGTTAAACATCAGATTTATCAACAGTAAGTTGTTTTAGTCGCATATAAACCAAGGCATCTCAGCTGAACAAGTAAACAGAAAATTCATAATGGACAGGTCTGAATTGTATCATTCAAGTTTGCATTTTCACTTGAAAGTATCAACTAATATCTGGATCAGTAGGATTACTGTATGTTCTTAATTTAAAATATATTCCCCTTTTGGACATAAGAGATGACACCAAGAAGAAGCAGAGGAATAATCTCCAGCAGAAAAGCCTCAAGAAGAGAAGAAAAGAAAAGGAACAAAATTTAAGACATTAAAGCTGGGAAAAAAAGAAGTAAAGAAAAGGAAGCTGCTCCCTGTTGCATTTTGCATTTTCGCTACTAGCTTATTGACTTATTTCAATTAGTAATACATAAATGGGACTTGGACCCTGCACATACATTCCTTGTAGTGGCAACCACAGGAATAGTTTTCACTAGCATCTTATTAAACGTTTCTTGTTTTTAAGCGTGTGCCTTAAGATCAAGTTTAAATATAGCATGGACTTTGGTTAGATTTTCTGGTGGTAGGCCTTTATGTATGATTAATCAATAGTATGAGAGAAAGAGAACCAAAAACTAAAAAAAGTTGATAGAGGACATTATCCTGGACACTTACCCCGAGGAAGAACAGGGAATTCTCACCTCTGTTTAGGAACTGTTACTTAAAGAATTGATGTCTCCTCCTTTTCATAAAGAAGATCCATAATATCATGCATGCTTCAAAGTTCACGTGTTCACCAACTCTCGCTACTCCCCTAATCACATAGAAGGCAAAAATGATAGAATTAGTTACTCACCATTAAATGGATTAGTTAAATCGATAATTTTATAATTGAAACAAAAGATGAATAAATGTGGATGAGGAAGTCAACTTCAACTGGATTAACAGATCTTCAAGGAATATAAAGCCAATATCTATCTGTCAAAACCAGTATATTCAGTATATTCTTTTTCTTCTTTACAAGAGAAATATATATAAGAGGACCCACTTGGAGATTACCCCAAACTATGGCCTAGACTATGGGATTACAATCAATTATCCTAATATTTAGCCTGACTAATAGCTAATCTAGAATAGGAAATACAGCTCATGCTGACACTCCCCCTCAAGTTGGAGCATAGATATCTATCATGCCCAACTTGCTAATTGCATCATGGAATGCCCTTCCTGAAACTGCCTTTGTAAGTACGTCAGCCAACTGGTCTTCAGACCGAACAAACGAAAATTGTATAATTTTCCGATCAAGATTCTCTTTAATAAAGTGACGGTCAACTTCAACATGTTTTGTACGATCATGTTGAACCGGATTATGTGCAATTTCAATGGCTGCCTTATTATCACAATGTAGACTCATAGGTTTCTCATAATCAATCCCCAAATCTTGTAATACATTTTTAACCCATAGTAATTCGCACACACCATGAGCCATACCTCGATATTCAGCTTCCGCACTTGATCTAGCAACTACCTTCTGTTTCTTGCTTCTCCAAGTGACAAGATTACCTTCTACAAAAGTAAAATAACCCGATGTGGACCTCCTATTAGTTTGATTCCCTGCCCAATCAGAATCTGTATATCCTTCAATTTCATGAGCCCCATTTTTAGAGAATAGCAATCCTCTTCCTGGTGCACTCTTCAAATACTTCAAGATGCGATACACTGCATTCATATGTTCTTCACTCGGCGCATGCATGAACTGGCTTACCACACTTACTGCATAGGCTATGTCCGGCCTTGTATGCGACATATAGATTAATTTCCCAACTAACCGTTGATAACGCCCCTTGTCAGTTAGGACTTGATCCACATGCTCTCCAAGCTTGTGATTCATTTCTATAGGTGTCTCTACAAGTTTGCAGGCTAACATTCCAGTCTCAGTTAAAACATCTAGCACATATTTTCGTTGTGATAGGGATATTCCAGCCTTCGATCTTGAGACTTCTATTCCTAAGAAGTACTTAAGTTGACCCAGATCTTTCATTTCAAACTTTGATGTCAAATACTCTTGTAATGCTTTTCTCTCACCTGAATCATCTCCTGTCACGACCATATCATCCACATATACAATCAATATTGTTACCTTCCCCCCTTTGTGTTTTATAAACAAAGTGTGATCCGAATTACTTTGTTTATAGCCAAATTCCTTCATTGTGGAGGAGAACCTTCCGAACCAAGCCCGGGGTGATTGTTTCAGACCATACAATGCTTTCTTCAATTTACATACTTCAGTTTTACACGAATATTTGCGTTTAGCTCCAGGTGGTAACTCCATGCAGACTTCTTCCTCTAAATCTCCATTGAGGAAAGCGTTCTTGACGTCGAATTATTGTAAAGGCCAATCTCGATTTGCTGCTATGGATATAAGAATGCGGATGGTATTAATTTTTGCAACCGGAGCAAAAGTCTCTTGGTAATCCACTCCATACTTCTGTGTATACCCCTTTGCAACTAACCTCGCTTTGTACCTATCAATACTGCCATTAGCTTTGAGTTTCACTGTGAACACCCATCTACACCCAACCGTCTTCTTCCCTTTGGGTAATGGACAAAGTTCCCAAGTGTTATTCCTCTGAAGAGCCTCCATTTCTTCATTCATTGCCCTAGACCACTTTGGGTCTGCCAATGCATCCTGTACATTACTAGGAATAGACACATTGCTCAATTGATTAACAGAAGATGCATACGATTCTGACAACCTATGGGGGGAAACATAATTACTAATTGGGTACTTAGTCTTGGCTTTGGGATCAGGTTCATATTGTTTCTTCGGGACTCCCCTATTTGACCTCAATGGATATTTATTGGTTACGTCTTCTACAACGACCGGAAAATCATTAGGTTCATCAAGAATGGGATTTAGATTTACCTGAGGAGAAACATTCTGGGTTGATCCTTCGGTTAATGGTGTAGACATGGGCAACTCTGCAAACGAAGGGGGGTCATTGTTGGAACTTCTCTGATCAGTGACACTGCCTGGGATATTGGGCGCCACGGAACCTTCAAAATATCCCCCACCATCCTCAAAACATCTCCCACCATTTTCCTCCAATTCGAATATTTCCTTTCCACCATCTTTATTCTCTTCACTGTGACTCTCCCCCTGAAAAGAAGATCCAGAAACTCCCCCTGAATAGTATGGTTCTAATTCACGAAACGAAGCATCCAAGGTCACATGTAACTTCCGGGTTTGAGGATCGTAACACCGATATCCCTTTTGAAATTCCGAGTAACCTACAAAGACACACCGTTTGGCACATGGATCAAGTTTACTCCGCAGGACTTTAGGCACGTGAACATACACCGTACATCCAAACACTCGTGGTTCAAGATTCGGGAGATGAGGAACTGAAAGCAAGGATTGCATCTTTTGTTGGGGAGTTTGGAACTCTATTACACTCGATGGTGTTCGATTGATTAAATAGGCAGCCGATTTCACTGCCTCACCCCAATAGAATTTTGGCATATTCATGCCAAAAAGAGAGGCCCTAACTATTTCCAGAATCTGTCTATTCTTTCGCTCTGCCAGTCTATTTTGCTGTGGAGTATAGGTGCAGGAGGTTTGATGTCGAATTCCATGGTGGCCCAAAAAATTGCCTAAAAACTGATCCACAAACTCTTTACCATTATCAGATTGAAAAATACGAATCTGCCTTTGGTATTGAGTTGTCACCATTTTATGAAATTCTTGAAAAGCTATACCTACATCACTCTTATTTCGAAGAAGAGATATCCAGGTCATTCGAGTACATTCATCAATAAACGTAACAAAATAACGAGCATTAGAAAGTGAAGGAATTTTTTCAGGACCCCAAACATCCGAGTGAATTACCGCAAAAGGTTCTAAACTTTTATTCAAACTTGGTAAATAAGAAATACGATGGCTTTTAGCCAGTTCACAAATTTCACAATGAAAATCTAGGTTACTGAAATCCGAAAACAAATGTGGTTGTAACTTTTTAAGATAACCAAATGAGAGATGTCCTAGCCTTCGGTGCCATAAACATACGATTGCTCGAACTTTATCTTCACTGCTTGTTTGATTAGCTTGACTGAACTTTGACCCCCCTTTTTCTGTCAACTCTAAATAATAAAGTTTGCCTCGCCTAACACCATAACCAAGAATCTTCCGGGTTAGAATGTCCTGAAAAACACAGAAGGAAGGCCAAAAAATTACAGTACATGCAAGGGTAGAGGTAATTTGGCTAACAGAAAGAAGATTATGTTCAAGGGATGGAACAACAAGAACAATATCTAATGTGAGAGTATCGGACAAAATGACGGACCCCTCCCCAGTAATAGGAGAGGTACTACCATTAGCTGTGGAAATAACTGACTAAGTTGGAGGTTTAAGAGATTTTAACTGACCAGAGTCCCTAGTCATATGATCGGATGCCCCTGTATCAATAATCCAAGTACTATTCTTAGGAGTCACAGATAGTACATAAGTTTTACTAAGTATACCTGGGTGAACAACATTTGCTTTAGGTTGCACCTGTTCCTCTTCCGTAGAAGTCACCATGACTTTTCCTCCAATATTCTTCCGAGGCTTCTTTGTAAAATCCCACCATTCAGGATAGCCAATAATCTCATAACACCGTTGTTTACCCAATTCACCACAATGAGTACATACTAGCCCTCCAGATTTTCCAGTAGGATTACTCTGATTTTTCGAAGGATCGGATGGTGGTCCTTGTCGAGTTCGATTTGCTATCATCGCCGAGCTCTCAGAGATTTGATGAGATCCTCCCATCGTCTGCTTCTGTTGATACTCTCTCCGAACATATGCATACGCACTCTCGAGATCAAGCTTTGGATCCTTTCGCAGGATTTCTCCACGAACTTGTTCAAAAACCGAGTCAAGTCCGCTAAGAAAAATATGAACTCGAAGCCTTGCCATGGCCGAGTGCAATTGAACCACTCCTTCAACTGTTCCTGCCTGTGACATAGTCCTATGATCAATCTCCTGAAAAATAGCAACAAGTTCATTATAGTACGTTGGCAGAGGACGTCCATTCTGCTTGGTAGAAAAAGACTTCTGATTCAATTCAAAAATACACGTTTCATCCGATCCGTCATAAAAGGTTCTCGACACCGCCTCCCATATCTCTTTAGCCGTGGGAAGACGAATAAATCGTTGCATCAACGATGGGCTCATCGAGTCAATGAGCCAACTCTTGACTCGATGATTTTCTGTTATCCATGCCTCTAACTTTGGATCTCCAGGTACTGGCTTTGTTGTTCCTCCGGTGAGATACCCAGCCTTGTTACGAGCACCAATCCGCATCTCCATGAGTTGAGACCATAATGAGTAATTAGTCTCATCCAGTATAATTCCAGTTGGAAGTGTAGAATTGTCTTGATGGACTATGATCTGTGGTGCCGGAGTTGGGGTTGGTACTGTGGTTGTGCCTGAAGTAATTGCCATTTGGACTAATAACAAAAAAAAAAAAAATAAAGTACGATATTCAGAATACAAAAAATTCTTAGAACTGCTCTGATACCATGTCAAAACCAGTATATTCAGTATATTCTTTTTCTTCTTTAC
The DNA here is from genome assembly GCA_947179155.2 of Hedera helix. Lineage (NCBI taxonomy): Eukaryota > Viridiplantae > Streptophyta > Magnoliopsida > Apiales > Araliaceae > Hedera > Hedera helix. The sequence continues at coordinate 41,282,484 of OX359277.1, forward strand.
AAGAGAAATATATATAAGAGTACCCACTTGGAGATTACCCCAAACTATGGCCTAGACTATGGGATTACAATCAATTATCCTAATATTTAGCCTGACTAATAGCTAATCTAGAATAGGAAATATAGCTCATGCTGACACTATCGTACCAATTTCAAAATCCAGTACCTGGAAAAAAGATTAAGGAAACATCTCAGTTGAACCTGTCAAATTCACAGAAGGAATATATATTATAGATATATTATATGTTTCGTATGAGGTTTACCTGCATTAAGGTCACCTCCAGCAGAAATCCTTAATTAACAACCACGATGTCAAAATATAGAGCTACTGATACTTGTATCTATTGTAAAAAATATTAGCTTACTGCTTCCAGAAAATCTCGAGTTGTAAAATGTTGCTCTGTAATTATCTCATCTCCCAAAGACTTCAAACTTTTGACACAATTGTGTGAGAATCATGTATCTACAATGCATAGGAGTTAAAAGTGTGCAAGACAATACAATGCTGCTAAATGATTAATTTAGAAAAAAAAAAGATATGATTATAAAGCAAGATAACTTACTTTGTTGGAGTTGCAGATTGCTTTCTGTCATAGACTCATAGGTTGCCAAAAGCCAATTTCCAGTGTTTGTGCCCTCACTGAAACTTTTAAGAAAAACGAAATTGTTATACAACATAATCTCACATAGAGTTTCTTCCATTTCATAATGGCAAAGAAGAAAGCTGTCCACAAACCTAAATAAATTATTCCAATAACTTAACTTAGCTATATTCAAACCTTATGTTTAGACTTGGCAAAAGTGGCCCAATTCCACAGGGCAACCCAACTCACCCATAAAAAAGTGGGCTTTGGGCTTGGATTTTTAAGCGCAATAAAACTTGGGTCTTTTTGGCCCAAATCAAAGCAACCCAACCCACTGATGACCCGGCATAGCCTAGTCCAACCCATTCCTTATAGCAATCCAAAACTAATTTAGTTTACCAACTCTATCCACCATAATACAACTCTAAAGTTAGAATCAAATCCAACTCTTTTAGGAATTTAGCAAGCAAAAAAAAAAAAAAAAAGAGAGAAATATTACTTCAAGTTATGTTCTTCTCAACCTCCATCTTATTGAAATATTACTTCCATCTCTTTCTATATGCTTAACTTAAAATTTGCATGATAAGACTAGCTTAACTTTATATTCAATACTTGTGAATCGAAAAAAATCATTATATTTTATTATTGATATATAATAATTTAACTTTTGTAGTTTGAGAACAATGATGTTGGGTCATTTAGTATTATTTGTCAAAAAAATAAAATAAATTATAAATAGTGTATGGGTTGTATATACAACATAAAAAAAGCCAAAAATAATTAATGAGTTAGTCAAAATTAATTACCTATTATCGGTGTAGTGTTAATTAATTGAAACTGTTTGTTTGTTTTGATCTACCCAATTTTTTTTCAAGTAATTATTACTCTTTATTTCATAAAAAAAAATTAATAACATTAAAATGACCTTATTCTTTAAATTCAAAAAAATAAATAAAATATGCAAAGGTTCATGAACGTTCTACCCATTCTGCCTTGGGCCCATGGGCCTCACTTTTATAGCCCAATAAAAGATAGACCTTTTTAGCCCAACTCAGCCATGACCCAGCACATTTGTCAGGTCTAGTTATGTTCTGTATTACTATCTAGATCATTTGGATACCATATTATCCGACAAACTCGAACAGATGTAATAATTAATTGCAGTATTACCAGCTCATCTTTTGACATCAAAGCCTTCTAGTCTGTATTACTGTGTAAAATTTTACATATTAAGCAAGCATTAAGATATTACAATTCCATTAAATATAATATCTGTACTAATTTCCTTTTTCTAAATATTTATATATGTGTGTATGTATATGTAAAGCGATGTTCCCATTGATATGGCCATTTGAAACTAATCCTTGATATGAAACACTAATTATTCAAAAGCTCAGCATTTCAATTACTCTGATCTTCTATATTACAGAACCTGGCCATTATATGTTAATATTCTTCCACAAGGAACATAACAGAATCACTTCATTGAAAATATCCATGTCCATTTTTCTCAATTATACAGAGATTAAAAAATTATATGGACAATACTTTATTAATTTGAAAAAAAAAAGAAGAGATTATTAGAGAGCATTTGATGAATTTCAGGCGATCTCAAAATTATTGTATAACTGAATTAAGAGCAATTCATACAATTAGCAAATAAACTGGTAAATGCACCACAATATAAAATTTTGATACCTGGAGATAGATCCATAAAAACGGTCTGCGAAGAGTGAAAGTGCGGAATATTTGACGATCGGAGGGACTTCAAGTTTCTTTTTAGCTCAAACGATCATGAAACAAAGTTGAAACAAGCAAAAAATTGAATCGATCATATATACGTAAAGTACAGTTACACATATACATAAGATATGAGTAATTAGGTTTTTGAGAAAATTACTTGAGCGGATTTGATTAGGAACTCCAACACTCGAACGCGCATATCTGAACTCAGCTCACCACTCTTCATCTCTCCTAGAGACTTCGTATTGTTGAAATAATTTTTGAATTTAAATGGAGTGAAGTATATACTGGGAAGTGGGAATGAACTAAAATTATTGGGTTTTGGAGGGAAATTTCAAAATGTGTGGAGTAGGGCCAGCAGGCATATGTTCTTTGTGTCCATTTTTCCCAGTTAAAATCAGAAGAATAGAAGCTAATGGACGAACCCAGTTTAAACTAAGGATTAATGAGACAGTTTTTAAAAAAAAAAATTATAAAAACGAGATACATTTATAATTTTAATAAAATAACACAAATTCTTAGTATATCATTTTTTATATTCTAAGTAAATTGAATACTATTATGTCATTACTACTACTACTACTACTACGTGTTTCTAATAAATGTGAAATATATTTGAAAATCTATTTTTTTTATTTATAAAAAATTGTCATTTATCTCTAATTTTTAAAACCATAAGTTCATGGAAAAATGATAACCTGTTGAAAAAATGATCAAATTCTAGTGCCAACTAAACACTAGCACAAATTGCAAATTGCCAATATTTTCAGGCTCATGTAGCATCGTTCTATGTACATCGAGTTTAGATCTCAATGGTGAGTCAGTTTATGTGACCAATTAACGCTTTTAACAGTTCCAGGGCAGTACATAATCTCCATTGAGACTAAATAAACATAACACCTCATTTAAAACCCAAGAAAAATGTTGGGAATTAAGCAAATCCAACCCATGCAAGCAAGCTAGTATTCACAAAATTAATTGACTATACACATCTAACAGCACTGTCCTTCCAACTAAAACACCCAATATACAAAGGTTTTGACAAATCTTGTTGCTTGCATGAATTCAACAGAAGTTGTTTTAGGTGAGATACTTGCAGCAAATCAGATAATGCAGTATAATCTTTTAGTCTCACTCTTGCTTTCAAACAAGATTTGGCTTCACAATCTCTACCTCTAACATTCCCAAACTATCTCATAATAAGCTTCACAGAAGAAACACGGTACCACCTTCAATGCTGGTTGGGGCCTAAGAGAGCAAGAAGAAAGGCCCTGTAGTGGCTTGACGTCTCGGAATGAACAGCATCATTCAAAGTTTTCCCATGTTTCTTTCGGAACTCTGCCTTGATATACTGCATATCAATCTCGGCCCTAGTCACAATTACTCTAGTGAGAGTTGAATCATTGGTTCCCATGCCCTTCATTGCCTTGCGCAACACCTACAAAGTTGAATAATCCACTTCAATTATATTAATCCGCACGCACAATAAATTAGTACAGTTCCACGAATTAAAAAATTACAATTACTTGGGTATTCAAAAGATATTTAGGAAAACAAATTGACAACTTGGAAATTTCACCAAGGAATCAGAGTAGGTAAACAAGAAAGTGCACCTGATATTTTGACATTTTAAATGCATGAAAGATAACAAATAATTTGCAATTACGTGGGATATACTAGAGTGACAAGCAAAACCCTTAAAGCACATCTGGTATAAAGTTCTTTTATGTTCTATTGTTCTCTTTACACAATCACAGAGAAAAGAAATAGACAAAAATGAACATGATATTCGTAACTTATTTGAGTACAAATTTATTTCCCATTCAAATATATGAAAGAAGATTGCATTACATATAGCAGCAAAGAGAATGAACACGCTATCAGGGTGCACATTTTAAAATTTGTATAGAAGACCTGTAGTAATAACAATACTTAACAAAATGTACTACTTAACAAATTTTCAGGGGATCGACTTTGTTTCAAATCAAGGAATAACTTGTGAGAAAATCTTGTTATGGTAGGTAAATCATTAGGATGGTAATATAGGCATACACGTGTCATGTACTCACGTGCAACTCATTTACAAATAACTTAAATATTGAACTCAGCCACAAGACCAAATATAATGAAATTAACCGGTCACAAGGATTTAAAGAGCTTGGCAAAATATGGGCAGAGAATTGTAGAATGATACCTTAGCAAAGTACTTCCCAGGATTTTCTGCACATTGTAAAATAGTTACGAGGGCATACTCAAAGTTCCCAGATGTTTCATTTTTAGCAGCCTGCATCAAGTCGAGAAATTAAGAAAGAATATCAAGGATGCTTAAGCCATGTCAACAGATAAGGTTCCATTGCAAAATTCTACCTTTTGTAGTTTTTTGTCATAAAAGCTATGGTAAGCAGAACTGACAGCAGCGAGATGTGCCCTGCTTCTTTCACTAAAAATTCGTATGAAAGTCTTCTCATCAGTTCCCAACCTCTTCTCCCCAGCTTTATAAAGAGCTTTAGCATCATTCTCTACTATCATTCTGTCAACTTCAGGGCCTTCATATCGTGGGGTACTTACATATGCAAGCAGCATCTAAAAAAAGGTATATTAAATAAATAATCAAATGTTTAGGGTATGATGATAATATTGACCGTAAACTTCATGTAATGAAATATTGACTTGGAATCAAACAAATCTGAGAATGCTCTGCAAAGTTATAAAGAAGTTTCAGGATATGAAGAAAATGAGAGGGCTACTAAGGGAAGAATCATATTATCAATCTAAACCATATTCACTTTATAATTTTAATATTTCATGTTATCAAACCTACACATTCACACAGCACAAACATAAAACTCAGTTCTCTATAGCAATTCATTCAGCAATCACCAGAACCCTAAATAACTTTGGAAAAAACAAACAAAATCCAAAACCTATATTCTTGAACTATATAAAATAGTCTGAGGTTGTCAAACTTTAATATTGTGATTGCATTAAACTTTAAATTAGTGCTAGAAACTTAATCCTGAAAATAAAAATTGAAACCATCAAATTAAAATGCACACCCAAACTCTATGCCTACAGATTATTATCTAAAGTTAAAAATTTATAAAAGGTGAAATTTTGAGACTAATACACGGTATCAGTGAATTTCGAGAAGTATTTCAATCCCAAATTATAATCAAAGTAATGGGTCATCCATTAATCAGGTAACAACCACCATGGAACACTACAATAATGATTAAAACCATGCATTTGTTCACCTAATACACAAAAAGAATATCTAGTTTTTAATACTAAGGGAGAGAGGAGGAGGAGCTTTCAGTTTGTTTGACCTACCATTAACAACAAGCCTAATTTGCTGCCAATCAGCACAAATAGTGAACAAGCACTCTTTGCTTGATCTGCTCTCACACGATACAATGCTTGAAGCAAGTAACTGATAAGAGATAATGAAAGTATCTACCTACATGGAAGAAGTGTAAAAAAGTTTCAATCATGTGCATATACTTGTTCTAGTACGTTTTTTAGATTTTTCTTTTCATTTGATACTTTAATTCCCAAGCTGTAGTTATTTACAAATCTGACCCACTTTGGCAATCGAGGTACAATATCTGTATGACATGTCAAGAATTTCCCAGAGACAATATTTAACTTGTGATGAAAGAGGGGGTGGGGGGAAATCAGAACAAACTAAACACCAATTTAAACAATGGGCACTCGTAAAAAAGTATGAATATGAAGCAAAATGTAGAATTACACATATAGTGATGCTAACAGCTGACTCTGGCTATGGATCTTTCTCCATATGCATGTGTGTGTGTATCTTAAATAGGAGACTGACCCTTTTGTGATCGCCAGATGCTTGATTTTCAATATCATGCTCAAGGTAAACTGTAAACATGGCATGGTAAAGTTGTCTAAGATGCTGTATCTGGGATGGAGTTCTAGAACATAATACTTCTGTAGCAACTTTAAGATTGATAGAGCTACTTAAAGCCTGCCGCACTATGGTGGCATCACGTCCTGCTGGATCAGGCATCCAAAGTAAGACTGCTCTCTGCAAGCATTATATATACAAACTCAAAATTATTACATGCACAACTGACACAGAACTATTATATGTAAGCAAATCAATATGATTTCAAAATTACTCGGTGATCATTTCTCAGAACATCAAAGTAGAAAAAAATTAACAGTATGTTAAGACTAAACAAAACTACTGAAGAAAGTGTAAGAAACATGCATTCTCATGACGTACCTTGACATCACCACTTAGCTCTGAAGACAATCGCTTGTTAAGGTCTTGAGAATACATCATTCTATATTCTTGTTGGATGAGAGCACGTTGTGTTACATCGCGATGGGCTAGTATATTGATGACTGCTGAAGTGTCACAGCCAAATCCTAAGCAAACCACAAGAAGTAATTAGCTATCATACATGTAGTACATTCCTGTAATGAGCTATACTTTGATTATCCAATGCACATCATAAAATTAATCCTGAAATCAATCGATTATAGGTGTTGCATGTCATTAATTTCTGAGTTTTGTGGACCATTCAAGTCAAAACCACTAATTATAATACACTAATATACTGAAAAAGGATGAAGTTACACATTCCCCTCCATTCCCTGAGGATAAAATACCTGAATAAAATAATAATAATAAATATGGAATAAGTAAAGTTCATTTTGTAAAGAAAACCTCAGGATTACTACAAGACAATACCTCTTTTAGATGATATTTTAGATCAAAATCAAGAGCAAGAGACAACATAGAGTTGGACTAAATTATTAAACAACAACAACAACAATAATAATAATTAATAAATGAATATATAAATAATTACAATAACAATAACTAATTAATAATAATAATAATAAATAAATTAATTAATTAATCTGGCAATTAAGCCTTTAAAGTCCCGTGGTTGGGGGAAAAAATTATTTCTTTTATTGGGTGGATTAGGATGTTTAACTTAAAATTGGAATGAGAAATTATTGGGTTTCAACTACAATTATGTCATTCAGTTTTCCAGGGTAATTTGTATAAAAATCGAAAATAAAGTAATATAAATAATCGAACAAGCACCAAAGATTTTAGTAAACGAAAATAAGCTAAGAATAAAGAAAAATCCAACATAGAACAAGGTATGGTATCAAATCTGGACACGAATTGATGAATTCAGCATGTACAATTGTGTGTGTGTGATTCATATAAAAACGAAAATTAAAGACCTAACTAACAGAGATCATATCAAGTAAAATTAATTATGATATAATAGTACAGGAATAAAAGTAAAAAGAAAACAGGGGGCTAGTTACCCTTAAAAGCGCGATGCAATTGAATAGCATCATCACGCGGCGAACTCAGCACCGGCGGAACAGTCACCGTAGACATCTTCTCTCCTTTTTCTCTCTCTCTAGATTATAATTATAATAAAGTTCGAGTTTCTTCCTTTTGTAAAATTGCTGCAAAATAAAATTTTGATTCAGTTGCGTGACAGGATTCCCTTGTTAATTGCAGTCGACAGCCTAACATCAACTTTCTATTGCGTGGGGTGACTGACATTTGTCCGGCTGATGTTTCATTTTTTCTTTCCCGCTAAAACAAAAGGACGTTTATGTCCTTTATTTTCTTGACCGACAGGGTGACCTGGTACGAAAGTGGGTAATATTATTATTATTTTTTTGGGTTAAAATTCGCCGGTCCGTGGCCCGGACGGGCCGGGTCAGCCCGTGGACCAATTAATTATTTTATTATTTTTTATTTTTTTTACAATTATGATACATAACATGATGTTTTGATTTTATACTATTGAGTATAGCATACAATTTGTTTTATTCAATAAAAATGTATTTATTAACAAAAAATATTAAAAAACTTATGTTTAATACTTTAATTAAAAAATAATTTTAACATTATAAACTATTGTGAGTATTATTTATTTGATTAAATATGTGAAACTAATAATTGCAATTAAATATCAAGCGACTAATTTTAAAAAAATGCTAAAATAATACCACAATCATATTACACATGTATGTATTTATATAGTGACAATTATTTAATTATAAATGTAACGTATTCTCATTATTCTGCTATGTGCAAGTATATAAAAATATAATTAATTATTATTTTTTATTAACATTTGTTAATCAATAATATTTTAAATTTTATTTTATTTAAGTTCTTTCATATTTAATAGTCATATATTTGGAGATAATAGTATTTTGAACAAATAAATAGAAGTTTTGTTTTATAAATTGATCTAAATGATTAATGAATTAAGTTATTTTTAATATTTTTTTTATATATTAATGTATTTAATTTTTTGAAAAAAGAAAATAAATAAATTTGGGCAACAAGCCGAGCCAAAATAGCCCATTTTTTTTAGCTGAAATATGAAAGCTCGTAGCCCACTTTTTTTGGGTCAGCCTGACCCGCAGATCCGAACTCTTTTTGCCAGGTGTTAGAGTAGAAATACGCTCTAAGGAACTCACCCTATTTTTATATGAAAAGAATTATATGAAAATATTAATATAAAAGTATTAATTCTCAATTACTCCACAAGCAGGCCTTCTCCGGGATTCGTCCGTTTTGGCTTTTATTCTGTTCACTTGTTCATTTACAAATTTAAACCTTCAATAAGTCGTTCTCTTGTTCAGCAGTTTGCTGCTTAATTAACTAATTTGACTGTTTTTTTTAATTATTCTGCCGCAAAGCTAATCAGAAATATCTTAGCACTATGACACTACCCAGTAATATATTACCACTATAGTATTAAATTATTAATTACGATCAAGATATTTAAGAATATAGATCAATTATATAATATATAAAAATAGCAAAGGCGATCCATCTAATTATAAAAAACGGTGAATTACCTTGGTTGATTGCAAAATTTGGAGAGTTGTCTCGTATTAACACACCATTTACAATTAACCTTATCTACACTAGTTGAGTTTAATTAAGAGAAACATTTCAATGCAAGAACCATATAATTAGGGAGAGGATTTTCGGGAATTTGGATGAATTGAATAGGTTGAATTGAGATTGGTGGCTCGGTGTTAGGATTAGGGACACCTCTATATTGAATTTCTTGGTGAAGAGGGCGGGCTCGATGGTGGAGGAGTAGGTGCTCGTGATTTGGTCAGCACTACTGAAGGAAAAAGTGAAAAAATAAGAAGTTAGGAAGGTCGGTATCAAGAATATATATAAGAAAAGTTGAGTAAAAATCGAAAACTTACATCCGTGTCTGAATAGCCAATTCTCGTCAGATAGGAGACTCAGACTCCATGGTGTAGATGATATCTTCTTGTAGAATTTAGAGAATTCCTTCTGACACTTGGTAGACATGTGCTTGTAGCCCAAGCTGAGTTTCTGAGACTCACTCCAGCTTTGAAGTTGATCTACTTTGGAGTTATAGATAAAAAACTATTGGGAATGCCATCATTTATTGGTGGTTGGGGGCTGCATCCAGGCTTGACGACCATGGATCTTGCTCAAGTATTGGAACCTTGAGATTTGGGCTTTGTTCAAAGTGAATATTAAGAAGAAGAAGTCAGTGGAAAGTTCGACCCCAATTTCTTGGCAAAAGACGATAAAACAAATGAGATGAATGTAGGAGTTGGGAATAAGTTGGGATTGGGTTATGCCAGTGAGAGTAAAAAAGGCGTTGATGAAGTTATAGAGGGGAAATCAGAGCTATTATCTTAGGGTTTGGGTATGAACGACAATGTATTTCATGTTAGCTCGGTGGTACATCTTGTCGTCGTGGTTAGGGACCACAATCTCATATTGTATGGGGATCTTGAACTCATTTCGGATAGAGTTCAGGTCAGTGGGTTTGATGTTAGAGACGGTATTAACATGATCAAATGCATTGACGGAGCTATACCGGTCTCGAATGGTATTTTCGGCTTTCTCGACTTCGGTAAGGATAGGACTTTACTGGGTCCTCTGTGATTGGATTGATGGGACTATCAAAGAGAGGTTAGGGCCAACACTAGACTAGAGACCAAAACTACTGTTTGAATACAACTTTTGAGGACATTTATCTAGGATCCAATTTTTCTTGCGGCAGATTTTTTCCCCTTATTTTGGATAGTTAGATCTATTTATAGAAGGTATAAGATATATTTGTTAGAATAGTAATCATAATAATCATTTGGTAGGGATCATTTCCATATATATATATATATATATATATATTTTCTCATATCATAATCTTATTTTTAATTTAATCCATTACGTTATTAATTAAGACTAACAATCAATAAATGGGTGAGATTCTGTCGAAGTTTTGATATAACGAAAGATTATCATTCTTAATTATTTTAATATTATATATTGAACCATAATTAAGACTTAGATTTATATATAATTCCACACTTTAATTTATGGGACCTAATAACCCCAAAGAATATTCCACCACGTGTTTTTGGTACAAAACGAAAGCCTGGATTAATTTAGGACAATTTTACCATTCATTCCCATGCAAAATCGAATGGTGTCTTGATACAATGGAAAACATAATATATATATATGGGAAAAAATGTATATACTCAGTTATAGTGCATAGTCGGTTATGACGATTATTTTTTGGACTATGACGACAGTTCAACCGTTGTCATAGATATTTTTGGTCTATAGTGATGGTTGAACAGTCGCCGTAGTCTAAAAAACCGCCATCATAGCTGTAAGACCCCGAATTTTATGAAATACAAAATTTAATTTTTCTTCATATTTATATTTTTTGAAACAGTAAGTGGTTAAATCGATAAAGTTAAAAGTTAAGGATGTTATGTGCAAATTTTATTTTGTCGAACAATATTCGCTTTGTCGGGGAATATTCGTTTGGTCGGGGAATATTCGTTTGGTCCGACGGCGCCGAAATAACAAATTATTGGTGGACCCCACAACGGAATATTTGTCGGATCTAGAAAACGACAGAAATAACCTTTTTAAATAAAAATAGTCAACGGAACTGTTAAAATACCGGTGATAAAAGAATAGTAGCATACGGTAGTTATTGGTATTTTCTGTAGCACTCGGTACTCTATAGTAACACACGGTATTGCATAGTGTCTCATATTATTGGTCTGATAATTGACACCGTAACTGTTACGCATCATTTCATCGATAATTGTCACTGCATAATATTTTATATTATCAATTCAATAATTGTTGTTACACAGTATTTTACATTATTGATTTAATAATTGTCATTACACTGTATTTTATATCATTGAGTCAATAATTGTTGTTGCACTGTTTTTAAAATTATTGAACCTAATAATTGTCACAGTAAAAAATATGCACAGTAATTCACATTATTGAATCAATAATTGTCATTACACAGTAACGTATGCTTTATTTTACATTATTGTTATCTCTATTATGATGTTATTTAAACAGTTGTATTTCATTAATTTATTGACTTGATATCTAAGAGCTAACTATACTGTATTTATAACAATTAGTCATAATAATTGAATTGATAAAGTTATTTGTTTATAATATAAAGTTAGGTGATTATTAGGTGATATGAAATGAATGGTGTAGATTAAAGTGTGAATTATTGTTGAATAATTGAATTGATTTGTTTATAATATAAAGTTAGGTGATTATTAGGTGATATGAAATAAATGGTGTAGATTAAAGTGTGAATTATTGTTGAATAATTAAATTGATTTGTTTATAATATAAAGTTAGGTGATTATTAGGTGATATGAAATGAATGGTGTAGATTAAAGATAATATAATATTTGAAATGGATGGTGTAGATTAAAAGATGATCTTTAAATGAATGGTTTAGATTAAATGAATGATAAGATTTTTGGCTATAAATAGAAGCCTTAACTTAAGGATTTTTCATAAACTTCCTTACTTGTTCTTTATTTCTCTCTCTAAATACTTCTTGTGAAAGTTCTCTTTAAGTGTGCTTAAGTCATCTTGAGTATTTGTGAAGATCTATAAGTATACGTGTACTGTTCAAGTTAATCAACCTCATTTAAATCAATATCCAGTCACGTGTTGAGGTAAGGGATACCATCTTTTTCATCTTCCATTATTCAAACATACTATGGTAAGGGATTATCATTATTTGATTCTCGATAATAATATTGTTTCTTCCTTACTCATAAGACGTGCCTTTTATTTCCATGTATTAAATTGTGGGAATAACCTTACGGAGCGGATTGCCGCCTGTTGGTGAATAACCTTTCGTATTCATTCATTATTAATCTCTGAGAATAACCTTACGGAGCGGATTGCCGCCTGTTTGGTGAATAACTCTTTGTACTCAAATTCTATTAAATTGTGGGAATAACCTTACGGAGCGGATTGCCGCCTGTTGGTGAATAACCCTTTGTATTAATTTCCTTCACCTTTTGTTAATCAAACCTGCTACGGTAAGGGATATTATTTTCTTTCATACTCCTAAATCGAAATTTATTATGGAACTATTGCTTCTATAATTCCTGAAAATATTATATGTTCCATAATAGTTGAACTTCATTATTTCAACTGAACCTTCCTATTTACGTGAACCTTTCTATTGAATTGTAACCGTTATTCTGAACTGTGGATCTTGAATATCATTTTTAAATTTCACTCCACATCATGTTGACAATTTGGACATTATTTGAATCTGTACAAAGTAAACTTCCGATACTTATTGTTATCCTATTTCTTCTGTTCATCATTTATATCATTCTAATCATCCAAAAATCAAGCTGTTGTGAATATCTGTGGCCGGGGGCACAGATGTGATATATTTGTTGAAGAGATGATAGGTTAAAGGCGATATAATAGGTTAAAGGCGATACATCTGTTCGGTGTCTTTTATGGCACGTGGTGAATGTTCTCTTTGGCCCGTAGTGCAAAGATGAACTGTTGTTTGGTATGATTATGACCAAATGCTGAATCTGGTATAATCATGACCGTTGGTGCTATATTGAATATCTTTGGCCCGTAGTACAAAGATGAACTGTTGATGTGCATAATTATGATCAGGAACTGTGAATTTGTATTATCTTGACTAATGATAATTTATTCGTCATTATCTTAGTCATGATATTCTTTACTGGGCTATTTGAGCTCACCCTTTCTTTTGTTCCATTGTTTTTCAACAGGAGATGAAAACATAACAGGGTCTAGCCGGGGAATGGAGTGAGGGTCCGAGGAATAGTTATCATAGTCTTCACGTTTTGTAAAATAGTGTGGCAATAATAGTGAAGACTTAGTTGTGTATTATTATACACTGTATTGTTGTACGTTGTGCTTTGTTGTAATAATTTTGTTGTAGTATTTTGACGACTCAAGTTTGGGCTGTGTGGGCCCAGATTTGGGGGCGTCACAGTTGGCATCAGAGCTTAGGGATATGGTCTTTAATGGAGATCTGGGGTTAGAACTAGGAGGGGAGAGACGAATAGAATCAATCACTAGTGTGTCCTACCTAAATTAGATTTATTTTTTATCTAATGAATCGATTTGAATGTAGGAACATGAAGAGATGAATTAGTTTATTTGAACTAACATTTATTTTGTGACCACAGTTAATTATGGCATCTGGAAATCAGGAGGTTAACTATGAAATTACCGAAACAAATGTAGCTGCAAAACAAGAGGCGACGAATAATCTTCTTACAAACTCAGAGTTGAATCATTTGCCTAAGGCAAAAATTATGCGTGTTCTATCCAGTAAGGATGAAGGTGAAAGCTCTGCTACAGTCGTTCCAGATCCATTCTTAGAAGCAATTAAAGGAAGTAACGAACTTGCGGAAATTATTGCTTTTAATTTACTCACTAATTGGGAGAGTGATATCACATGGTTATGCTCTATAACAAAGGATCAGAATATATGGACTTTTCATATTAGTCTTTGGGATTTATGGTGTTCCAGCTATGATTTTCAAGATTATTTAAAAATGATGTTTCTATACTTTTGGGCGTTACAATTTAGAGGAATTCAGGTTAAGTTAGTCACTATCGTGGAAACTGCAGTCTATCGAAAATACTATTTTAATGGAAATCATTGGTACCTTACTACTGATGAAGTTGATGAACCCGAGAAACAGTTTGCTAGAAAATTATTCAGTGGTATTCCCATGGTTGAAATACGTGAAGATCCGAATGAAGTATTCGGGATTCGATTTGACGATAACAGTCAAGAAACCGAATGAGGTGATAACCGGTAAGCTATTCATAAATTCTCGTGAAGTCTATGCCATATTAGATACTGGCTCTATCCACTCTTTTATCTCACCTATATGTACTCAACGTTTAAATTTGACTATTGAAAACTTAAATCTTGTCTTATCAGTTGAAACCTCATTGGGAGAAATACCTATTACATTTACTATCTATAAATCTTGCCTAGTTCAAATCAACAACCTCACATTACCTGTTGACCTTATTTCTTTGGAGATGCGTGAATTTGATGTGATTTTAGGAATTGATTGGTTGACTACCCATCATGCTAAAATTGATTGTTTTCATAAGATTATTAGTTTTCATATTCCTAATCAACCTGTCATGCAAATTCAAGCAACTAAACCATTGAAATCTATAACTGTTATTTCTAGCCATAAAGCCATTCGTTTATTGAAAAACGGATGTCAAGCCTTTTTAGCTCATGTCACTGATTTGAACAAAAACACGTCAAACTTGAATGATATTCCCATTGTTAATGAGTTTCCTGACGTTTTTTCTGAGGAACTTTCTGGCTTACCCCAAACCGTGAAATTGAATTCTGTATCGATCTTGAACCCGGCACTAAGCCCATTTTTAAAGTCCCATACCAAATGGCTCCCATAGAACACCAAGAGTTGAAAGTTTAATTACTAGATATCGGTATCATTCATTCTAGTACAAAACTTATATCGAGCGAGGAATGCGAGAAGAGTTTTCAAGAACTCAAGAGGAGACTTGTTTCAGCTCCTGTTCTGACCATACCATCAGGATCAGGAGAATTTGTTATCTACAGCAATGCTTCTGGCAAAGGTCTATGCTGTGTCCTTATGCAACATGGAAAGGTTATAGCCTATGCCTCTCGACAACTCAAAGATTATGAGAAAAATTATCCTACTCATGATCTAGAGTTGGCAGCAGTCGTTTTCGCGTTAAAGATCTGGAGACACTACTTGTACGGAGAAAAAGTGGATATCTATACGGATCATAAAAGTCTCAAGTATTTCTTCACCCAGAAGGAACTCAACATGCGACAACGACGTTGGCTTGAGCTATTGAAGGATTATGACCACACAATCCAGTATCACCCGGGAAAGGCGAACGTTGTAGCTGACGCTTTGAGCAGAAAATCTTATGCGAGTACAAGTGCACTGCTGACAACACAAAAGTGTATTTTGTACGACTTGCAAAAGATGGAGATAGAGCTAAAGACACCAGGGACCCACTCGAAGATTGCTCACGTGCGAGTATAACCAACTTTAATCGATAAAATTAAAGCTGCTCAAGCTACCGATCCGGAACTGATAAACATGATAAAGAAAGTACAAGAAGGTGCCATTCCCGAAGCAAGAATCGACGAGAAAGGAATACTTCGAGTCAACTCTCGACTCTGTGTTCCTAACGATCCTGAATTAAAGCATAAAATCATGATGGAGGCACACAACACGTCGTTTGCAATCCACCAGGAGGCACCAAGATGTATCGAGATCTTCGATATACATTTTGGTGGAACAATATGAAAAGAGAGATTGCGGAGTTTATCTCAAGGTGCCTAACTTGTCAACGTGTCAAGGCAGAGCATCAAGTTCCTAAAGGTCCATTACAATCACTTGAAGTTCCCGAATGGAAGTGGGAACACATCAATATAGACTTCGTGACGGGTCTTCCAAAAGTTTCTCAAGGCTTAGATGCAATTTGGGTGATCGTAGATAGATTGACCAAATCTGCTCATTTCTTGCCTATACGAGAAAACTTTTCACTTGAACGTCTTGCCGGTATGTACATAAATGAGATCGTGAGATTGCATGGCATGCCAGTTTCCATAGTTTCTGATCGAGATCCTAGATTCACTTCACGCTTTTGGATCAGTCTACAAAAAGCTATGGGCACTGAACTACGTTTTAGTTCTGCATACCATCCTCAAACGGACGGACAATCGGAAAGGACGATCCAGACCCTCGAAGATCTTTTGAGATTTTGTGTATTAGACTTCAAAGGAAGTTGGGATAAGTACTTGCCGTTGGTGGAATTTTCTTACAACAACAGTTACCAAGCAAGCATAGGCATGGCTCCATTCGAGGCATTGTATGGAAGGAAGTGTCGCTCTCCAATATGTTGGAATGAGGTAGGAGAAGCAAAATTGTTGGGACCCGAGTTGGTACGCTTGACGACCGAAAAGATCCAAATGATCCGACAACGAATACAGACCGCACAAGAACGACAAAAGAGTTATGCTGATCTTCATCGGAGAGACGAAAGCTTCAACGTCGGAGATCATGTATTCTTACGTGTTTCTCCATGGAAAGGGGTTACGAGATTCGGAAAGAGAGGAAAGCTCAACCCTCGATTTATTGGCCCATTTGAAATCCTCGATCGAATAGGAACCGTAGCCTACAGACTAGCCCTACCACCAAGTATGTCTCGCATCCATAACGTTTTTCACATATCTATGTTACGTAAATATGTGAAGGACCCAAACCACGTCATTGAGTTAGAATCAGACGTTATAGCAGATGATTTAACATACGAGGAGGTACCTGTTAAGATCCTGGATAAGAAGGAGCAGATCCTATGCTCAAAGGTTATACCTCAAGTTAAGGTTTTATGGAGGAACCAAGATACTGAGGAAATGACCTGGGAGCTAGAATCTGAGATGAAATCTAAGTATCCTTACCTCTTCGATATGTCAGGTACGTCAATTTCGGGGACGAAATTTCATAAGGAGGGGAGGTTGTAAGACCCCGAATTTTATGAAATACAAAATTTAATTTTTCTTCATATTTATATTTTTTGAAACAGTAAGTGGTTAAATCGATAAAGTTAAAAGTTAAGGATGTTATGTGCAAATTTTATTTTGTCGAACAATATTCGCTTTGTCGGGGAATATTCGTTTGGTCGGGGAATATTCGTTTGGTCCGACGGCGCCGAAATAACAAATTATTGGTGGACCCCACAACAGAATATTTGTCGGATATAGAAAACGACAGAAATAACCTTTTTAAATAAAAATAGTCAACGGAACTGTTAAAATACCGGTGATAAAAGAATAGTAGCATACGGTAGTTATTGGTATTTTCTGTAGCACTCGGTACTCTACAGTAACACACGGTATTGCATAGTGTCTCATATTATTGGTCTGATAATTGACACCGTAACTGTTACGCATCATTTCATCGATAATTGTCACTGCATAATATTTTATATTATCAATTCAATAATTGTTGTTACACAGTATTTTGCATTATTGATTTAATAATTGTCATTACACTGTATTTTATATCATTGAGTCAATAATTGTTGTTGCACTGTTTTTAAAATTATTGAACCTAATAATTGTCACAGTAAAAAATATGCACAGTAATTCACATTATTGAATCAATAATTGTCATTACACAGTAACGTATGCTTTATTTTACATTATTGTTATCTCTATTATGATGTTATTTAAACAGTTGTATTTCATTAATTTATTGACTTGATATCTAAGAGCTAACTATACTGTATTTATAACAATTAGTCATAATAATTGAATTGATAAAGTTATTTGTTTATAATATAAAGTTAGGTGATTATTAGGTGATATGAAATGAATGGTGTAGATTAAAGTGTGAATTATTGTTGAATAATTGAATTGATTTGTTTATAATATAAAGTTAGGTGATTATTAGGTGATATGAAATAAATGGTGTAGATTAAAGTGTGAATTATTGTTGAATAATTAAATTGATTTGTTTATAATATAAAGTTAGGTGATTATTAGGTGATATGAAATGAATGGTGTAGATTAAAGATAATATAATATTTGAAATGGATGGTGTAGATTAAAAGATGATCTTTAAATGAATGGTTTAGATTAAATGAATGATAAGATTTTTGGCTATAAATAGAAGCCTTAACTTAAGGATTTTTCATAAACTTCCTTACTTGTTCTTTATTTCTCTCTCTAAATACTTCTTGTGAAAGTTCTCTTTAAGTGTGCTTAAGTCATCTTGAGTATTTGTGAAGATCTATAAGTATACGTGTACTGTTCAAGTTAATCAACCTCATTTAAATCAATATCCAGTCACGTGTTGAGGTAAGGGATACCATCTTTTTCATCTTCCATTATTCAAACATACTATGGTAAGGGATTATCATTATTTGATTCTCGATAATAATATTGTTTCTTCCTTACTCATAAGACGTGCCTTTTATTTCCATGTATTAAATTGTGGGAATAACCTTACGGAGCGGATTGCCGCCTGTTGGTGAATAACCTTTCGTATTCATTCATTATTAATCTCTGAGAATAACCTTACGGAGCGGATTGCCGCCTGTTTGGTGAATAACTCTTTGTACTCAAATTCTATTAAATTGTGGGAATAACCTTACGGAGCGGATTGCCGCCTGTTGGTGAATAACCCTTTGTATTAATTTCCTTCACCTTTTGTTAATCAAACCTGCTACGGTAAGGGATATTATTTTCTTTCATACTCCTAAATCGAAATTTATTATGGAACTATTGCTTCTATAATTCCTGAAAATATTATATGTTCCATAATAGTTGAACTTCATTATTTCAACTGAACCTTCCTATTTACGTGAACCTTTCTATTGAATTGTAACCGTTATTCTGAACTGTGGATCTTGAATATCATTTTTAAATTTCACTCCACATCATGTTGACAATTTGGACATTATTTGAATCTGTACAAAGTAAACTTCCGATACTTATTGTTATCCTATTTCTTCTGTTCATCATTTATATCATTCTAATCATCCAAAAATCAAGCTGTTGTGAATATCTGTGGCCGGGGGCACATATGTGATATATTTGTTGAACAGATGATAGGTTAAAGGCGATATAATAGGTTAAAGGCGATACATCTGTTCGGTGTCTTTTATGGCACGTGGTGAATGTTCTCTTTGGCCCGTAGTGCAAAGATGAACTGTTGTTTGGTATGATTATGACCAAAGGCTGAATCTGGTATAATCATGACCGTTGGTGCTATATTGAATATCTTTGGCCCGTAGTACAAAGATGAACTGTTGATGTGCATAATTATGATCAGAAACTGTGAATTTGTATTATCTTGACTAATGATAATTTATTCGTCATTATCTTAGTCATGATATTCTTTACTGGGCTATTTGAGCTCACCCTTTCTTTTGTTCCATTGTTTTTCAACAGGAGATGAAAACATAACAGGGTCTAGCCGGGGAATGGAGTGAGGGTCCGAGGAATAGTTATCATAGTCTTCACGTTTTGTAAAATAGTGTGGCAATAATAGTGAAGACTTAGTTGTGTATTATTATACACTGTATTGTTGTACGTTGTGCTTTGTTGTAATAATTTTGTTGTAGTATTTTGACGACTCAAGTTTGGGCTGTGTGGGCCCAGATTTGGGGGCGTCACAGTTGGCATCAGAGCTTAGGGATATGGTCTTTAATGGAGATCTGGGGTTAGAACTAGGAGGGGAGAGACGAATAGAATCAATCACTAGTGTGTCCTACCTAAATTAGATTTATTTTTTATCTAATGAATCGATTTGAATGTAGGAACATGAAGAGATGAATTAGTTTATTTGAACTAACATTTATTTTGTGACCACAGTTAATTATGGCATCTGGAAATCAGGAGGTTAACTATGAAATTACCGAAACAAATGTAGCTGCAAAACAAGAGGCGACGAATAATCTTCTTACAAACTCAGAGTTGAATCATTTGCCTAAGGCAAAAATTATGCGTGTTCTATCCAGTAAGGATGAAGGTGAAAGCTCTGCTACAGTCGTTCCAGATCCATTCTTAGAAGCAATTAAAGGAAGTAACGAACTTGCGGAAATTATTGCCTTTAATTTACTCACTAATTGGGAGAGTGATATCACATGGTTATGCTCTATAACAAAGGATCAGAATATATGGACTTTTCATATTAGTCTTTGGGATTTATGGTGTTCCAGCTATGATTTTCAAGATTATTTAAAAATGATGTTTCTATACTTTTGGGCGTTACAATTTAGAGGAATTCAGGTTAAGTTAGTCACTATCGTGGAAACTGCAGTCTATCGAAAATACTATTTTAATGGAAATCATTGGTACCTTACTACTGATGAAGTTGATGAACCCGAGAAACAGTTTGCTAGAAAATTATTCAGTGGTATTCCCATGGTTGAAATACGTGAAGATCCGAATGAAGTATTCGGGATTCGATTTGACGATAACAGTCAAGAAACCGAATGAGGTGATAACCGGTAAGCTATTCATAAATTCTCGTGAAGTCTATGCCATATTAGATACTGGCTCTATCCACTCTTTTATCTCACCTATATGTACTCAACGTTTAAATTTGACTATTGAAAACTTAAATCTTGTCTTATCAGTTGAAACCTCATTGGGAGAAATACCTATTACATTTACTATCTATAAATCTTGCCTAGTTCAAATCAACAACCTCACATTACCTGTTGACCTTATTTCTTTGGAGATGCGTGAATTTGATGTGATTTTAGGAATTGATTGGTTGACTACCCATCATGCTAAAATTGATTGTTTTCATAAGATTATTAGTTTTCATATTCCTAATCAACCTGTCATGCAAATTCAAGCAACTAAACCATTGAAATCTATAACTGTTATTTCTAGCCATAAAGCCATTCGTTTATTGAAAAACGGATGTCAAGCCTTTTTAGCTCATGTCACTGATTTGAACAAAAACACGTCAAACTTGAATGATATTCCCATTGTTAATGAGTTTCCTGACGTTTTTTCTGAGGAACTTTCTGGCTTACCCCAAACCGTGAAATTGAATTCTGTATCGATCTTGAACCCGGCACTAAGCCCATTTTTAAAGTCCCATACCAAATGGCTCCCATAGAACACCAAGAGTTGAAAGTTTAATTACTAGATATCGGTATCATTCATTCTAGTACAAAACTTATATCGAGCGAGGAATGCGAGAAGAGTTTTCAAGAACTCAAGAGGAGACTTGTTTCAGCTCCTGTTCTGACCATACCATCAGGATCAGGGGAATTTGTTATCTACAGCGATGCTTCTGGCAAAGGTCTATGCTGTGTCCTTATGCAACATGGAAAGGTTATAGCCTATGCCTCTCGACAACTCAAAGATTATGAGAAAAATTATCCTACTCATGATCTAGAGTTGGCAGCAGTCGTTTTCGCGTTAAAGATCTGGAGACACTACTTGTACGGAGAAAAAGTGGATATCTATACGGATCATAAAAGTCTCAAGTATTTCTTCACCCAGAAGGAACTCAACATGCGACAACGACGTTGGCTTGAGCTATTGAAGGATTATGACCACACAATCCAGTATCACCCGGGAAAGGCGAACGTTGTAGCTGACGCTTTGAGCAGAAAATCTTATGCGAGTACAAGTGCACTGCTGACAACACAAAAGTGTATTTTGTACGACTTGCAAAAGATGGAGATAGAGCTAAAGACACCAGGGACCCACTCGAAGATTGCTCACGTGCGAGTATAACCAACTTTAATCGATAAAATTAAAGCTGCTCAAGCTACCGATCCGGAACTGATAAACATGATAAAGAAAGTACAAGAAGGTGCCATTCCCGAAGCAAGAATCGACGAGAAAGGAATACTTCGAGTCAACTCTCGACTCTGTGTTCCTAACGATCCTGAATTAAAGCATAAAATCATGATGGAGGCACACAACACGTCGTTTGCAATCCACCAGGAGGCACCAAGATGTATCGAGATCTTCGATATACATTTTGGTGGAACAATATGAAAAGAGAGATTGCGGAGTTTATCTCAAGGTGCCTAACTTGTCAACGTGTCAAGGCAGAGCATCAAGTTCCTAAAGGTCCATTACAATCACTTGAAGTTCCCGAATGGAAGTGGGAACACATCAATATAGACTTCGTGACGGGTCTTCCAAAAGTTTCTCAAGGCTTAGATGCAATTTGGGTGATCGTAGATAGATTGACCAAATCTGCTCATTTCTTGCCTATACGAGAAAACTTTTCACTTGAACGTCTTGCCGGTATGTACATAAATGAGATCGTGAGATTGCATGGCATGCCAGTTTCCATAGTTTCTGATCGAGATCCTAGATTCACTTCACGCTTTTGGATCAGTCTACAAAAAGCTATGGGCACTGAACTACGTTTTAGTTCTGCATACCATCCTCAAACGGACGGACAATCGGAAAGGACGATCCAGACCCTCGAAGATCTTTTGAGATTTTGTGTATTAGACTTCAAAGGAAGTTGGGATAAGTACTTGCCGTTGGTGGAATTTTCTTACAACAACAGTTACCAAGCAAGCATAGGCATGACTCCATTCGAGGCATTGTATGGAAGGAAGTGTCGCTCTCCAATATGTTGGAATGAGGTAGGAGAAGCAAAATTGTTGGGACCCGAGTTGGTACGCTTGACGACCGAAAAGATCCAAATGATCCGACAACGAATACAGACCGCACAAGAACGACAAAAGAGTTATGCTGATCTTCATCGGAGAGACGAAAGCTTCAACGTCGGAGATCATGTATTCTTACGTGTTTCTCCATGGAAAGGGGTTACGAGATTCGGAAAGAGAGGAAAGCTCAACCCTCGATTTATTGGCCCATTTGAAATCCTCGATCGAATAGGAACCGTAGCCTACAGACTAGCCCTACCACCAAGTATGTCTCGCATCCATAACGTTTTTCACATATCTATGTTTCGTAAATATGTGAAGGACCCAAACCACGTCATTGAGTTAGAACCAGACGTTATAGCAGATGATTTAACATACGAGGAGGTACCTGTTAAGATCCTGGATAAGAAGGAGCAGATCCTACGCTCAAAGGTTATACCTCAAGTTAAGGTTTTATGGAGGAACCAAGATACTGAGGAAATGACCTGGGAGCTAGAATCTGAGATGAAATCTAAGTATCCTTACCTCTTCGATATGTCAGGTACGTCAATTTCGGGGACGAAATTTCATAAGGAGGGGAGGTTGTAAGACCCCGAATTTTATGAAATACAAAATTTAATTTTTCTTCATATTTATATTTTTTGAAACAGTAAGTGGTTAAATCGATAAAGTTAAAAGTTAAGGATGTTATGTGCAAATTTTATTTTGTCGAACAATATTCGCTTTGTCGGGGAATATTCGTTTGGTCGGGGAATATTCGTTTGGTCCGACGGCGCCGAAATAACAAATTATTGGTGGACCCCACAACGGAATATTTGTCGGATATAGAAAACGACAGAAATAACCTTTTTAAATAAAAATAGTCAACGGAACTGTTAAAATACCGGTGATAAAATAATAGTAGCATACGGTAGTTATTGGTATTTTCTGTAGCACTCGGTACTCTACAGTAACACACGGTATTGCATAGTGTCTCATATTATTGGTCTGATAATTGACACCGTAACTGTTACGCATCATTTCATCAATAATTGTCACTGCATAATATTTTATATTATCAATTCAATAATTGTTGTTACACAGTATTTTGCATTATTGATTTAATAATTGTCATTACACTGTATTTTATATCATTGAGTCAATAATTGTTGTTGCACTGTTTTTAAAATTATTGAACCTAATAATTGTCACAGTAAAAAATATGCACAGTAATTCACATTATTGAATCAATAATTGTCATTACACAGTAACGTATGCTTTATTTTACATTATTGTTATCTCTATTATGATGTTATTTAAACAGTTGTATTTCATTAATTTATTGACTTGATATCTAAGAGCTAACTATACTGTATTTATAACAATTAGTCATAATAATTGAATTGATAAAGTTATTTGTTTATAATATAAAGTTAGGTGATTATTAGGTGATATGAAATGAATGGTGTAGATTAAAGTGTGAATTATTGTTGAATAATTGAATTGATTTGTTTATAATATAAAGTTAGGTGATTATTAGGTGATATGAAATAAATGGTGTAGATTAAAGTGTGAATTATTGTTGAATAATTAAATTGATTTGTTTATAATATAAAGTTAGGTGATTATTAGGTGATATGAAATGAATGGTGTAGATTAAAGATAATATAATATTTGAAATGGATGGTGTAGATTAAAAGATGATCTTTAAATGAATGGTTTAGATTAAATGAATGATAAGATTTTTGGCTATAAATAGAAGCCTTAACTTAAGGATTTTTCATAAACTTCCTTACTTGTTCTTTATTTCTCTCTCTAAATACTTCTTGTGAAAGTTCTCTTTAAGTGTGCTTAAGTCATCTTGAGTATTTGTGAAGATCTATAAGTATACGTGTACTGTTCAAGTTAATCAACCTCATTTAAATCAATATCCAGTCACGTGTTGAGGTAAGGGATACCATCTTTTTCATCTTCCATTATTCAAACATACTATGGTAAGGGATTATCATTATTTGATTCTCGATAATAATATTGTTTCTTCCTTACTCATAAGACGTGCCTTTTATTTCCATGTATTAAATTGTGGGAATAACCTTACGGAGCGGATTGCCGCCTGTTGGTGAATAACCTTTCGTATTCATTCATTATTAATCTCTGAGAATAACCTTACGGAGCGGATTGCCGCCTGTTTGGTGAATAACTCTTTGTACTCAAATTCTATTAAATTGTGGGAATAACCTTACGGAGCGGATTGCCGCCTGTTGGTGAATAACCCTTTGTATTAATTTCCTTCACCTTTTGTTAATCAAACCTGCTACGGTAAGGGATATTATTTTCTTTCATACTCCTAAATCGAAATTTATTATGGAACTATTGCTTCTATAATTCCTGAAAATATTATATGTTCCATAATAGTTGAACTTCATTATTTCAACTGAACCTTCCTATTTACGTGAACCTTTCTATTGAATTGTAACCGTTATTCTGAACTGTGGATCTTGAATATCATTTTTAAATTTCACTCCACATCATGTTGACAATTTGGACATTATTTGAATCTGTACAAAGTAAACTTCCGATACTTATTGTTATCCTATTTCTTCTGTTCATCATTTATATCATTCTAATCATCCAAAAATCAAGCTGTTGTGAATATCTGTGGCCGGGGGCACAGATGTGATATATTTGTTGAACATATGATAGGTTAAAGGCGATATAATAGGTTAAAGGCAATACATCTGTTCGGTGTCTTTTATGGCACGTGGTGAATGTTCTCTTTGGCCCGTAGTGCAAAGATGAACTGTTGTTTGGTATGATTATGACCAAAGGCTGAATCTGGTATAATCATGACCGTTGGTGCTATATTGAATATCTTTGGCCCGTAGTACAAAGATGAACTGTTGATGTGCATAATTATGATCAGGAACTGTGAATTTGTATTATCTTGACTAATGATAATTTATTCGTCATTATCTTAGTCATGATATTCTTTACTGGGCTATTTGAGCTCACCCTTTCTTTTGTTCCATTGTTTTTCAACAGGAGATGAAAACATAACAGGGTCTAGCCGGGGAATGGAGTGAGGGTCCGAGGAATAGTTATCATAGTCTTCACGTTTTGTAAAATAGTGTGGCAATAATAGTGAAGACTTAGTTGTGTATTATTATACACTGTATTGTTGTACGTTGTGCTTTGTTGTAATAATTTTGTTGTAGTATTTTGACGACTCAAGTTTGGGCTGTGTGGGCCCAGATTTGGGGGCGTCACAATAGCCAATTGTACACTATACAACTATGCATATACATATAGCCCCCCAGAGAGACAGACACAGATATATATATATATATATATATATATATATATGGTCCCTTATGTTTTGCGACATTACTGCTCATACGTCTTGGCAATAATTTTCTTTTGACCCCTCACCCATTTGCTACAACTTAAACAAATCTACTTAACAAAAGACATACAATTAAAATCTGCCCAAACAATATAATTTTGTGCAACTTGAACAAATCTTTTGAACATAAGATTTATAAACGTATATATTATTATCTCAAATCAACCAAACAAACGCTAGAATTCAAAACCATAGCCTTATGATAATATATATCCCTCCGCCTCCAATCACCTTAACAAATTAACCTAAGAAAATAATGGCTGGGGAGAGACCACCATGCATGCTATCTCATAATACATTGATGCCATCACCATCCACGTCACTCTAATGTTTCTTCAATTCCAACTTGCATTAAATGACGTCCCATCTCATGATACCTTCTTTTTTTTTTTATATATATTTTTATTTTTAATAACTAATAAAATGGCCATTGTCTAGCCAATTAACCCTTATTCTTTCATCTTTTTCTCCTCCTCCTCCAATCTCCAATGTCACCATGCCGAAAAAGCAAGGAGAAGTAAGATTCTCTCTCTTTCTATATCTGTTTAACGATGAATTTTCATATATATGTTGCATGCATGGCTTGATTCGTTACTAACTCGTTTATGTTTTCGGTATTTTGAATAATTAAAGGTCATGTGGCCTAGATTGATAGCTAGCAAGTTCCTCCGGAAAAGATTGGGTAGCAATAACTTTGTAGCAGATTTTCCAAGCAGCTTAGATTCTTCACTTGAACTCCCAAGTTTGGATCTAGAATCTGTGAATTATTCTAAGACCATCTTCACTGGTCATAAGGAGACACACAACTACAAGTATGAACTTCCTCCTAGCTTCTTTTTTTCTTCTTATTCTTCTTCTTCTTAAAATCCTGGTCAACCTGCTCGCATTATCATTTACTCATTTAGTGCATAGTGTGTGTGCGTGAAATTAAATATATCTAAATATTTTCTATTACCTTTTTAGACAATTTTTAACATTTACTTTTTCAAAAGGGTGTTTGTTAGTACATGGAATGTGGGCGGTGTATCACCAACTGATGATTTGAATATGGAGGATTTGCTAGATACATGCAACACTCCTTGCGACATCTATGTTGTTGGGTATTGACTCTTCAATAATTTATTTAAAGAAATTTTATTTTATTGCTTTAAAAAGAAACGTAAGGCTCAATTAAATTAACATGTTTATTCAACATATTCAGGTTTCAAGAAATCGTTCCTCTAAGAGCTGCAAATGTCCTTGGATCCGAGAAGAGTAACATTAGCATGAATTGGAATTCCTTGATCAGAAAAACGCTAAACAAGAACACATGCAGCCAAGGTGCGAAGTCAATCGCAAGTAGCATGCAACGGGAATTCCGGTGTCTCATTAGTAAGCAAATGGTTGGGATATTAATATCCGTTTGGGTTCGCTCTGATCTTCATCCTTATATTCGGAACCCTAGTGTGTCATGTGTAGGCTGCGGCATCATGGGATGCCTCGGAAATAAGGTAATATTCAAACTACAGTATCTTTTTAACCTTGGTACTTTTTGTAGCAACTTGAACCAACTTTTTGGAAAATTCTTTTATACTTCTCCAATTTCCACTATCATTATCAGTTGTGTGTGTATATATATATTTGTGTGTGTGTGTGTGTTCTACAGGCCTAGTAATTACTTCTGATGTTTAATTTGCTAAATTATGAGAGATTTTTTCACCTATGAAAAAAATTACATGATCGTATTAACTTTGATAATTTTTATTTTGCAGGGTTCAGTTTCTGTTAGATTTCGGTTACATGAAACAAGCTTCTGCTTTCTTTGCAGTCATCTAGCTTCCGGGGGTAAAACTGGAGATGAGAAAACCAGGAACTCTAACGCGGCTGAAATATTGTCCCGAACAAACTTTCCTAGAGGACCTGCCCTTGATTTTCCACGAAAGATTCTAGACCACGAGTATGTAATTGAATTATTTAAAACCGGCCAAATCAATTAGTTAGAAATTTTGTCTTCTTGATTGTTATTCTATAAATTTAATTTAACAAATCTTAAGTCATGAAAATAAGACAGAAGTAAACCTCACTAAATTATTAGCTTAAGAACCAATTATTTCATTTTTTAAGCTTAAAATTGTCATTATTGATTTGAAGCGGTTGATCATTTAAAGTTAAGCTTTTGTGTTTAAGAATTAACATAGTTAATAACGTTTCAACCATAAGGGTGGTTGTTGATTAATAATTTATATACCGGCCTAATCATGACCTAAATCAGTAGCCAACCAACTGGAAAGGGTGGCTCATTATATTAAAGATTCAAAATCATTCGTCTCATTACACTAATTGACTTTTAAATCATAAACTTAAATATTATTTTGTTGCACTAGTGGGAGGAAAATTAACTTTGGCCTTGTTAAACAATTTACATCTAATACCACTAAAATATCTTGTTGGTATCAGCTAATTAAGTGATATATGATGTTTAATTAATCTATTTTCAGGCGGGTAATATTGCTCGGAGACTTGAACTACCGGATCTCCCTGCCAGAACCCGAGACACGATTATTAGTAGATAAAGGAGAATGGAACATGCTAATTGAAAATGACCAGGTAGACAAATTTTAGCTTATTCTTTTTCAGAATTATTCAATTTTTTGAAACTGGCTCGATGATGCACATATTTTTCATGTACATTAAGCTAAGGAAAGAACTGATGGATGGTCAAGCATTTGAAGGTTGGCATGAAGGAGCAATAGACTTTGCTCCTACTTACAAATATTATCTCAATTCGGACGCATATTATGGTAGTGATCTGAGCAAAAAAGGTGAAAAGAAACGCGCTCCGGCATGGTAATTAATTACTATAATTACTTCTAACCGCCATAAGTACAGTAGTTATACTTTCATCCATTTTAAAATATAAGAGAACAATAATATATAAAATGCAAATGAAATTGCTCTTATTTTAGAACGAACGAAGTATTTTAATTAGAACATTAAAATGAAATTAAAGAAGCGCATGGATCAATTAATTGATTTCCTTTTACTAGGTGCGATCGGATAATTTGGTTCGGGGAGGGCTTAAAGCAACATGTATACGCTAGAAGTGAATCGAAGTTGTCCGATCACAGGCCGGTAAAGGCTGTTTTCACAAGCGAAGTTGTGGTTTTGCCAACTGTGAGAGGATTTCCAAGTTTATTCCTATCGGAGAGGTTTGATAAGATCACAAGCCGGTTAGAGATGCCGTTAAATGATTGTGGCCGATCAAGCTTCCATATTTAATAAGATTGATAATAGTAACGTAAATATGAAATTTTGAGTTTTATAATTTATATATATATATAGTTGAAGTGGATTAAGAGAGCATGTGAAGGTTCTATTTTGTATTAAAACTAAATATGATGATGAGTGTACAGTACGTGATGTTGGTAATATTTGTCTCCATGTTTTTATTCAGATACAAGAGTGTCCAAATCACAAAGTATTATATATTTATATTGGGTGGGGTTTGTTTTCGTCCAACTACCATATATATACACTTGCATTACTTAATTAAATGATTGTAGTGGATGTTGCATGCTATTCTCCATACATTTATATGACCCACTAACTTTTTATAACTTATTTCCCAATGATTGCAAAATTTATGAAACAATAATTGATTGATTGGTCATAGTTTTGAGACATATGATTTAGGGAAATACGTATATCATTCCGTAATATTGAGTAGTTTGATTTGGTAGGACTTAATCCACGAAGAAATTATTGATATATTTGTGGACCTAAAGCAATGAGTTTAGCTTCATTGTCAATTTTCTTATTTAAATTCCTTTACCAAGTATTTAGGTTAAAATTTGATATTCACCAAACACAATAATCTTCATAGCCATTTTCAAACTTAATGCATTGCAATTACTCAATCTGTGTTAAACGAAGAATTAATTATACATATTTACGATTTAGCGAGTAGTTGTAATTTGCCCGACTGAATTAGTTCTTTAATTAAAACTAATCGTAACAGTTTTAAAATTAAAAATTAAACAATTATAAAATACGCGTTGTTGGGCCGAATATAATTATTTTGGGTTCCGGATCCGATTTTGGCCCACACTTGTTCACGGTCCGGTGCATGTGCTGACCTACCTTTAACATTCTATAGTGGGTCCGGTACACAAGTAGACTTATTGCAGTGTCTTTTGACGATTTGACATGTTAGGAGTGTTAAAGTCTAAAATAACTTATGATTCCTAATCAGACTATATTTTTGATATTGGGGTGATAAGAATTGATCGGTTATGTATTATAGTCACAATAGAATACTAGTCAAGACTTTTAATCTTAATTTGTGATAAATAAGTGATAATTAAGAAAGTTTAAAATACAATTACAATTGAAGGTCATCAACACATCACATAACATTAAATATTAATACGTTTTATTATTCTAGCAAATTTACGGCCCTCAATAGGCGTTAACACCCGTGATGGAACAAGTTCTTAAAAATCAAATAGCCGTGTTGTTGAGCTCACTCCCTAGTCAGCAAAAAGTAAAGAAAAATGAAATACTAATGATGTGTGGATACAAGGTGAATCAATATCCGCCGTTAAGTGCTGCAAGTGGATCGTAGTATTATGAATTAATTAATGACTAGGACTGGTGTGTGGGAGATATGGCCTAATTTGGCCAAGAGCTATTGATCTAATTGTGGGTTTGGTGAAAATGAATCATTGAGAAAAGCTCTTCGTTAGAGATAAAGCAGACCCCAGTTCGTATGTCATCCCTTCACAATGAAAAGTATATATTTCGTGGATTCAAATCTTCTTAGGTCAAATAGAAATTTGTACTTAATTAAAATTTTAATAAGATAACATTAACTTAATTTTGAATTTATGAAAAGCAAACAAAGGGAACTTTCGTTTAAATATTTGGTTCATATATATCATTTAAATATTTTTAATAACTGATATTAGAGCAATAGATATCTTGCTCTAATACCAGTTACTAAAAATACAAGTCTATTTTGTTCATGTACTAAATTATTGAGATATCTTGACCAAAAAAATTAAATTTATAATTCATATATATATATATATATATATATATATATATATATATATATATATATATATATTATGGGGTATATGTAGGTACACAGCTGTGTACTTACACGGTAGGGTTATGCCAACGGATTTAATGGCTACGGCGACAGTTTTCTTGGTAATACCGTTGTCATAGCTATAAAAACTGTCGCTAAAACTCTACTGTGTAGATACACAGTTGTGTACTTACATTTTTACCATATATTATTTATTTCTTATATTTTAATATATAAATTTATTATCACAAAATATCTCAACAATTTAATACATATTCCTATATATATGGAGCCCCAGTCTGTCAGTTAACTATTGTTAATGGTTTATGTATTATCTTGTGCGCACATTAATCGATCACTTCCTCACATGTCTCACACGTGCACATGTTGGGCTTTAGCACAGATAATTATTCGGTGATTCTAAGACACTTGTCACGTAATACTTTATACTACTCATGCACTGATATTTTAATATTTAATATAAAATAACTTATTTTAAATACTGAAATGACAATATATAAATAATATAAAACACTACATGAAAAGTACCCAAAAAAACATTTAATAATTTTTCCATTACCACCACGTGCATGAAATTATGTAATGAGTAGTATTATGTAATTCCCAAAGCCTCATCCCCAAATAAATAAATAAATAAATTAACATATATATATATCCTTGAATGATGACAAAGGTATACCATAAATGTTTTAATTAGTGAAGATTATAAAATACTATTTTAGCTTTTTTCTAAATATTTTAACATGAAAAATAGGAGTCCTTGAATTAATTTTTTTAATAATATAATTAAGATATTTATATTTTGCTTTATTAAGTTGCATAATATGTCTCATTGACCTGGCAATTGGGCGGGCCGGGCCAGGCTGACGGCGGGCCGGGCCATTTCTGGGCCGGGCCAAAACGGCCCAGGTTTTGCCGGGCTGAAAATGTTGAGCCCGTGGCCCGTACGGGCCGGGCCGGGCCGGGCCGCGGGTTTTTTGAGTTTTTTTTTTTTTTTAAATTAATTTTTTTTTAAATATATATATATATATATATATATATATATACAACTATAATACATAATTTAAAATAAATACTAACTCTAATTATTTACAATTATAACATATAATTTATACATAATCATTTAATAGTATTAGTAAATAAAATAATCAATAATTTTATAGTCATATATATTAAAATATAACTAATCTTGTGATTTATAGTAATTTTATAGTCATATATATTATTATTTAAGATTACATATTAGAATTTACTCTTATATTTTTCATAATTTGTTATTTGATTCATTTTTTAAGTTAATATTTTTTTTTTATCAATAATGAACAATAAAAAAAAAAAAAAATATTCGGGTCGAGCCGGGCCGGGCCAAAACGGCCCAGTTTTTTAAGTGCTATTTTTCTTCAGCCCAACGCCCGTCCAAAAACGGGCGGGCCGGCCCGGCCCCCGGGCCTGGGCCACTTTTGCCAGGTCTTACAAACTATAATACTCTAACCTAAATTTATAGCGTTAAATTAAAAAGTTTACTATTTTAAAACTACGTTTAGCTTGTGCCCTCTATTCAGAAGGAATATATATATTTTAGTGTACTATGTGATTATTTTGCTGCTTTATTAAAAAGTCACATGATATGCACATAATTAAATTATTCTGATTAAAATTGGTCAAAAATGGACAGTTTAACAATTAATCCTAAAATATTTAACAGTATTAATGTACGAGGTTCCTTACTTCCTGTTAAAAGAAATTAGTGAATTATATTATTTCTCTTGTAGAATTGATACGTTTGTGTGGTTGTAAACCACGGTAATTAATGATTCAAATTTTGAAGGAACGTGATCTTCAACCGGGATTCACCTCCTTTGAAATTCTTAGAGAACTCCAAAATTTGGAGTTTTTGGAGAACTCCAATATTTAGAGTTATCCTAATTTAAACATTTCATTTAATTTAAAGCTTAAAATGGAGTCATTTTTTTGTAACGTAATACTCTAATTCATTTGTCCACTCAAATTATCTTTCCTCCCTACTTTGAACAAGTTTATATATATAAAATTAAATATTATATTCATTTTAATAATTAAAAAATAGGGTATGATACGAATTTAATGTCATCTTCCATTTTTTAATAATTAAAATAAATATAGCGTTTGAATGTTGTACATTTATATTTATTTTTTTATATTTTCTCCTCTTCTCCATCATTCAAGTCGTACTATATCTTTCATCATTAGTGATGAATAACCACCGAAAGACGTAAACCATGGCTCCACTACCTACCTTAAAATTTCATAAATCGATGAATTATCAATCAATTAATAATCAAATAAGGTGTTTAATTTAGTTTGGAATCAAAATTTTTGTGACGACCCCAAATCCGGGTTCCATAACCTCGAGTTTGGTTCTCACTATTCAACACATTACTAACAATTAAATACATACATTGCATTTAAATATCGCGGAATAATACATATTGGTTCCCTTCAAAAGGTTACAATACCAGGGTCTATCAACCTTAACATAAAAACAGTTCCTATCATAAGGAATTACAAAAGGTTTAACAACCGTAAATACATAATTAAAGATCTAATTAGCATGCATAAGCTAACTTAATCTCTGGCTTTTCCTTTTCCCTTATCCTTCTTTGTGCAATCAGGTTTATCTGAAAAATGGTTCATGATATAGCAAGAATGAGCAACTAGTTTGCTCAGCAAGTTTAGAACAATCATAGAGATTTAATATATCATGAATGAATGAGAAATGTTATCAATGGTTCAACAATAGATATAACAATTGTGAATGAAACATGATTCAAATTTTAATAAACAGAATATTTGAATTTTAAAATGTTGAGCGGTCACCAAGGACCCTGAACTAACGAGGGTATAATAGAGTTTCCTCTGACCCTTTGAGTTGTTTGGTTTTCAAGGGGATCAGCCTATTCAACCCGCTGCATATGCATTACATTTACTCACTCGTGCCCAAAGTCGGTTTCCCGACACAAAATCCCCTAATTTAGGATTGTTCAATTCTCAGACTTAATATAAGAAATCCGCACCCAACAATGGTTTGGATAAACTTTTAAAAGTATTCAAGTATTGAATTTATAAACGTAATGTCTAGTTGAACTATTAGCTTTTGACATTTTTAATACAGTTCATGAATCAAGAACTAATAAGCTTCAAGTGCACTAAGTGCGATTTTATAAACAATATGGATGTGGGATAATTTTAAATAATTAAACCACTTCAAGCTTTGACAATAAATACAAGTATAGAAACTTGTTCAACAATAAATGAGTAGGGTTAGAGAACTTGCCTGTCTGCTCAGCTACAATAATTGTCTAGCTTTAACTAACTTGCTTTGAAAGACCTAACATTAAAAAAGTCGGTCTAATAATTAGTACGGCGTATTTGCATAACTATACGCTTAATAATGAACATATTTACCACACATAAGTACTAACACATAACTTACATTAGTCAAAACAATATTATTAACTTTATAGACCCTTAATCATTTTAGGTTAATAATTTAATAAGTTAGAAAATATTTTTTTTAAGTGTTGGACACTTATTAAACCCTTAAACAACTTATTACATTTGTTTAATTAAATCATAATTAAATTCAATTTATTTTATTAACTCAATCTCTATTTAATTACTATTTAATCTTGATTAAATAGAAATTAATTAATTAACTCTAGTTATTATTTAAAATAAATAATAACTAATTGTACTTACTTATTATTTAATTATAATTAAATAATAAATAATTATTGACTTAATTTTAACCTTCTTTAATTTAATATTAATCAACCAATAATTAACTAAGTAATTAACCTTACTTATTATTTAATTTAAGGAAATTAAATAATAGTTTAATAATCTTAATCCTCTTTAATTATTATTTAATGTCAATTAAATAATAATTAATTATTTAATTAATTTTAATTATTATTTAATGTTAAATAATAATCAAATCATTCTTATTTATTATTTAAATTAAATAATAAATTATTACTCTAATAACTTAATTTTCATTAATCGTTATTTAATGTTAATTAAATAATAATTAATTACTTAATTATCCTTATTTATTATTTAATAATATTTAAATAATAAATAATTAATTTATAAATTTTATCTCTCTTTAAGTATTATTTAATAGAAATTAAATAATAATTGCTAATTTATCACCTTTATTTATTATTAACATTTAAAATAATAAATAAATAATAAATTTATTTAACTTAACCATGATTTAGCTAACTAGATTAATATTTAAAATATTTAAATATTAAACTTAATGAAAAATATCCTTCCCAATATTATTTTTGTATTATTATTATTTTTGTTATAATTTTAAATTAGTTTTTAAATATTTAAATTATTTAAATTAAACCCGAATGGCATTTCCGTAATTAAGTTGAAAACTGAACCGATGGCAGAATGGTAATTTTGCCAAGAAAAATACGGAGGGGCAAACTTGTAATTTCCTCGAAATTCTCGTCCGCGCATGGCGCGCGTAATAAAATGAACGGCCCAAAACGACGCCGTTTTTGAAAAGTCGGATACGGCTTCCGCGCGTATCGCGCGGAGTAAATTTCTACGGACACCAAACGACGTCGTTTGGCTCCGCGTTTTCGGTGAACAGTAGCTGCGCGCATTGCGCGGCCAGTGTTATTTTTTTTTGTTCCGGCAGAATGTGAACAGTGTTCCGGCAATACCCATTTTAAATAAAAATATACAATCAAGTAAGCTTTAAATCCTCAATAAAAATCCAAAAAAATTACCAATCACCTTATATTAATTTATAACATGAAAATTTAATTTTTCATGATTTAATATCATTATTTTTCTTATAAAAAATTTTACATCACATACACTACCACAAATCATAACTTTTTGTGTATAACTCCATTTTAAGTGATTCAAACTTTGTTTTTCTCATGATTTAATGTTCTATAATATTAGACCATCAAACCTAAATTTTATAAAAATATATTTGGACATAAATTCCAAAACTTATTTACACACTATTAAATACATATTTTAGCATATAAAATATACCAAAATACAAACCAAGCATATTAAACTCAAGCATGGCATAAATATTACCACTATACATTAATAACTATATTAACATGTTTATACTAACATGGTGATTTATTTAATTTAAAAACAAAACTTCATTTAAAATAACCATTACCTTGATTTAATGGCTATTCTTCTTTTTCTCCCAAAATAAGTGGTGAATCTTGAAGACATAAACTAGCTTAGAACTCCTTCTCCTTCTCTTGCTCTCTCTCAAAATATTTTGCTCTCAAACTCTCTCTTTTGAAACTTGGAGAAAATAATGAAGTAACATTTACCCATTTCAAGTATACTTGAAAAATTAATAGATATACATAATGTATCTAATAATCTAGACCATCATGCACCTATATGGATACTTACACAAGAAAGCTAGCCATGACTTAGTTGGTGAAAAGAAGCATGGTTTCATGTACTACAAAAAATAAAACAAGCAATCCTTTTATTAAATAAATAAATAAAATAAACTAAATAACAAGAAAAATCAATTTTTCTCTCCCTCATTCAAGCATGTCGGCTGACTTCTTCCTTGTCCCAAATTGATAGTCACTTTTCACTTTTTAATAATTAATAAGTTATATAATTGTTTTTCCAAGTGGGCCAATCATTGGGTTTTAATTTAAAATACCAATTGGGCTTCTATTAAATTGTTTGGGCTACTAAATTGTCAAATTTTATTATTCTCCACTTGGGCTACTAATTGACCCATGTTGGGCTAATTTAATAATTTACACATTAATTATTCAATCCATGATTAAATAAATAATTAGATTGAATAAATAATTAAATATTCTAACCCATAAGTATTAAATTACTAAATGGACTAATAAATATTATTATTAATATTTCACATTATTTACATTAATTAATAATCATATTAATTAATTTATTATATTTAATTCACTCATTATATTCAATTTAATTGAATATTTAATTAATAGGAAACTTATCAATTATTTTGATATTAAAACTTTAGGGTTTGTTCACTAATTTAATAACATATTAGTGACCCCCTTTAATTAATTTTAGTAATTAATTACATAATTATTTAATCACATAATTAATTAATCACATAAAAAGATTTAAATAATCTCGTAAAACTAACTCGTTGGAAATTAAATTAATAATTTAATTAATAAAGACGTGAAAATTCTAGGACATTACATTCTCCCCTCCTTATAAAAATTCCGTACTCGGAATTGTAAAATAAGGTTACTCAAATAAAATACTTTACACTATTCATGCACTATATTTTAATATTTAATATAAAATAACTCATTTTAAATACTGAAATGACAATATATAAATAATATAAAACACTACATGAAAAGAACCCAAAAAACATTAAATAATTTTTCCATTACCACCACGTGCATGAAATTATGTAATGAGTAGTATTATGTAATTCCCAAAGTCTCATCCCCAAATAAATAAATAAATAAATTAACATATATATATATATATATATATATATATATATATATATATATATATATATATATATATATATATATCCTTGAATGATGACAAAGGTATACCATAAATGTTTTAATTAATGAAGATTATAAAATACTATTTTAGCTTTTTTCTAAATATTTTAACATGAAAAATAGGAGTCCTTGAATTAATTTTTTTAATAATATAATTAAGATATTTATATTTTGCTTTATTAAGTTGCATAATATGTCTCATTACAAACTATAATACTCTAAATTAAATTTATAGCGTTAAATTAAAAAGTTTACTATTTTAAAACTACATTTAGCTTGTGCCCTCTATTCGGAAGGAATATATATATTTTAGTGTACTATGTGATTATTTTGCTGCTTTATTAAAAAGTCACATGATATGCACACGATTAAATTATTTTGATTAAAATTGGTCCAAAAGGGATAGTTTAACAATTAATCCTAAGATATTTAACAATATTAATGTACGAGGTGCCCTTACTTCCTGTTAAAAGAAATTAGTGAATTATATTATTTCTCTTGTAGAATTGACACGTTTATGTGGTTGTAAACCACGGTAATTAATGCTTCAAATTTTGAAGGAACGTGATCTTCAACCGGGATTCACCTCCTTTGAAATTCTTAAGAGAACTCTAAAATTTGGAGTTTTTGGAGAACTCTAATATTTAGAGTTCTCCAAATTTGAACATTTCATTTAATTTAAAGCTCAAAATGGAGTCACTTTTTTGTCACGTAATACTTTAATTCATTTGTCCACTCAAATTATCTTTCCTCCCTACTTTGAACAAGTTTATATATATAAAATTAAATATTACATTTATTTTAATAATTAGAAAGTGGGGTATAATACGAATTTTAATGTCATCTTCCATTTTTAATGATTAAAATAAATATAGTGTTTGAATGTTGTGCACTTATATTTATTTTCCTACCTTTTCTCCTCTTCTTCATCATTCAAGTCGTACTATATCTTTCATCATTAGTGATGAATAACCACCGTAAGACGTAAACCATGGCTCCACTACCTACCTTAAAATTTCATAAATCGATGAATTATCAATCAATTAATAATCAAATAAGGTGTTTAACTTAGTTTGGAATCAAAGTTTTTGTATGGAGGATGACTGATTGGTGAGGTTCAGCTATAGAATTTTCTGATTACTAATTTTTCAATTAAATAAGCCTACCTTTTGTTCTTCTAGATTCGTAAATATGTCGATATTGTTGTTATTAGTGTTTGACCATTATAACAAGAAAGAAATTATCTCATATATGTATAGAAATTCGTAAATAATTGTGTTTTTGATTCGAAAATGAAATCATAGGCAGTCGGCTGTTGTTCAAAGATTAGAAGGGAAAGAGAAATCATAGGGATTGGAAGAGTAGATCAGAGAGAGAAGCGGGGAAGATTAAGAGGAGTATGAGTTGTCACATGAGTTGGACGATTATATGGCAAAAAATAAAATTTATGAGTTTTGATTTCATCTTGACCCTTTAAATTAAATAAAAGGTTCAAATTTTGAGAATTCTAAATTTCAGAGTTCTCTAGGAACTCTAGAGGAGCCGAATCTCCCGAACCGAATCCTTTAGCTTATGTCCGTTCATTGTTTTAACTGGCCAACTTTAGACATACTAAATATACTGGAACCACAAAATTGTGGTACGTAATCTTTTAGTTGGTTCATTGGCTATAAAGAATCAGAGAAATAACAATCCCATATCTCGAATTTTCAATTGCTTAATTTTCTCCTTTAGAAGATATTTTCAGGCTCATAAATAAATACATGAAGGCCATGATCGACCATGGCTTGTTTTCAAAGCAAGAGTTTGTATATGTTCCTTCAGCTGATCATAATTGTTAATATTAATTTGTGCATATATTTGGTGCCCATTAATGCGGAGCTTAAGAAATTTGAGCAACCAGCCAAAGGGGATGGGTCACTTGGCTTCTTGGTTATTGGAGACTGGGGCAGAAGAGGGTGGTACAACCAATCCCAAGTTGCTAATCAGGTGTTAATTAATTATTATAAATCTCTCTTTTGTCTCAATAGTCAATTCCTCACAGTTTTGCCTATTTATTTTTCTCTCTTTTATCCCTCCCCACCTTCGACATAATATTCTCTATTTATAAAAACGGAAAAGAGAGATGACATAAACTACAAATACATGTATTTGTATTAATTTACAGGCTAGCGTCATTATATTTACTAGCAATAAAAATAAGTATATTTTTGTCACAAGATATAGAATAGTACAAGAATACAAAGTTTTATATTGGACAATTATAGCTTGCAATATTTAAATATAAAATTAAATATTATATTTATCTTAATCATTAAAAAATAAGACATGACACGAATTTTAATGTCATACATCACTTTTTAATAATTAAAATAAATATTGTGTTTGAATGCAATATATTTATACTTATTCATATATAATTGGTAGTTGTGCATTATGATTGGAAAATAACTGCAGATGGGAAAGATCGGAGACAAATTGAATATAGATTTTGTAATCTCTACGGGAGATAATTTCTATGATGACGGATTAAAGGGGGTAGATGATCCATTATTTGTGGACTCCTTTAAAAACATTTACACAGCTAAGAGCCTCCAAAAGCCATGGTATAGTGGTACGTAAACAAGTTAAAAATTTAATAGAAATTTATCTCTTTTGTTATCTGTCTCTTCACCGATAATATATGGACCTTAATTTGTGTGCAGTTTTGGGGAATCATGACTACAGAGGTAACGCAGAGGCCCAATTGAGCCCTGCTCTAAGAAAGATTGATAGTAGATGGATTTGCTTGAGATCTTTTATTGTTGATGCAGGTAACCTAGTTAGGTGAACAAGTTACCACGATTATTTTTTTTTCTTTTTTCAATAAATTAAATAAATCAATTCACAAAATAATTAGCACTAATCTTCTTTTTTTTCTCATTAATTTTACTAGATATCGCGGATTTCTTCATGGTGGACACCACTCCTTTTGTTACTCTATACTTCAATAACCCGAAAGACCATATATATGATTGGAGAGGCATAACGCCTAAAGGAGCGTACCTTACTCACCTCATAAAGGTAATTAAAATTAAGGTTTTCCTTTCTTTAATACTCTATTCGTTTTCAAAAAGAATTATATATATAAAATAAAAACACAGGAGATAAGAGACTAAATATTTTGCGTGAATTGTCTCATATAATAATGTTGTTTTAAAAAATTATAAAATATCATTTTGTACATAATATAGGAGAAAGTGTCAATTATATAAAATGACAGTCATTTTTGCATGATAGTTCACGCAATTATATGCGGTGTCATTTACCTCCCTTTTTGCCATGTAAGATTTATAAATTTTAATAATAATTTTTTTTTTCACATTTAAAAAAAACTCTTTTTTGGAACATATGTATTTTTTATTTTTTTTTTCCTTTCATAAATGAGATTAATATTTTTTTGAGGAGAAATACAAATAAGATGTTTTGTGGAGCAATAGAAGTATTAATTTGATGAGTAGAACAATGAATTAAGGTTAAGCTTTGCCTGAAAATTAAGGATTTGTCGTGGGCGTTGAGGGAGTCAACAGCGAAGTGGAAGTTTGTGGTTGGGCACCATGCCATCAGAAGCACCGGGCATCACGGTGATACTGAAGAACTTGTGGAGCATCTCCTCCCAATACTAGAGGTACGTACGTAAATTTCAATTTTCCACCAAAAAATTAAAAAGAGTAAATAAATATACCAACAGGTGTAAAAATTAATCAGCTAGTGTACCTAGCTAGCTATCAATATTGCTAATTTGGCAATGCCTAAGTATCTTTTTTAGCGAATAACAAAAGATTTAATATTTCCGAACATAATTTTAAACTCCTTTGATCATAATGTCAGGCTAACAATGTTGATTTCTACATGAATGGGCACGATCATAGCTTGGAACACATTGCATGCTCCAATAGGTAACGGAAAATTACCGTCTTTAATAATTATTATTTCATTTATGTATAGTTTCTTCATGATATATATATATATATATATATATATATATATATATATATATATATATATATATATATATATGTCCAATTGATATCTCTAACATGAATAAATAAATAAAAATGCATGCAGTCCTATACAATTTTTAACAAGCGGTGCGGGTTCAAAGGCGTGGATGACTGATTACAAAAAACATTATGAATGTGATGTAAATTTCTTCCATCTTGGTCAAGGGTTCATGTCAGTGGAGCTCACTAGCAGTGCTGCTAAGATTTCGTTTTACGACGTTTTTGGTGAAGTTGGGCATCAATGGACTGCCTCTAAGGAATTACTTCATTCATCCATGTAACTAAATAAATAATTTAATTTCTCATTTGTATTATTATTATTATTATTATTATTTTTGTCTAATAATTACGTACCAATTGTATAGCCCTACTTACAATTAATAGCTGAAACGGTCACGTGAATAATAATTACTGCATGTACAATCTTCCTCTTGAGCCAAACTATGAAAAAACCAGGATTCAGTCCATTGATCGAAAGTAATGTATGGCTGTACCAACTTCCAACAATCATGGAAAGCTATGTTACAGGAAAAAGTGTGAGTAATGAAATTATTAAAGTGACCAAATCCTCTTGTTGTTGCAAATAATGCCAAAGCATGTAACACATGGTATGTTGGGTCACTCCAATATTAAAACTGATAGCTACGGTTCACCAGCCTTATCATCAATCCACTTAATTTGGACTGTGAATAAATAATTGTTAATAGTTGGTTTGTTATTGGAACCGGATAGGAAGGGAGAGTTGTGAGAATCAGCATCTTTGCCATAATAATAGATTCGAATATTTTCCGTAATAATAGAATATTTAAAAATTAGAATTTCAACCGTATTTTTTTTCAACCCTATTACTTTCTTCATGATATCTTTAATTAAGTATTTAAAATTTATATAAATTTATTTAAATATTAATTTTAAAAATATATTAAATTAATTTTACAAAGTCACAACTACCCTTATATTTATAAACCAATGGAATATTTAATTTAATTTAGATACTATAAAAAAACACACACACACACACAATAGATTGCGTACACGTCTTGAGAATGAGAAAGATAGAGGGGGAGAAATAATCAATCTAAGTTGGGACCCACCATATTCTAAAGGTGAAATACAAGTTCTGGTAAAATTAATTAGTTGCAATGAATGAAATTTCAGTCGTTTGAAAAATCAGCAAATTGAATTAATTAAAAGCCATCTCTCTTGACTCTCAACATTATAAGAAGGTAGGTTGTAAAATTCGTAGATGGATGAATATATCCTCTCCCTCTGTCGTCTTCTACCTCTCAAAAAACAGAAAACAGAAACACCGGCCATGGCTGTTGATCATCATCACTTCAACAAGCTCATGCTTCTCTTTCTAAAAAACATCACTTGTATTTTCATGAGCCTATGCCTTGTGTGTTCTTTTTTCAATATTCATATTAACCCCGCGGCAGCCGAGCTTCAAACATTCCAACACCCACAGG
Organism: Hedera helix; assembly: GCA_947179155.2. Classification (NCBI taxonomy): domain Eukaryota; kingdom Viridiplantae; phylum Streptophyta; class Magnoliopsida; order Apiales; family Araliaceae; genus Hedera; species Hedera helix. The sequence goes on from OX359277.1 coordinate 41,325,943, forward strand.
TGATCAAAGGCCGCGGCGGCGGCAGCGGTGTCGTTTATAGCGGCGGCGGCGGTGGAGGGTCAATCATCAGCTTTTTGGTTATTGGAGACTGGGGAAGAAGGGGAACTTACAACCAGTCTGAACTTGCCGTTCAGGTATGTACATACATATATACATCAATAACATTCTTTTTTATTTAATAAACAGTTCTTGGGGAGAAAAAATGATGAATTTTAGTGTTAATTAAAAAGAGCATTAATGTAATTAAAAAAGATTTGGTTTTTGAATTAATTAGTAGTACCCTTTGTACGTAGTAACATGATGATGATAGTTACTCTAAGGCACGCAGAGCAGATAAACAAGCCAAACGTCAGTCATAGGCGTAAGCTTAGCTAGCTACGCAACAAAGAAAATATGTAATGAGCACTAATGAATTTCAAGGAACAGCCAATACGTTACGTAACTAACCTTGATAGCTCCTCCTATTTCTTTCATTTTTTTTAATTTTTTTTTATATATTTAGTTTTGAAAACGTTATACTCCATTTATTTTTTAATAAGAGTTTTATTTACGAAATTATAAATATTAATGATGTAATTTTATTATATATTCTCCCTTTAAATTAAATTGTTAATCTAATAATATTGAGATGATAATGACAACAGAATGACCAATTTGAGAGTAATATGCTATTTTATAGTGCATACAATAAAAAAAAAAGAACTTTTGAAATAATAAAAAAATTAACAAATAAAACCCTTTTTTATCTTTACTATTTAAGTCGGTGGAAGGAAGGGTATATTCCGTGCAGATACCAAATACAGATAGAAAGTGCTTATTTGGGTGTGCTGGGGCTAGGGGTGTTCAAAATTTTCGATTTTTTCGATTTTTTATCGAACCGATCGGTATCGATTTTTTCGGTATAGATTTTTTTTGGTACCGGTTTTTTTGGTTTGAGGTTTTTTCGGTTTTTTATATTTTTCGGTACCGATAACGGTATGAACATTTTTGAATTTTGGTTCGATTCGGTATACCGAAAGAACCGAATTACAAAATATAATAATAAATTTATATTAATTATTATATAATTAATAATAATTATATATATTATTATATATATAATAATATATATAATTAATAATAATTATATATATTGCTAATCGGTAAAAACTGAAAACCGAACCGAAAAAACCGAACCGAATTTGTACCGAACCGGTACCGAAACCGGTAATTCGGTTCGACTTTCGATTCTTATTTTAACGATAATTTCGATTCGGTACCGATTCGATTTTTTCGATACCAATTCAATTTTTTATCGATGGACACCCTAACTGGGCCTGCTGGGCCTGGGGGTATGATTCCATACAGATGGCAAATATGCTATATGAGGAGGATAAGTAAGTGGATATGTTAGTTGCATTATTGCACTAGCGGGAGTGGGATATGATTGTTGAGGAGGTGGCTAAATATCCTGACTGGGTAAAAATTGGTACACGTCGATCATTAATCAAGTTCATATAAAAAATTATATTCTAAAATTGATGCTTTGATCTTTGATCATTTTTATGTGAAAATTACATTTTATAATATAGAATTGTTTTTTCTTGACATTAATGTACATTATTGAAATAATAATATTCTATTTATTTTATATTATTCGATTATTGTTGACTTTTTAAATGATTTAAAAAATATTACTTATTAAAAAAATTATTATTTTATAATTGTTATATAGTCAAATTTGGTTTGGGAGACGAGCTTTTCTTTGTGGAACCAAAAATGTAATTGGAAGTCATTCTCCAGTCTGAAACATGTGAGTCCACCAACATGTAGAGGGGTAGTAGTGTCTCCTGCCCCCACCAGAGAGCGAAGCTACATGTAATCGAGTAATGTAAGGCAAATTTAAAAAAAAATTAAGTATAATATATAAATTGACCTTAAATTTTATAATTTTTTTACTGTATGAGATTAAATTAAAATTTTATAATTTTCTCGATGAGATTTTAACTTCATATAACTTATATCCTCTTTATATATATACCTCTCTCTATAATATTTTTAAACTAAATAGTAATATAATTTAAATTATTTTTTCAAATTAATTAATTATGAATAACTGTGATTAAAAAAATCTACTATGGGTGAATCCTGTTTTGTATTACTCAATCGAATATTGTTTAATTTATATCTACACATACACAAAAAATAAAGGTTCCATTATTCCAATTGAAGAGGCAACAAAGTTTTAAATCTCATCTTTTCCTAGATAATATGCTTGCAGTAAAAAAATACCTGCGCTTTAAATGCCAGAAAATAATATATTTCATGGCATTCATACTACAATTAACAGCAACTAGATCAACAGCCTTTAATTTAAATGATACAAAATAAACAACAGTAACTTTAATTATTAGTTAGGTTTTCAAATAATTGTTCTAGTTAATTTGAGTTGATCCACTTTGGATGTACTCGATCTTCTTATTATGTAGTACCCTAATAACAGTTAATTTTGATCTTCTAGATCTAATACGTACGTACTCCCTAGCTAACATCATTCATGCATGTGTTGCATGCAGATGGGAATAATTGGAGAGAAATTGGACATAGATTTTATCATTTCTACTGGTGATAACTTTTACGACAGTGGATTGGCCGATGAAAATGATCCAGCATTTGAAGACTCATTTACCAATATTTATACAGCCCCAAGCTTGCAAAAGCAATGGTACACTGGTAATTAATTAATTTATTACTATATTAACCAAGTGATCTCTCTCTCTCTCGTTCTTATATATATATATATATATATATTCTCTAAATTTTCATTACAAAAGTAAAGTATTCCGTCCGACCAAACAAATCGACTAGGAACTTTAATTAATTGTTAAAAAGGAAATTAAGCGATTCTTAATTATGAGAGTGATTTAATTAATTGCTTTGTTTGGGTATTATTGCAGTTTTAGGCAATCACGATTATAGGGGGAATGCTCTAGCACAACTGAGCCCCATTCTTGCACAAAAGGATAGTAGATGGGTTTGCTTGAAATCTTTTATTGTAAATGTAGCAGCAGAAGCAGGTGAATATTTCCCTTTTTCTAATTCCATAAATTTTAATTAGTGATAACATAGAAGAGAGAGGGAGAGAGAGAGAGATTCACGTATCATTAGAATAATGCATGACAAATTCTCTCATGTTTTGCAGATATTGCAGAGTTTTTCTTTATAGATACCACTCCTTTTCAAGATAAATACTTTACTTATCCCGGGGATCAAGTCTATGACTGGAGAGGAGTGCATCCCAGAAAAAATTATATTTCTAAACTCTTGAAGGTAGTAAATCCACATTCTGCTTCTGCTTGATATATATATATATATATACACATATATAAAATTAAAACTTACTACTACCAAATACCTGTTTGGAGGAACTGGGTCGGAAAAGAAAAGGGAGAGGAAAATATAAAAAGTTCTAAATTTCTTAATTTGGTTGTTATAGGATCTGGATTTGGCATTAAGAGAATCAACATCAAAATGGAAGATTGTGGTCGGTCACCATCCTATAAAAAGTAGTGGATATCACGGTAACACTAAGGAGCTGGTTACACAACTTCTCCCAATCCTTCAGGTACGTACCTTCGAAATATGGTTTATATATGCATGTATGTATAAGAGATTAATAAACTTAATTTTATTTTGCTCCAACTCCCACTAATTATCACAAATTTTCAGGCAAACAACGTTGATTTTTACATAAATGGACACGACCATTGTTTGGAACACATTAGTTCTCCAGACAGGTAACTTTACTTAGAACAGAGTGTACATGCATGTACATAAGCAAACACTTAATTTATAAGACAAACATTCAGATTATACATAATCCCAAAATGCCATATCTTAAAATAATTTCACAATATATATTTTGCACGATAACGTATAAAGATCGTGATCATTATAATTTTTGTGCAGTCCATTACAGTATTTTACAAGTGGGGGAGGATCCAAGGCGTGGAGGGGTGAGATGAGTTGGTGGAATCCAGTGGAAACCAAGTTTTACTATGATGGACAAGGTTTTATGTCGATGCAAATTACTCAAAATCAAGTTTATGTTGTCTTCTATGATGTTTTTGGAAAGGCTATACACAAATGGACTACATCAAAGCTCCTGTACAATGCCATATAGAGGGCATCATACATATGAATTATGAATAGTATGCAAATTAATCTACATATGCATTATGACTAGTACGCAAATTAATATTCATTATTTAATCTTATTATGTGACTATGATATAGCCCAACTTTTTGTATCTTTACCATCTAAAAATAGATTCCTTCTTCAACTTCCAACTTTTTATCTCTGGATAAGCAAAGTACATGCATACACTTTCTAGCAAAACAAGGTAGAGGTATTGTCTATCAATGAGGGGGCAGAATTGCCTATAATTTCTTTGCAAAAGCCTGTACAACAAATTAAAAAATTAAAAAAAGAAGCAACCACCAAATTAACCTACGTAGCCCATATTGAACCTCACCTTGTTAGCAATAAGGAAACTAGCATAGAAAGAATCAAAATTTTGATCTGTAACTGCTAAAGATTTGCGTAAGGATGATGGGTGCTATAGACTATAGTTATGAACCAGTTTTTCACCTACCAAAGATTTGTTCATATATAAAAATCAACAAAAAAAAAACAGAAAACGAAAGGACGTCTAAGAGAATTGACGTGTTACTCTTCACTCTTTGCCCTGCTGCTAATACTGTCAAATGTCAAACTCTAAATTTTGCCGCACTTTATATTGCTTCAAACTCATTGCAGTTTGCAGCAAACCCCTTTTCCTCAAAAGAAAATCTCGATCTCTCTCCTCTTTCTCTCCTAAACTGTTCCAGCTGGCTCATTAGCCACCTTTAAGTCAACACTTTGCTGTTGTTCTTCAGTCGCCAATCGTTCACCTTTGGTTCCATCCATGGTTCCATTGCAATCTTGCAGCAGGATTTTCCCAACAACATTTCCATTTGGAGAAGCACTATTGCTACCGTTTGGCTTAGTGATAGCATTGTCCTTTTCAGATGGAGCAGGTGCCTCTGTAGACAAGCTTTCATTTGATGATGGTTGGATTGATGTATTGCCAGAACCAGGAGGAAGGAAAACTCCAGTACCAGGAACTGGTAGGCGAGGTGGTGGATGCCTCGGCACAGCTACAGGCCATCCAGCTGAGGTCGGTGGTAGAGCAATTGGTGCAGGAAACGGCATGCCTGGTGCAACTGTAGCAGGCACAAATATTGGCTGGATACCACTGGGAGGTGGTAGCTGCACACATGTGGGTGGAGCTGGCAATACACCAGTTGTTGGGCCGGGTATATGATGTTTGGTGCCCATAGGGTGTCGTAAATGGTTTGGAGATCTACTAGGTGGGGGGACCCAATGGGATGGGAATGCTGCTGCCGCTGAAGGATAAAGATGACCACCACTAGATCTCTTTGGTTGCGACTTTGTCAAGGTAACAAGCATACGCTGTTTACGGAGGGCAGGAATTGCATGTCTGGCAAAATCTGTGGATCTTCCTTGCATTACAAGCATTGACCTGCATTTTTGGCAGTAAGAAACTTCAATAAAAAATGAAACATTTTTAATTTAGTACTCACAACTGCAGGAGAGCTCTACTACACTACATAATGAGACAGCCCCATCTAGGTTTTCAGATACAATTAAGTGAAGATTCAGGTTTTGTCAATGAATCTTGGTTTCTGAAGAATTTCTGCCATCATGTCAGACAATGAATCCATTTAGGACCTTATGTGTTAGATTGCAGCCTACTGAAACTTGCATTCCAGTGAACAGGGAAAGCCGTCAATGGATATTATTTGCCCAATTTTGCCCAGGAAAAAGGCAAATAAATTGCATAATTTTCTTTCTAATCTTTTTTTTTTGGTGGTGGTGGGGAATTTGGTGGTTTTGGTGGGTGGGGGGAGGGGGGAAAGAGGACAAAGGGGAGAGAGAGGGAGGACACATGCACACAGAAAACACAGAAAAATGTTACCCGGGTGTAAAAGAAAGCTTGACGGAGCCTTTATAATCCCCAGAACGGTCCGATGCAATTACTTTCCCAAAAGTCATGTCACATTCTGTCAAGAAAAGAACACAAACAGGCCTCCCGAACCAATGTGGCCACATATGAGGCTGCGAATGATCACCCTAAAGGAAATGTGACAATGTAATTAATCACTGTACAAAATTTCCTGAATCCTGAAGGAAATTACTTATAACTACAAACCTCATTATAGACATCGATTATGCAAGAGTCTGGGTCCACAGTAATTATTTGCAAAGCAGTCAAGCGTTCAATAACATTTTGCAGCAAGCCAGGAATGGGTTCAATCCTCCTATCTGAAAATCAATATTTCAACGCATGTAATAGGCTGTTAACTAGATCAATAATATTTCATTTTCATTACTAAAAAACACTACTAAAAAATCACTATTTTCGTCCATTAAAAATGTTTTCAAATAAATATAACATACCTTTAGAGGTTCTGGCAGTAATTTCATCTTCAGGAGGTGCATCTGCAATTGGGAGGCCCAATTGAATCATCTCTCTTCCATGTCCCCGCATGGGTCTTGGAGATATTACATATGTCTGTCCTGCTTCTTGTGAACCAGCATTTCAGAAATTATTGGCATTTACAAGCATTGCAATCAAAACCATGAACCACATGTTCACTAAATTTATTTTGTTAAGTAAATAATTTTAATTAAAGCGCCAACCAAGTACACGCACAGTATACAAAAGCATATAGAGAAAAAGGACATATATGCCCTCGGACGCATAGGTTCACTAATTCACGGTGCTAAAATTAGACATCAGATATATTTACACATTTTCAAGACTGCAAAATGATTCAACGTAATGAAAAAACAGACAAGAAAGGATGAGTGGGAGAACCAACAGACTGATATTTTCCATGAGAAAGTGTCAAGGTTCATTCCATCAACTGAACACCAACTCCAGACTAGGGGAAATACAAGTCTCCAGTTTGGTCAAACTAATTAATTGAACACAGGATGCAAGGTGTTGGGTGTGGTTTCGAAGATTTCTTCTTCTTTCTTAAAGATAAGTAGGTATGCTTTAGAAGACACAGGTTTAGTAAAGGTCTGAAAACAGCAAATTAATAGAAAAGGTCTATGGATCAGGAATACATGAATTGCTATTTTAGTAGTAAAAGGTCTATGGATCACATGCATTTGCAAACAAACAATAAAAACAAAACGCAAATAACAGCTAGTTTCTTGTTTTCATAAAAAGAGAATGCATTTGTAAACTTGCCTTGAAACTGCCCCTTTCTCCCAGCAGTTCTCAAATCATTCACCAACGTAACCAGATTGGCAACTTCAGAGTGATCCAAGAGTTCTTCATACAGTTTCATTCCATCAACTGCATTAACCTATAAATCATAATGCGGGTTCATCTTAGAGATAGAACCCAAAAACTTATAGCTATGTTTTGACTAAAATTTCAATAAAAAATGCTCTTTAAAGAGTTTTTACCGCCTTTCCATCAACTATCTCAGTACCAACAAAAGTTTTTGCACTAGTTTTGATATTCTGCTTCCCATTGAAAATGTGTGTTGTAGAGGAACCACTTTCTAGAGGCATGTCACAAGACCCTAAAGCAGAAATGCAAAGAATTAGATAATATTTTTTAATGAGTAAAGAAGTAGAGAATTTTATCTGATAATCTATGGTCGGCATCAGCAACAACAGCAAAGAGAAAAATTCATAAAGGAAAAATGTGTCATAAGTTTTTAATCAAATTAATACATGACAATTGAAGATAGCTAATTTTTTTTGTTTTTTTGTAATGAATGCTGAAGATTGCTAATTTTTTATAACAACTACTGTTGAAGATTCCTTTTTAAAAAAGGAAAATGATAACCAATCTTCAAAACTTATGTTACTTGGTCAATTATAACATTTATAAATTATGACTACAGCTACAGCAAAATATACACCCAAATTGTTCAAGTTAGGCAGTAATCGGAAATGATTTTCAGCAAGTACTCTGACCAGCATCACCGCCTTTTATTTGTATTTCATTTGACAGGAAGGCAAAGTGGATGGCTGGAGAAGTAGAGTGGTGGAGGTAAAAACAGAAGTAAAAGGGCAGTTTCCCTTGTTTGATAGAGGGGAAAAGGAAGTGGAAGTAATACCGGAGGGTATCCTAACCTCCAAGGTCATAAAACTCTTCCCTCCCAAATATTCAATGAAATAGGAAGAAAAGAGCTAACTTTGTGATTTCATGGAAACTAAAATAGTTTCCCTTGTCCTTCCCCTCCTTCTGATTATACCAAACAACATAAGATTGCAGGTGTCCTTCCCCTCGGGATATCTTTCCCTTTGGAAGGCATTGCCCCTACCCTTCCCCTTTCCTTACTTGTACCAAATGATGCATTAGTCAAGAAAACTGTTCGAGAAGAAATTACCTCTAACCTCTAACCTCCACCCCGGAATTGAAGAAAAAAATGGAACATCAGAACAAGTATATACCCATATGAGCAAAGAAGTACCTTTAGTATCTGAAGTGAATCCATTATCCACCCCCTTTGCCTCACGATCCGAACTGCCAGACGTGTTTGCTTGTGAGTTACCCAAACTCTTGCTATGGATATCTACTTGAGGTTTCATGCTAACATCTGCTCCAGCAACAAAGATTAAAATTCGGTGTCAATATTCTCAAGGCATCATGCCAAATATGGTAAAAGCTTTCACAGTAGTGGAATTAGAGCCACTGGCTTCTATGAAATTAGATCAGATATAATAGTAGTGAAAGCAACAATAGTAAGCTTCCAAGCTCACTGGGCTCTATGCAATTAGATCTGTTGTTGTTTCCAGACCCTGTGCCTCCTTTATTGGTTCATAGCCAGTTCCGAACAACTTCCATGATTTACAGAACATATTTTGTATATCACATGCATACAGACACACTCACATAAACACAAACAAATACAGATTTCATGAGGTTGTCACCCCCTTGACCGTATGTAAGTCCATAGTTTTTTATTGCGTTTTCTATACCAAAAGTTGCATATGCTATTTTGTCGTCTACCTCCTCTTTGTGGGACAGTGAAAATGCAACATTTGCTATAAGAAAAAACTATGAACTTACATATGGTCAGTTTGTGACAACTTCATGAAATTCGGATCCTTGTTAAATGGTTATACAGACGCAAAACCACATTAATTTAACCATCCATTTCCATTGTGTTCCAGTGCATAGGGCTTGTGCATACCCTTTTGATGCCCTCATTATACATGCTTACTTATCAAAAACAATAAAATAAACCAATTTTAGAAATATTCACTAATAGAATATGTCCATAAGCTTCATAACTGATGGGTAAATAAATACATTACAAAATGGAAAAAGCTTATCCAACTAATCATCCAAAGGGAAGAAAATTTATTGCTAGCAAGCTGAAAAAGGAAGCAAATTTATTGCTAATAAGCTGAGTTACAACTGAAAATCGATTGAATTAACACCCAAAATCACAGAATAATCAATGCTTACCATTTTTGTCCTCCACGTCCTTATAATCAGAGTTCGCAATAACAGCCCCCACTTTCCCTTCTTCCCCTTTCTCACTCACTTTGTCTCCTCTATCAGAACCTGCATTTGCCTCCTGGCTATAACACTCTACTCCCTTTTGATATCCCTGCCTAGACCCACCACTAGATCTCTTCCCCTGTACCTTCACGGGATCAAAATACCGTTGATGATGCTGCTGTCTCCTCCACGCTGCCTGTTGCAGCGAATGTATAACCTCGGTCACCGAAAAATATTGTTGCATATGTAAAACAGGGTACCAGTTAACCCTCCTCTGCTGTATAATCCCAATTACACCATCATATTCTCGTGGCTCACCAATCAGCTTCAGGTGATGACACATGGAATCAATTATAGCATTCGCCGCAGCAAACTCACTGCGTATCCACGAAATAAACCCGTCACGTTCATCTGGGACCCATTGCCCGTGGTACTGAGGGTGCTGCAGCACCTCTGCTCCGGCGACACCGCCACCGTGCATTTTATCTGGAATACCCACATTTCCCGATGGCATTGCCATATACATATATATAAATAGACAAAGGAAAATTATATATCAGATTTTGAAACTATTAGGACACTAAAATAAAACTAGCTCATTCCCAGATCTAAAATTTTAAATACCCGAAGAACAAAAATCAAATTACGGAAGTGGGGATCAGTTAAATTATATAGTGGGAAATATGCAGAATTGAGAATGCGTGATAAGAGAAAAAAGGTTGGGGTTCAGATCTAGGTAGTGTGGGAGTGACCTGAAGATGTGGAATAATGGAGGAATGAAAATCTAGGGTTTCTGTGGCTTATTGAGCACGCAGATATGGTTTTTAATGGTGGCTCTGTATACAAACTCTATATATGTTGTTGTTTCTGCTGGGTGAGGATCGGACTTGGAGAGGATATGCTTATGGGTAATTTGGTAATTGACAGTTCAGTTGGATCAACTGTTTTCCAAATTTCCAAATTAACAGAGTTGTATTTAATTAATACTTTTAAAGATTTTACTAAGAGAGGTACTTTTAAAGATTTTTTTTAAGTGATAAATTTTTATAGAATTTGTGGATTTCATGACTTAAATTTTTTTAAAAACTTTTTAAAAATGATTTTTAATAACTTTTAAAAACTTCATACAATAAGTGAAGACTTTTAGAGACTTTTTATAAGATTTTGGTAGATTTTTGTATACTTTTAATATATTTTATAGTTTATATTAATTGTTAATTAGTCTATATGTACAACATTTTTCTCTTTTTTTTCATGAACTAGAGAAAATCTCATTATTTTATTGAATTCTTGTGGCATGAAATTATATATATATTGAAATACTTCATTTTTTTTTAAAAAAAAATTGGTAATTTGAGCAAAATTTTAACAATATTGGTTTCACCAAGATTGGATCTCACGACCTCATGCACCTAAATCCTTATGGTAATTTGAAATACTTCATATTATTCTACTCATTTCATGATAAATATGGATACTCGAATTTTAAAAAAAATTACTATTAAAATGAAATAGTATTATGTAATTTAATTTTTCACTAAAATTTTCTAAATATGATTATTTAGAAAATCCTATATTTAATTGAGAATATAATTTTAGGGAAATTTCTAATATATAATATCTTAATATTGAGTAAATAATAATTTTTCAAGGGAAGGTATAATTCATATATTTTAATTCATAAATAACTTATAAATCTTGCAAAGATTCTATTATAATACTAATTATATAAGATTAAACTATTAAATTATTATATATATTAAACATTGATTTAATGTTCTTACAAATTTTATGTATATTTTTATGTTTTCAAATAAAAACACAAATTTTGATAGGAAATTGAGTCGGTAATTGTGCAATTATTATATTCTTAATATAACGAGTGGTAAAATATTAATAAAAAAATATATATTCAAATTAAATTATTTTAAATAAATTGTTAGAAAAAAAATAATCATATTACGCTATACCTATATTTAAATTTGTATATACCTAAATATATGTAAATAAGTCCAAATATATTTTCAATTATGAGGGTGTCAACTATTATATGTTACACATCCTTATAATTTTTTATTTGTTTTTCAATATTATTTAAAAAATAAAGTATTTTTAAACTCTAATTATTTGAATTATAAATGGTTAATTTAGTGTATCGATAACGACATTAATTTAGTTATGTTTACTACAGTTAATTTATTCGTTATTTTAATTGTCGTTAATCAAAATAGATATTATTTTTGTTACGCTAAGGAGAAAAAAGAGCACATATAATGAATACTTCAAATAAATTATAATCTTTTTAGTTAGTATTATTGTGATCAATTGTTAACCGCGTAATTCTTGGCATGATTAATTGTTATATAAACATTTAGTTTAATGATTTATGATAAATTAGTACCTTTTAATTGATTATGTAAAAATTCTAGTATTTTAATATTATTATTCATAAGCAACATTTATAAAATATCTTGAATGTCCAATAAAAAGGATTGAACAAGAAACTAATTGATAATTTATTTACATCAAGTATAAAATTTGTAGATAAACTATATGTTCACTTTCTATTTAGCACAATTCAGGTAGAATGTTTCAGGTATAGCATGTTTCACTAATATGAATATTGAAAGTAAATTAATTTTTTAGTAAATTATGGTAAATTGGTAAATTTTGATTTATTATGTAGAAATTCTAAATATTATTATAATTTGATCACTCAGAAGTAAAACTTATGACATGTCTTACTTGTCCAATAAAAAATATTAAACAATAAACTAGACAACTTAAGATAAAAAAAATTAGATTAGTTATATGGTCACTTTTTATTCAATATCAATTTTAAAAACACTACCGAATATGCCTTTTGCCTTATCTTAATGTTAATTTAGTTCAATTAATGTTCTGTAGTCAAATAGATATATTCTTTTTTTTCTTTTTCTTTTTGTCACGATAGATAATTTAAAAAAAAAGCACGAGAGGCAAAAAGCAAAGACAAAGATATGTAGGTAAGATTCAAAGAGACAAAACCTCGCTGAAACCTCATAGCCAACTAACCAAAAATGCTAAGAATTTTTTTTTATAATATATGCATGTAGGTGAGATTCTTAACATGAAATTGTGACTAATATGATAATAATGCAGATTATGAGTCTCAAGATGAGATTGTGACTAACCTAATGATAATGCAGATTAGGAGTGAAGTCTTTTACGTGTGTGAAAGGTTGGAGAATTTATTTTTCTCATTTCTCAGTTACTCAAATATTTGAAAGTCCTTAGACATGAGACCAAATTTTGGATATGAGTTGGTATTTATACCTCTTGTTCTAAAGTCTGTTAAACTCCACCATTTGATAAAAATCTGAAAAATCTATTATTTTTTGAATACCAAAATATTTTTATAGACTTTGTAAAAATTTCAATTCAACACCACCTAATTTTTAAAGATATCACAAAAATTATAATTAAATATCACTAAATTTTTATAAACTCTTTAAATGTCTTGAGTGAATACAACAAAACTTTTAAAATCTTCATAAGTTCTTAAAAATCCTAATTGAATACACCCCCTAAGGTTAAGGTTGTCTTGTCTGAATTTCTAAAGACAAGTATTCATTTTCAAAATTTATATTTTTGTTTGATTAATTTTTTGACATTTTACATTCACATTAGAGGAATTCGAAATGAGAAATCCATCTACTAAACTTTGTTTCTTTTTTTTCTTCTAATATTTTTGGTTGTTTAAATTCACCTTCTCCATACCTTGCCTGTTATTTTGGACTACAATCTTTTTCGTTAATAAATAAATAATACTCTTAAAATACAAAAATTAATAGTACTAATTATAAGATGTATAATTTTATCAACAAATCTTTTCATATGTATGTACGTATGTTTTCCTAGGTAAGTAGTTGAGACGACCGCATGGACAGAAGATGGATTGATAATGTAATGGTTGGTCGTCATAAAACATACTTAATTTTATATCTTCATGTAAGATTTTTTTGCCATTCAAATGCACTATACTATATCAATCAGATGGGGAGAAGCAAGATATATATGAAATACAGATTATGCCAAAAAAATATTTTTGACTGGTCGACACCACTTGCATCTTCTTTATACTAAAGGTGAAGTATACCCAAGTGAGTCTGCACCACATAAAGCTCCAAATTTGCCCCTTTCGTTGTTGCGCTTTTCAGCTCAAAAACTGCATACTCATTGCGATCCTTTCTTTGGCGGTCTTGCAGCCTCTGTTAACAAGGGTTTTGGTGCAGTTCCCCTCTTTGACAACTAATTTTGTCACTTTAATCGCTTTAGTGGTCAGAAATAATATCAGTAATAGATACTACTTAGGATCAGAAGTTCCAAAAAAAAAATGAATTAAAAGAATACATTGATTTAAAGGCTCATACAAGGTATGCAATTATACGTTATTTGTTCCTAGTTTCTCAAGGACACTAACTAGAACTTGGAAACTTTTTGCCAATGCCAATTTAACATCCAAAACAAAAACTAAATTCAAGATGCTGTGAAGGTCTCTCTTCCCCCCCCCCCCCCCCATATAGTTCAGAGTTGGTGACCTGGTGGTTTGACAGAAAATAATACTACGAGTGTCTTTGTGTGTGTGTGTCTATATATATATATATATATATTTTCAGTTGTTTTGAAATGAAATGAACTTTGTTATATAGATCCTCCATATATAGCCAAATATTACAGTTTCCTTTAAATTTGGGCTGCTCAAGGTATCAGGGGGAAGGTGGCGGTACAAGTAAATTCCTCCAGCTCCTTTTGCTGATTATTTGATCAGAATCGATGTAACGCATGTAGGGGCGGATCCAGAATTTATACCTAGCAAGGACGAATTTTAACTATTTTTTTTATTAAAATTAAATAAAGAAAACTTGAACTAATTATAAAAATATTTACAAATTATAATCCTATTCTCCTATTCAAATAAAATAAAGGCAAAACACATCAAAATTAACCCATAAACTCCAAGTACTCAACCCACAAACACAACTCATGTTTAAAAGGAGATCACATCCATAGATGGTATCATTTTCACCATAAAAATCAGACTGAATTTTCAACTCAAAGTTGTAAGTTTTTCATTTAAAGAAAAATATATAAAGTTTTTCAGCATATTCATAATGGTCACTACATCAGTTCAACTAACTATTAAAGCAATTCTAATTAAATGTCTGCATATACATAATGTATATATAGAATACTAAATATAGTCAGTTAGCTTAGCAGTTGAGCTGAAAGAAAAAGATTTTATAATAGAGATACATTTTGTGTTCGTATTGTAAGTTTTCGATCACTCTCCATTAATGGAAGATAACACAATTCTCCTAGCAAATTGTTTAAATCTGTCACCTCGCTATACTTTAGTTCGTTGATTTTTATGAACTTTATATGTTTTACATAAAACCTAAGTACCTAACTACATTAGAACCATCAATCAAATTTTCATATACAAAAGGATAAAAATAACATAACTTATTTTCCTTTATGTTGAATAGGAAAATAATTTACTTGTGCGAAAGAATAAGATTAGAGGCATGAGGCATCAATCCTTTCTAGACTCGGATCTCAAATATGATTCTATGAAAAACACTCATCAAACAAAACCACCAAAATCCAAATTAGAGCTAGCTAATTAACACAAATTGAAATATAAATTAAATTTCCTAATTAAAAACCTAAATTTTAGGACAAATTCATTTTTACAATAAAAGCTGACCTTAATGGCCTTATATTGTCGTTGCCACTGCCTATCGATTAACCACCACGCACCACGCCGCTGTGTGCAAGAGAGATAGGGAGGAAGGAGGAAGAAGAGGCGGCAGGGAAGATAAAACAAATATGAAACTAAAGTCATCGACACTACTAGTTTAATAATAATAATAAAAAAAAAAAAAAAATACTGAACTAACTAGTTCAAATCGATCTGGTATACCCTAAATACCTTTTGTATCGAAAATTATTAACAACCCTATTTAATGGTGGTATGGACATATTGTTATGTGAATATTGTTGCATACCGTAGAAAGAAAGGTATTAATGATTTGATTTTTTTTCCTTACTTTCTTTTATTAAAAAAAAAATTGATATCTTTTTAATTTGTTTTATACATATATGCATAGATATTTAGGAAAGTCAACAAATAAAAATATGGTCAAACATATTAAGTTGCTCACATGATAGACATGTTATGGGTAAAGTAGTCTTTAATCGCAAAAGTTAATGGTCTTAGCCAAAAATCATTAACATGTGTCCTTGTGAAACTTGAGGTGAAATCACAAATGGTGAAACACGATAGTTTCAAACCATAGGTGGTGACTCAATAATTTGAGTAAACCATAAGTGATTTTTTGAATTGTACTCTTATTAATTTGAAATTATTAAATTAATTTATAAATTATTATAATTGTAGATTGTGGTTAAATATTGTTTGAAAACTATAGTGTGAAATTTGAAATGAGTTTTTTTGTTTGATAAAAAAATATGTACATATTTCGGTTATATATCGAATAACCGAATCGTATAATTCAGTTATTCGATTTTCGGTTATTCTATTAGTACTAATTTTGAATACTTGTTCGGATAGTGAAATTGCATGAATAACCGAATAAACAATTTGGTTTGGTTATAACCAAATATTCACCTCTAAACCCAGCCTTAATGCTTCTTATTGCCACACACTGCCCAACGCCCAAGTCTGTCACATGTTTTGTTCATGTGTTCAAACTGTTGTGCACACTGGGCACCAACCCATGCCATGCATTGACATACTAGGCCATTGCCTATGCCATGCCCCAACTATTGCCAAGCCTAAGTTTTCTTTGTTGTCACTAAATGTTGCACCATCTCAGCACAACTAAGCTCTCAACATTGTTATCAACGTCTACCCATATATACGTGCAAGGCTTGCGTGTTATTGTGCACACGTAGTCTACATGTTGCCTGCATTTAATGTCAAACTAATGATACCTTTTATCAATCTAAGCTATCAATTCATATGCTAGCATTAATCTTAGGGGATGCCAACAATGCCTTGATGCCCCGCACGCATCAACTTGCCCATGGGCCGAATGGAATTCATGGACGACCACCCACTTCCGATAGTAGACATTAAAAAAATATTTCAAGTGTCACCAACAAATATCTAATGTTCTTAACAATTATAATGTAAACTTGGCACGCTGTCTCGCCACCCCACGTGTCAAACCATTAAGGGGTTAATTGTACTCCGCTCGATAATTATGCAACTCATCCCATTTGAAAATTTTAAACTCATACCCAACCAGTACAAGCATACAAATATAACAACAATATGGGAATATATTTATTTGAAACCACGAGGTTGTCCAATACATATTTATCACCATATTATGAGAATACTAATGAATATTACGGCTGGAAACCTAAAGGTATGAAATACTATATACATACCCCAATCTGATCTTCACTTAAAAATCCCTTTCACCCTCAATTAATATATGCACTCTCCTCTGCTTTTCTCTATGCACAAAACTAAATCAAACTGAAAAGGATAATGACAGTAATGTTCAGGTGACAAAATACAAGTTAGGGACTTTTAAATGAATGCTATTCCATCCCGGCTTGATCGGCTCCGGTGGTGTCGTTTACCATGGCAATGACCTCCACCGAATGTGACAGGGTCGAATCCACGGAGGCACTTGGCTTCATGGAGATCAATCATACACTCAGAAGGAGGAGCCTTGTATCGGGTTTTATCATAGCAATACGAGTACTGCATATATTTCTTTCTGAAGTTCTGCATTTTGATTCTTTGTTCAGGAGTGATACCAGTAGGGATGGATTTGGACCTGGGAGCATTGTCGCATTTGGAGGATTGTTCAATGGGGTCGACAGCACAGCCGTGAAGGACGAGGTCCGAGAACTCCGCGACAAAAGGGGCATATTTGTAATTGACCCTGTATTTACCCCCTTTTGTAGCCCAACCAGACCCATCCCAAATTGTGGCATACAGAGTCATTGGCTTCAAAGGGAAGTCCCCACCCATTGCTTCTGTCCTCTTGATCTCTCTTATGGGGACATTATCCACATAAAAGCTGCAAGATAACATAAAAACACCCATAAACAAAGCAGGAGAAATGCAAGATAATAAAACAAAAATGACCAAAAACTTTTTATCAATCAGTATGCAAAATTTATCTTTAGATGAGGGTAAAACAAGGAGCAAGTGGGAAGGCACAATAAAACAGAGGAATCTCTCTGTCCCTCTTTCTTGCGGCTACAGAACAAACAAAATCATGAAAATTCGAATCCTATCTTCAACACTATAAACTACTAGGAAAATCCAACTGCATATAACTGTTACTAAATGAATTGAAGTTACATATTTAGTTTCTAAACTAAAATGTGTATACTATAGCTAAACCAGTCGTGGTAATAACATGAGTTCTGTGTATTAATAGAACAGGGGAGTCATTTTAAGTAAGGCATAGCAATATTCACTGTAAAGTTCACAAGGACATAATGTTTAAATGCTACAAGCCTACAACAGAGACATCATACTAAAAACTCCAAAGTAAAGAACATACATGCAAAATATATTATTAAATTATGTTAGATATGATTCCACAAGTGAAAAATGATAATTTCCACTTACATGATCATTTTTTCAGTCCACAAAATGCTGTATTGATGGAAATCTTCTGAAGGATCAAACCACAGACCATATCTCTCTTCTCTGCCAGCGCTTGTGCTTCCATTGCCATAAACATTGGTCTGAACCCTCCAGTCTTTGCCTCTAATATTCCCCAAAAACTCAAAATCAATTTCATCATGGTTCTTCTCAAAAATGTCTCCATTTGACATCTGTAATCATCCCAAAAAAGAGAGAAAATTTATTTGTTTGACTATTCAAAAGATGAACTACCAAAGAAAAATAGATATATAAAATAAACAGTAAGTGGGTCCATTAATCTCATTGCGTTGATTTTAAATTTTGAAACATATTCATGTAGGTTAGTAGGTATGACCTTATTGATCAACAAAAGATTAATTTTTTTACAAAGTTAATAGAATTGATTTTTCTATCAAATTTTGTAGCTAAAGCTTTTTATGGAGAAGAATAACTAAAGAATTGTTTGTGCAAGAAATAAATAAACTTGGAAAAAGAAATCCGTCACCAGGAATTTTATGATATTCAAAATAAAAAGGCATGGCCTGAAGCAATTTACCTAGACGTTACTGATTTCATTATATTAACAAGTCTCACAAAACAGTTAAAACTGATTTCAATATATTAACAAGTCTCACAAAACAGTTAAAACTATCTCGGAAATATAACATATATAGCATTATGGGTTCAGCTAATTTTAACATATCTAGTATCTACCCAGCAGGAGCGTAACAACTGAAACAAAAAATATACAGAAATCCAAGTTTTGGTCAATATTTTAGAATACACAAGAGTAAGGAAATCAAAAAAGAAAGAAAAAAGAAAGAGTACACTCTATCTGGGTATGTTTAGATTTGATTAGACAAGAAAATAGAATGCTCACATAAAATGCAACAACAACTCCAGCTGTGTAATCTGCAGGTAGCTTTATTGAGGCACTAAAGAATCCATGGAGGTAAAGGTCTTGTGATAGAAATCCAGAACCTGTATATACATACCCCCAAAAAAAACTTTAAAAAGACCAAGACAGAGAGATTACAGAAAAAATAAAAGTTCAAAAAAATATGAAGAAGAAGAAGATTGAGACCTGTTCGTTCATCTAGAGAGATGTGGACTGATTTTCCATCTTTAAGGAGCATGAGATTATTATCTCCAAAGAGTTGTGAATACCCTTCATCGAATGATAGGAATGGTAGGTTTCTTGAAGAATACCCAGAAGCCAAAACAAGAACAGAGCATATGAGAAACAATTTGAGATAAAGATTCACCATTTTCGGCTTTGATAATTATTAATCAGTAACTAGGCACTGATCAGTGTTTTAGCTGTTGAGTGTCCACAGTTTCTTCTTTGGTGTCTCCTTTTTATTGTTTATTGAAGCAGAAGAAGAATCAAATTTACACAGATGAGAGAGAAAGAGAGAGAGAGAGAGAGAGAGGGGTCTCAAATTCTCAATCTCTACAGCAATGCCTGAAGGATGAGAAAGAGAGAGTGAAAAGGATAGTGAAGGAGAAAGACAAACGGAGGTCATTTTATTGGGTTGTTAAATGGTGGCCTGTTCCAACATTGACACATTTGGAAAATTGTATCACTACTAATTAATAATGGAAATTCGTATTTACACATAAAAATTGATATTTTTACGTGATTATGTTTACATAAATAATAATTGCAACCCGCTCTCACCCTACATAACTGAAATCCGGTAAACATATCAATTATTATATATAAAAATAACAATCTCCTTAATTATTTGACCTAATTATGATTATACCTCGGTGGCTAGAAATCAATGTCAATATTAATGAATGATCCTTTGCCAACCACTCTAAATTCACCCTTTTAGCTCCCACTCCTAGTGTTAATTTATGTGGGTTTTGGGTTTTCAGATTTGATTTTGATGAGTGTTATGCTTAATGACTAAATAGAAAGGAAAAAGTATTTTCACAATTTAATAAGGGTCGTTAAATTTTATTTCCATTTTATTAATAGGCTTAGCTAAAAATATGACCCTTACAAGAGATAAAGTGAGTAATCATGTAAATAAGGAAAAATATAACTTAACAAAAATTAATGATAAAATAGAATACAAAATGCATCTCAATTATTAAAAAATAGAGGTTGTCATGGAAATTCGTAACATATCTCATTTTTTAATTGTTGAGATAGATGTAATATTTAATTTTTATATATATAAGAGCATCTTCAACAGTAGTAATAAAAAAAACTCTTCAAATTGAAATTTGTTGACCTACGTGACAATTTGAAGAGCATTATTTGTTATTTTAATATTTTGTACTTCATCAGTTTCTTCAATTTAATTAAGGTAAAATAAATAAAAAAGAATGATATTAAAATTAAAAATGAGTTGTACATTAAATCCATCAAACAAAATAAATGTTTTTAGCATTTTTCATATGATTTTGATTCTTCCAAAATAAAATAAAATTTTGAAGTGGCAACGCCAACTTACTAATTTTGAAGAGAGAATAAAATTGCAAATTTGATGACTAAAATTGAAGAGACTGTTAGAGATAATTTTTTTAATGTGGTTCATCTATTTAAGTATTTCAAAATAATTAAAGAGACTCTTAAAAATATTCTAATAGTGTCCTATAAATAATGTATGTCGACTTTCTCTTACTTTCACTAAGATTACTTTACCACTATTAAAAAGAAGGCTTTAAAATTAAGAATCTGTACCAAGCACCAAATTCCAATATTGATTACTCCAACGAGGGATGGAGTACCAAGATTATCACAAACGTAAAGGTGAGGAAAAAATATTAACCTATATTCCCTTTTTTCACGTAAAGAGGCTTAATTACTTTGATTTTAACTAATGTGTAAAAAAAAAAAAATTTAAATTATGAGATAAATTTGTTTAAAATTTTGAAATAAACAATACTTTTTAAGTGATTTTAATAATAATTATTAAATAATCAAAATTAAATAAATTCATATCAATCTTGATATTAATCTTTTAAAAATTAACACAAAATAAAAAAGTTAATAAATAGTACTTTGAAGAAAAAAGTATAGATACGCTATTGCTGAACTAATTAATTCAGTCGTATTATATTAAGGAATTTATCTATATATACATTCAATGTCACATTCGAAAACACACACAAAAATATAAATAATTTATATAACAAGTAATATGAAAGTATTTATCTTACAAAACGCTCACTTGGTGAATTTGTGTCACATTTTTATTTTATTTCCTTATAACTTTAGTTATATTACTTTTTTATTCTTATTTTTTATTTAATTTTAAATTTTTTATTTAATTTCATATAATTTGTACATAGAACACTTCTGTCGCGGAGTGCTAGTACCCTCTAATGCATGACCATCGAACATTTAATTTAACCTCTCGGGACTGAAATCAATAAACCCCAAAAGTGGGGGTACCAAAAAGAAATACTAAAAAAGGGAAAATAGAACCAATAATTATATATGACTTTTGGGCCGAAAAGAGGGTTCCCTTTTTATATTATGCTGCTAGAATACTAGTAATACTAATTTCATTTAGGAGCATATTAAAACAAATAAATAGAAAATAAAAAAACGAAAATTGAAAAAAAGGACCATTGTTGCATTCTAGACCACGTAACCGGCCCAGGCGCCGCCTTTTGTTTAATTTATTGCTTATTCTTCCCAGAATACCCTCCAACATACTCTGAAATCTGAATCTACCGAGATTTGCTCGAACCAAAAAAGAAGTAGCAATACATTAGTGGTGGTCACTGGTCAGATAATAGAGGTCATTTAATGGAAACCTCGAAAATAAATGGTGAGGGACGATCTTGCGACATCTGTAATGCAATAATGCGTGGGCTAGCGCGCTTTACCGCATGGCTCCTAACTTACACGTAAATGCCACGAGGTTTTATTGACCAAAATTAAATTCCACAATTGGCCCTATGATTTTTATTAAGAATTGATATTTTTATACTTTTTTTTAATATTTTCGTACGATATAACTCATATTTAGAACTATAACAACGGTTTATCGTTGTTATATATCAATAATTGTCGCTATAATTCTAAAGTGTAAATTAAACTGTGTGAAAATATTAAAATATCAATTTTCTTTTTATTTACTCAAATCAATTCTAATCATCTTCTCACTACACATCATTTTATGGAGTATTATTTTTAATACTTATTCTTTAATCTCCAACTTACTATTCCTTTTGTTTCAGAATAAAAGTTCTAATTAACTTTTTACGCATATTAAAAAAGATAATAAAATGATAAAATTATCCATATTTAAATTCTCATTTAATTGCATACTTTTCGGCGTATAACTAGTGAATAGTGATGCTCCATAAATATACATAGAGAATAAAAATATGATAATTAATACTAAGAATATTATAGACAAATTATTATAAAGTAGACATTTAACTTGTTTTTTATAAAGGAATAATGTTGAAATTTTCAACAAATTTTAATTATCAAGTGATAGTATTGAATTATTTTCTTAATCCATGTCTATGAAATTAAAACAGTTGTTATAATAAAATGGAAGGAATATAGTTTACAATATTATGCTACATTTGGATTGGAAGAATGAATGTAGAAATGAAATGGTTCATTCTTATAGAATAAAAAAAATTATATATGGTTGCTCTATTAGAATGAAATCTCTCCTAAATTTATGAGTTTTATTTTTTGAAGAAATGCATAAAATTACTTATGTCATGTGGGATGAAATGAATTATTCCACTCTTCACTTTATTCTCTTCTCTATTTCATTCTTTCACATATTTTATTCATTCAATTCAAATGTAACATTAATTTTTTAATTTTATTACAAGTACATACATTCACAAATCATTCATCTATTTATTTAATTATTATATAGTGTGTCATTATATTTGATCACAATATAGCAAGACTTAAATGTAGTGGTAAATTTTAACGGAGAATAAGGGAGTGTAAGTTTTACATGGGAAATGAGGGGCTCAACGGTTGAGGAAGCTAGCAGGTTAGTTGATGCTGTTAGGTAAGGTTGTAAAATGAACTAAACGGTTCGAGTTTAATTTATACTCGCTTGATTAAAAGTTTGATTCGAACTTGACTTGAAATATAAACGATTCAAATATGAGTATAAAGTTTAAAATTCGATAAATTACTCGAATCTCTTCAAATTGTAATTTTCTATTGATACTCAAATCATATTTGCTCGAAAAATTCAAACTGCTCGGACTCGATTCAAAATCGTGTGTGTCTGACTCAATAGCTAAACAAACATTAATCAAACCTTATTTCATATTCGATAAATTTTATAAATCAAATCTGAATAATTTAATATTTAACTCAATTTAATTTGTTTACACTTTTACTGGTAGGGGCGGTTGGGCTAACGTGCGCAAAACGATCTCTGTGCATCACTTTCTTTCAACTGCCTTGGGGGGGGGGGGGGGGGGGGGGGTAACATAGCCCAGAGGGATGCATGTTTTGATCCAACGATGCATTGGCGTTGGCATTGCAAAATGCCTCCTTAAAAGTGACCTGCATATTCTAGGCATAGATATCAATCCAGTGTCTTGGAAACTGTATTAGGGAAATTTACTTTAATCTTCCATAATAATTTTAATTTCTTGTAGAGGAATAAGCTCAAATTTATAATTTATTTTTATTATTAGATTAGACTGCTATATTTTTTAAAAAATATGTTCAACTGTTTCTCTTGCATAAAAATTAGCAAAATATATATATATATATATATATATATAAGAATTAGAACGACTAAAAGAGGGATCTGACTAGAGTAAAGTTAATTTTACTATAAGTTGGTCTAGTGATTAAAAAAATATTAATACATAAGTCGAGATATATTCTCTCTATCTATGTATTAATATTTTATTAATTTTTAAAATAATTTATAGTGAAATTCCTAACCGCATTTTTAAAAGGGTGATGCATGTAGTCTCCAACTCTACAGTCTACAGTCAAAAGGCCAGGCATGGATGGTCAAATTAGTAAATAGCATGGATCTTGGTGGGGTCAGAAAAAAATAATTTGGCTTTCAGATGGGACCCACTCAATCATCTCCCCACCGTGTCGAAAGGTTAATGGTCCATCGGCTTCTACGGTGGCTGGCGATTGACCAGATATACACACGTAAATGGGATAGCCACGTCAGTAAAACTGCCTTGCTTACAGCTTCTCCTTCATCTTTTGCGCCTAATAATATTTAAGGAAAATTTTAGCTTAATTTTTTTTTATTCGTATATAAAATAAATATATATATTTTATTTATTTGATTAAAAATAAAATAAAATAAAGTTATATTTATTTATCTTATATACGAAAAAAATATATATATGTCGAAGGACTTTTATCTAACACATGTGACCAAGCCCCACCCAATTAGGGCTGTCAACGGGCCGGGTCTGGACTCGGACCCGATCCGAATCCGATCCGTTTAGTCGGATCCGGATCACCCTCTGATCCGATCCGATAATAACCCGATCCGATCCGATTAGCCGAATTTACATATATTTCACTATATATTTAATTATGTTTTAAAAATATTAAATGTTATAATTAATAATATTTTTAAAAACATTAAATGTTATAATTAATAATTAATAATACTTTTAAAAATATTAAATGTTATAATTAATAATTAATAATATTTTTAAAAATATTAAATGTTAAAATTTGCATATATTTTATTATATAAATGACCCGATAAGGACTCGGACTCGATCCGAATCCGATAAAGACCCGACGGATCGGATCCGGATCACCCCCGATCAGATCCGAACCCGACCCGTTGACAGGCCTACACCCAACAACTATCCCATCTCCCTCACTTAATTCCAAGAGCCTCGCATTTCTCTCTCCCTCAATAAAATGTTATCGGATAAAAAATATTTAAAGTAATCTTAAAAAAATTAATTTATATGTAAATTAATTTTATGTTAAATATAAATTATAATTAACATAAAATTATAAATCATAAAAATATAATAGTAAGATGCAAGTCCCTCTTTTATTTCATCTTATCTCATATATTTACATATATCAATAATTAATATCTACTTAAATTTGTGGTCATGTATATATTTAGCAACACTCTAACAATAACACTATATCATCAATTATAAATTAAAATTATTTAAAGAAAAGAGTCTCATTTTTTTTATGTTAGTACAAAATGATATATTTATTTGCTCAAATTTGTCCTCATTATTTATTATTTTTGTTATCACTACTGAACTACTAAATAGTAAAGAAATTTAGAGATAATCATGAAATAATAATATCTTCTTAAAGTTTAAAATTTTGTAAATGATTTTTTTTTTTATCAAATGAAGGGTGTATATAATTATAAAAAAAAAAAAAGAGATGGAGAAAGAAAAAAAAAACTCTCATTTATGGTTTGAGGGTGTACGAAAAGCAACTCGAATGAGTGACCATGAGGTCATGGGATTTAATTTTGACAAAGTCAAAATTATTAAATTTTAACTTAACATAACAAAAAAAAACAAAACAAAAATATACGATTTCTCTGCAATAATGTGGGGATTCTCTCTCTCTCTCTCCCCCCTTCGTTTGACAACTCCATTCTCTACTGTCTCGAACCAAAATTCTGTAGTGTGTATTTGTTGGTCCCATTCATCTAATTATTATTCCCGACAAGCGAACTCATTTGTTTTGGATACCTGTCAAACGCATACAGACAATTTAAAGCGTTACAATTAATTTTCTGTCTATAAATTAGTATTGCTCAAGCTGCGAACTTGACATATGATGATAATTAATTGCCATAAGATTACAGGCCTAATCAGTGCGTGCTGTGTTTATTACTACAAATAATATCACAATATTATGTAATAAGGAGGTAGTGGAGTTATTGTTACACTTAGTTGTGATTGTCATATATAGTTAATTGACTGTGACAATATTGAATTTAACATGACTTTATAGTAAACATTTCATTCAAAACAACCTGAAAATCAAATATTATAATTTATATACATTTATCATGCTATGTATTACGACAAATTTTATAGAATTATCATTGCGAAACATATTAATAAATATGTTTTGATAAAATTATAAGAGAATCCTACTTATTACACGAGTAATGCTATGAAAACAATTTGTCCACAAAAAATTATGAACAAATAGTATAAAAAATAGAAGAAAAAAATAGGGAGCGGGACCTACTATTGGATTTTTTACACATTTTCATTGGCATGTAATACATAGGTCATACTCTTCCTGTATTATTTTTTGTGTATAATTTTGTGCACACAATATTATTCCTAATTACACATCTTCAAAATTATTAATGTTAATACTTATTCACGTAACTGATAATCACAAAGTTCGGCGTAAATATTCGTAATATATATAATTTTTTGAAGTATAATTAGGAAACTGATATTTCTATATATATCTCTTTTACATAGATTCGAGATCCATTTACTATTTATATAAAAATTATCACACCTAAATATTATTTTTTCACATAAAAATATCAATTCCCCTAATTAAGTTAAAATTCTTAACGGCAATTTACCCCTCTCAAGTACAAGTTAACAATTTGGCGCACACTAGGGATTGGTCTGAAATTTGACAAGTGTGATGACAACTAAGGCTGTGTTTGATATGATATGAGTTGAGGATAATAGAAGAACCTGAGTTTAGGCAAATGTTATGATAAATATGATGTCAATCTCCAGAGTTTGAAATTAGCGTGTCTTGGGACCCAAACTAAGTTTTCAGCGGTTCGCGTGAAAGAGTGGGAGGGAATATTAAGGTCCCCATCACACAAATTGTGATAAGAAAATTAATTAAGATGATCAACTTTCGCCCAATAGTAGGGGAGAATTTGGGTTAGGTGCAAATGAATTCAAAAATATGTTTTGCCTCTCGCATGATTATACAGCTTTGGCTAATTGAGTTGACACACTTCCACCACCAAGTTAATTGTGATAAGAAAATTAATTAAGATCGTCAACTTTTGCCCAAAAGTAGTGGAGAATTTGGTTAGCTGCAAATGAGTTCAAAAATATGTTTTGCCCTCATTGCTCTCTCATATGATTATACAACTTTAGCTAATTGGAAAAGTTATTCGGTGCATCTGGAGTATTGTGATGTGGTGTCACGAGTCATTCACATGGTGCTATTCCAGTATGTACAGTGGACATTTTATATCTGGGTCTACTGCACATATTGAAATGACAACATGACATATTGAAATGACAACATGTGATTGGTCTGGGACATTACGTGACAATATTCCAAAAATACTGAATAATTTTTCAGCTAATTGTGTCGACACACTTCCACCAAGTTTTTGCCATCATTTATATTCTCTCATTTTCTTTTTCTTCTTCCCCCGCCCTCGCCCTAAAAAAAAAACCTAAACTATTTCTTTATATATATATTTTTACAAATGGCTTTATGATTTATGTTGGAACATGCCAAATTAACCTGGGCGATAGTGAAGGAATGATCTGTCATGGATAGACCAGGCTTGGAAGCCCTCGAGCTATGTGTCACGGCCTTAGAGAGTCCTAAGCCCAACCGTGCGGCCTTAGACAACTATCACCCTTTTGTAGTTGCTAAGTAAACCTTACGCCAAGTGAACACCAAGAGAACTTGAGAAGAAATTTTAAGAAGGAACAAGAGAACACTTTGAAAGTAAGAAAGCTTTTATTACACAAGAGAACTTTACAAGATTGCTTGGAGAATGTTTTTCCTTGGATGATGAACAAATGAGACCATCCTCCTATTTATAGGCCTCCACCTCCTTAAGGGAAGGTTCTAGAAATTAATATTATATTCCTACTCCTAGAAAGATCTAGATAGAATATTCTAGATATGTACAAGTCCTACACCTTTCTACCAAAGTCTAGAAGATTCTAGAAAAGTATAGAATATACAAGAAAAGTGTAGAATATTCTAGAGGTTTCCCATGTAGAGCTCCAATGTACTGCAATAAATAATTAATCTGCATCTGTGTTGGGAGGAATCTCGGACAAAATTAAGCGGGGCGTGACATATGGCCCAAGTTGGGGAAGCAATCTCTGACTAAGGGGCCCACATGACCGCCCCTCGAGCATGCAATTGTTCTTTGAGCGACGACGCGTCAGGCAGCGGATGGGACATCTATGACCGCGTCCAAGTTAGGGACAACCTCTGGTTATAAAGGGTTCACAGAGCTTTTCCTCAAGCACACGGTCGTCCACCGAACAACGCCTTTTTTCAGTGATGGGACAGTAGGAGAGACTATATAAGATAACTAAGGAGGGTAAGAAGTTTTTTTAGGAAAACAATTTTTACCCAATCCCACACACGCTTGATAACCTATCCCTTTACTTTTACTGATTATCTTTGCCAGAGGTGTCCCGTGACTGCAGCAAGCCGGTGGTCTCGTGGACATTTGTGCAGGTAGAGAAGAACCCCGAGTAGTTAGAGGCTGCTCCCGAGGGCTAGGTCGACATCATTGGCACTAAAAGAAGGGTATTGTGTAAAAAGCTCACATTCAATGTTCACGCCGTTAATATACGGGTTGTTCTCCCTTCTGTGCTCCTCCCTGGTTGATAGCCTAACCCACCGAGAAAGAAACCATTTTTTTCGATAATGGTTGGCTCTCAACCATTTAAAAAATGCGATAAGAGCTCGATTTGTGTTGTGCGCAGCCTCCAACTTTCGCATTGTGAACATGCCCAGGACACGTACTAGGGGAAGAAGCGTTGGAGCCGCAGGACCCAATCGTCCTCAGCCCAACCAACACCTGAGTTAGGGAGCCGAACAGCAAGATCGCTCTACGCACTTTGCCCGTTTAGTTCGTACCCCCACTCCTAATGCAGCAAGATCTAAAGGAAGGTTTGAATAGAAGCAGGGTTTGCGCACTGGTGGGCTTTATGAGGAAAATGCAGTTGAAACGGCTCAATGCGAAGCTGAGAAAGCGAGGCAACAAGCCCGTTTGTATGATCTAGAAGCCTTCAGGCTGCAACACGAAGAAACAGGCAGGAGGTTGGAAAAGATGGCAAGCCAAATTGTACGAGAATATGAGAGAGCTCAAAACGACTCCTCGCATGATCGGCGACATAATGATTCCACGCGAAGTGAAGCGCATAGTGGGCGAGTCAAACGGAGAACTTCTAGTCCTGAGATAGGGGTCAGGAGCCGGCTGGCCAGGAGGATCCCTTCACGCCGGGAAATGAGGGAGCACGAACGGTCATGCCAAGGATTGATGTTCACAAGACTACAGAGGGTGGAAGGCCACCCCACCATTATTGTGGAGTAACCGGCAGAATCCGTCAGTGCATCTAACCACCAAATCTAACCCTGACCAAGGGTTAGGATTGAACCTGCTCCTGAAGCACGCCCGATCCCAACTAATACCTGGGCTCAAAGGTTCGAAGACTTGGAAAGTGAGGTGAGGGGTAAGAACACCTTGGGACGAGGGTCCCATTAGAAATAATAGAAAACGAACCTGTGGACCCCAATGTTAGAGTCACTGGCCTCAATGTTATGGCGGCACTACGGACCCGAGAGATCATGTTAGAAATTATGAAAGTTTAATGTATGTACTAAACTACATTACGACCACCAAGTGTCGGCTTTTCATTTCCACATTAAAACTACACGATCGGGCTTGGTTTGCTGCATTTCCTCCTCGAAGCTTAAGCTTATGGTTAGAACTTCGAGATGCGTTTGTGGAGCGCTTTGCAAGGAATTGTTCAACTGAAATCCTTACGGTCAGTTTGATGTAGCTTAAGCAAGGAGAGGAGGAGTCTCTCAGGGACTACATCGAAAGGTTTATGAAAGGAGTACTCCCGATCAAAGAGTTAAAGATACAGAGGCAGTTAGCCATTTCACCCGACAAGCTGTTGTTCTCGTGGACATTTGTGTAGGTAGAGGAGAACCCCAAGCAGTTGGAGGCTGCTCCCAGGGGTTAGGTTGTCATCAATTTAATATTAACAAATTATGATGAAGTTTTGCCACTAAGAAGCTGCTTTAATTAACCATTTTCTCTGTTGGTAACTATAGACTGTAGTTTGAGATTTTATTTTTTCGCCTGCCAAGTGATTTTATTTATGGCTTATAAATAGCTATGGTATAGTATTTTTTTTTTCTACCATTACTTACTATGGTTGCTTTTGTATGTTAGTTATATCTGTTTTATGATATTTTCCCTCTGTTTTGGATGTATAGAAGGGAAATTTGAAGAAAATAGGTAACATGTGCAACATGCCACTAACTATCCTCAGGTCAACTTCGGCATGTTGGCTGTATCAGCTACAAATACACTGTTATTCACCCCCAAAAAATAAAGGTGATGATGCATAGAAGAGACTTGACGTATAAATTGAAGTGATTCCAAACTACTTTAATTATAAGTCACATAACCCCTATTTGTCTTCATCTTTTCATTTGTAACTTCTGCTCCTATTTTTTATTCTAAAAATTTGATTCTGATTCTGATTCTGATTTTTTAGAAGTTGTTAATTAGCGTTTGTTAAATGATTCTCCAAATTCTGTTAATGTGTTTGGCAAATAATCTGATAAGCTAGATTTTAGTAACAAAATAACAATTAATATATTTATTTGTATGCTTAAATAAATATATATTTAAAAAATAAATTTTATATTATATATTTAATTATTCATAAATACATATTAATATGTAATTATTTATTTATATATATATATATATTTATATATATATATATATATATATATATATATATATATATATATATATATATAAAATATAATATAAATATTATTGCATTAATATAAATATTTATATATGTAGTATATAATATGTAGTATATATAAATAATATAATATTATTTTATTAAGAGTTGAGAAGTTGATTTGAGAACATCTAAGTAAGTGATTCTAACTTCCAGTTTTTTTGTGCATTAAGATATTTGTACTCGGCTTCTAGCTTTCAGTAGTTTTTGGACTCAAAAGCTAAAACAAACACCACTCGTGTAGTTTACCAGAATTCAGAAACTAGAAGCTGTTGAGAAAAAGCTGAAACAAATGGCTCTATAGTCACATAACCTTCTGAAACATTCATGCTTTCATGAATAGGAAGATAGCTGTCGAGTGCTTTCATGGATGGGAAGATCTGTAGCTGGTGCTATTTGCTTGGAAAGATTACCACGCGGCAAGGTCTTTCCAAAAAAAAAAAAGAGAAGTGGCGAGTGCCAAACAAATATGTTGTAGTTTTTTTTTGGTTTGGGGCTTGCAAGCCACAACTTAATTTTTTGAAATATTTAGATTCCCATAATTTATTTATTTTTTTATTGTTACTATGGTGTGTGTGTATATATATATATATAATGACTCTTGGTCATTAATCAAATGTCACATTTTATCGCCTATCTTTGTACTTCAAACCAGTAGTGTATCTTTGTTTACATGTTTTTGCGAATGGAAATATGTAAGCATATACCCCAACTGTCTGGGCATCTCTTCCTACTAATACTATTTATTTACATAAATCTTGATTATACAATTACTTTGGTTTCCAAGAATTTTTGTCCCAACTCCATACATGGATGACTGAACTGAATAGTGGTACATACAATAGTTAGGTATTTGTTTAACACTAGCAAGATTATAAGCCATGCAAGGAGTTTCTTAATCTTGTCCATAGGCTACATTTGCCAAATGGGTAAAGGGTACTTGTTCCAAAGCTGAAAACTCCAACATTTGGAATAAGATTATTTGTTTATATTTTATCATACTATATATGGTAGTAATGCTACCAAATAATTAATTTATATGGTCCATAGTATTGGGGGGGGGGGGGGGGGGGGGGGGGGGGGGGGGGGGGTACACCAAAAATGAAGTAGTTGAATTTTACAATCTTTGTTACTTCCCTCTTTTAATAGAGCAATGATTCAATTCCTGTAATATTTGAACTAAAAAATAAACCATTGAGTAATTGAATAAAGAGAAAAGAAAAGAAAGACTCACTGTCATGATTGATGCAAGAACAAACATTATGTTGTATTATCACTGGCCACTATTACACTTCTTCTTCATCATCATCTTCTCTCTGATGGCACTCATTGTCTATCTATCTGATGGATTATATGCATGTCACAACTTGGATTGTTTTGTCATTATTACTGGATTTTTATTTAACAATGGAGACGGAACATCATCACAGTTATATAGTGACTGTTAGCTTGGCATTCTTTTTCGAGCTTCTTCTTAATTCTAATACCAACAACTTGCTTGATCATGACATTCAATTTCATGTCCTCACATTTTTTACTTATTTATTCTCGGAAAATATACAAAATAACACGAATCACATATTTGTTTTCCCCTTCCATTTTTTTTTTTTTTTTGTAATTTAATGTGACGAAAAGTAATTTAATCCTCTTTTTCCCTCTCCTTGCCCCTTAACTAGGGGAAGGGGTAGCAAAACTGGACAAAAGAAACATGTACGAGGAGGATAGTGCCATTTCAGTTATAGCCTCGTGATCCATAAGCCATTGAAAATGAATATATGAATTTCAAGATCTTTTTCCTTTTATCGTTGGCCCAATGGCTTGGTTAACAATCAATCCATATGGGAAAGTCTTTGCCCCTGTAAACTGTAGTATGACAGCTTAGTCAAAGCTCCAACTGAATTTTTGTCCAGGTCCTGTGTAAAGATGTGAAAAATAAAAACTACAATAACAAGAACATATTAAGCAGAATGAGCTATGCTATTACACAAATGGTGATACTGAGAATTCTAAACTTTTTCATGTAAATTATGCTTCGAGTAAGATTTTATATTGGCAGTTGTTTCTCACCAACTAGGAAATAACTAACAAAATAAAATGAATTCGAAATCTCCAAACAGACGCAACCATTCATCACGAATTCAAAAAACAAACAGAATCCAAAATGTCAACGAAAAATACAAGGAAAAACTAAAACCAATAATCATGTCAGTTCCAATCAATGTCACTCAAAAAGACGGTAAATGAAATGTTTAGACCCACTGCTGCTTTGTGTTCTCCATTCTCTCCAGTAACCCTGCAATGTCAGCTTGCATTCTCATTTTCATTTTGTAATAATCGCAATGTGAGTTTTCCAAATCCTTGAGGTCCTCCAGTTTTTTCCTCCGCCGTTCCTCAGTTTCCTGCAAACATAATTTAGCTAGTTTCTCGGCATACTCTTCTTCCAACTTCTCACTCTTCATTCTAACCATCCTTCTGTATCCTTCTGCTTCCGTCCTTGCTTCATCAGCCCTACTCTGGAACATCCTGGCTTCCGCTTCCTTAATTCGCACAACACTTTCCAAGCTTTCAAACCCATCTTTCTTTGGTAACTTTACAGACCACTCATCTTCAATTACTTTGTCGCCCATGAGAGAAGCTTTTAGATCATTCTGATGGAGATCGTGTGGCAACACATCCCGCCTTCCACTTGAGGAGCCAGTGTTGTAGAAAGAGGTGTTCGGAGGGAGAGAGTTTGATTGTGGCAGAGGAGTTGCATCTTTTCGGAGAGTACCTTGAATTGATATCAAGTCCTTCGAGGGGCCACTGGAAGCAGGAAAGTCTGACATGCCTTCTGCATCTATTAATCACAAAAGCATTCAAGTTAGACATGCCTATCCACTAAACACAAAAGAAATACATATTGCTGAAATGTAAAACAAGACTGAGAAAGTTGTAATGCAGGAGCAAATGTTAAAAAGGATTTTCTATGACATGTTTTAAAGAAAAAGGCCCCAAAGAGGAACCATCTTACCAATTTATGGTTTACTACTGCGTGCAATTCAGATGCAGTAAATGAAGTAAAATATATATTCTATTAGATTTCAAAACAACTTAAAATATACCTTGCCTAAAAAAGAGTGATGGAAAATAACCCTTTGAAAAAAATCTTGTGAATAATCACAAAAAAACCTACATCAGACTCTATTGATCATAAGTGAAAACAGAAGCTACATCTCAAAGATTGCAACATAAAGTATTGGTCACGTGTTCCAAATGATTCCCTCAAAAGTGCCCAATTCAACCAAGTTACAGAATAAAAGTTAGTAGACTCTGGTTAGAGCTTGACCACCTACTCGCTCCAAACAATAAGATTAAAATATAATTTACCACATTAGGAAAACATGTAACCACATCCTATGTGCACTGTGCATGAGATCTCCGTTATATGTAATTCCACCATTCTGATATCTACTCACGCAGTTCTCACGGGATAAACTAGTTTTGGTTGAAACCACAAGGAGGTTATGTCTTAGTATTTTACACCTTATAAAATATACTTGAGATCAAATTCCCAGCGTCATATATTTCATTTTCTTTCTCATCATTCATTTTAACTAAGTTAATAATTCGTCTCTTCAATAGTTCGACGTCCTTGTATTTTGGGTCGTGTACTTGCAGCCTGATTCCAAGACTTGGAACAAAACATTTTTTCTTCTTTTATAACAATAAGCATTGGAGCTTAAAATGTTTTTACTACAAATCCGTTATTCTTCACTTTCAACATGAAGCACATTATTATACTACATTATTAAGAATAAGAATATGAATAATCAGGAAGCAGAAACCAATAAAGTTTGAAATCTAAGAAAGGCCATTACGAAAAGTCAAAAACATACCAAAAGAAAAAGAAAAACATATCAAAAATCCTAAATGGCACATAAATTTTGGTTAACAT
Source organism: Hedera helix (assembly GCA_947179155.2). Taxonomy (NCBI): domain Eukaryota; kingdom Viridiplantae; phylum Streptophyta; class Magnoliopsida; order Apiales; family Araliaceae; genus Hedera; species Hedera helix. The sequence continues at coordinate 41,360,882 of OX359277.1, forward strand.
GAAAAACTTGTGTAATTTTAGAAGAGAAGCACCCCATTACTGGCTCAGATATATGTTGAGCTGAGAACTAAATGCAGTAAAATTTAGTGTGGATACTTACAAGTGAAAAACTGAAAGATGAAACTGCAGACATCAGAAGGAGACACCATCTTGTTCTCGAGCTTGGATAGCAACTCGTCAGCCTTTACATATAACTCCTTACCTTTGAAATCTTCGCTTCCCCTAAATATTTTTCTAACACAATCAAGCTCTTTTATGAAGGCCTCAAGACCCCATGCCTTCGCACATGACATAAACACATCTTTAACAAACCCAAACATCTCAGAAGCATGACCACATCCAAGGCAATGAAATTGCATCTCACTAGTCCCTGATGGACCTTTCAAGCTAGGACCAGGCTTTATGAGATTCCTCTGAATGCCACAGGCCGCATGGCACCAATGGGAACAGACATCACAGCCAACCCAACTGCAAGTGTTATTGGCACAATCAAAGTTCAAACACACAGGACACATGCACTCACTGCAGAATCCCTTCTTTGTTGAGCAAATCTTGCAGTCACAGTCTTCTATAGGCAATAACCTCTTACAATTCACGTTTCTACACCTTTCTAGTAAGAAAATTTCCACCAGTTCAGTTATGGGAAGGCTATTTCTGCTTGGCAAGAAGCTTCCAAGACCCATTTTTATTGCAAGCAAAATTTCAAGTTGGTTTTTGTTGGACTTTGATAGAGTCTCACTGTTAAAGTCAGATCTTCTCGCGAGCCTATTCTGAAGGCTCACTAGTTCCTCTCTCTTCTCTGGAGTAGCAATTACATTCTTCAGGTATTCCTTTGTGGATTCAACTACTTCATCCGAAAGCTCCTGAACTATCAGTGCCATGACAGGAATAGATTCCGATACTATTTCACGGAGAATCCTCTCAGGTCTAGAAAGCTTTCTCCCTCTCCCTCCATCTAAACTCTCCAAACCTCGTAGCTGATCAGATCCTTGTCCTCTAGAATCACCTGACTGGGTGTCCACCAGAGGCCTTGCGGGCAATTCAGATGGGAAAAATGATTGGTTGTCAGAGCTTGTTCTATAGAGACTGTTAGTCGAGTCCTTATTGACTGTGCGATTACCTTGCATCATAATTCCACCACCATGATTGGACAGTGCAACACCATCTCCAACCGGCCTAAACCGACTATGAACCGATCCATTAGTGCCCTCTCCAGCATTCCATATATAATCACAGTCTCTCCTATGACTCCCCACCGAATTCTCATAATATTCGGTTGAATTCCGGGTTAGTGAGCAACTGGCGTTATGAGAAAACGGGCGTGAATATGAATAGGACATTGAAGCAGCAGTAAAATCATTGGAGTATGTGGTTTGTGTATTATTATTTGAAGGTGCTAAAGATTGTACACCCCTACTAGGCTTTGGGGGCTCAGCATTTTGCACCGGATTTGATGCAGCTAGAGAGAGTGATACATCAGGCAAAGCTAATGACAGATGAAGAGTTTCTATCTTCGGCTTCTTATCTCTGTTTTCCCTATCAATTTCGTCGTCCGGAACCTCTCTTTTTGAAGAACTTCCCCTAATCTCATTTAATTGTAGAAAATCTCTCTCTACCCATCTACGATCATCTTGATCCTGATCCTCAGAAACCACTTCTTTACCTTTGTAACTGACTTTCTCAATAGAATTCAGCAAATTTCTCCCGGAAATCTCTTTATCAAGAAAACCCAACTTGGAATTATCACAAAGATAGCTAAGAGTCAGCTCCTGGGAGCCAGAAGTTCCAATTTTTAAGGGTTTTGACTGAGAAACATCAAAATCCCTCTCTGATTGTATAAGAAAATCGATACCCTTTTCAGAAAATCCCATTTTATCATCGGGGTTTTCCCGAATTTCGCCAGAAACATGATGCGTGAGCTTGTTTTGAGAGCTCTCTCGCCCATATACACAATCACTTGAAGTTTCTTTTTCTTTCAACATAATTAAACAAACAAAAAAACTTCAACAAAGAGATCAGAACTTACCAGAGACAAAGTAACAGAGAGAGAGTTTTTTGTAAATCTTCAGGGCATTTGCTCAGCTCCCTTGCTTTGATTCTTTGAGGTGTTTTTTTCTGTCTTTGCAACGGGTATTTTTCTTTCCGGAGTTCACACGGGGAAAAGAAAGAAAACAACGGGGATGCTCCCGGCTTAGATTTTAGCTAAGTTTACGAAAAGGACCCAGCATTTTGGATAAATTACTCGTTGTCCAATGTTTATGTTTTTCTTGTCCCTGTATTTTCCGGCCCCAGGTAATGCTCGGATAAAATATATACTTTGACTTTCTTTCAGTTTTCAATTATAGTGGTAAGAGAAACGCTAGAGTAACAGGAGAGAGAAGAGAGTAATGTTTTGACCCAAATTAATAACGTTAACCGTTTAATAATACGTATCCAATAGTGTATTAATACGACCATGTACTACGTCTCCTTCTCCCTCCCCCTGTTTTTTTTTTCTTCTTCCCGTGATCCTCTTTCTCTTGTTTGACCGGGGAATCACTCTTTATTATAAAATTTAATAATTATTTTCATAAAATTTATGAATATTAAAAGTATTTTATATTTTATATATAAATTATCAGTTTAATAATATGATATGATAACAAATTATGTTAAAAAAAATTAAAAATATTATGTCATTATATACTAATATTACGTGAACTACTTTGTATAATAAAAAAAATCCCAAACAAAAAAGAGTGAAATAAATGGAGTAACATTCAATTTATTGTATTGAACAAGAATGACATCTCTTCGTACATAATATTTGAATACAAAAATAAATATTACATCTATTTTAATTATTAAAAAATAAAATATAATATGAATTTTAATGTCATACCTTACTTTTTAATAGTTAAGATGAATATAGTGTTTGTGTGACGCCCCCAAATCTGGGCCCACACAGCCCAAACTTGAGTCGTCAAAATACTACAACAAAATTATTACAACAAAGCACAACGTACAACAATACAGTGTATACTAATACACAACTAAGTCTTCACTATTATTGCCACACTATTTTACAAAACGTGAAGACTATGATAACTATTCCTCGGACCCTCACTCCATTCCCCGGCTAGACCCTGTTATGTTTTCATCTCCTGTTGAAAAACAATGGAACAAAAGAAAGGGTGAGCTCAAATAGCCCAGTAAAGAATATCATGACTAAGATAATGATGAATAAATTATCATTAGTCTTCAACAATTGAGTTCTTGATAGAATACAATAGACTACAAGGTTTATATCAAAAACTGCAGTTAAATTCTTAAACAACGTTCAGATCAATAATAACAGCGGAATGAGTAATCTATTAGAAGAATAATGCAGACTATAATGTCCACTCGGTTCTCTTTTTAGGAAAAACATCATCAACTTTTATCATCTGAAATATCATTAGTCAAGATAATACAAATTTACAGTTCCTGATCATAATCATGCAGATCAACAGTTCATCTTTGCACTACGGGCCAAAGACATTCAATATAACACCAACGGTCATGATTATACCAGATTCAGCCTTTGGTCATAATCATACCAAACAACAGTTCATCTTTGCACTACGGGCCAAAGAGAACATTCACCACGTGCCATAAAAGACACCGAACAGATGTATCGCCTTTAACCTATTATATCGCCTTTAACCTATCATCTGTTCAACAAATATATCACATCTGTGCCCCCCGCCACAGATATTCACAACAGCTTGATTTTTGGATGATTAGAATGATATAAATGATGAACAGAAGAAATAGGATAACAATAAGTATCGGAAGTTTACTTTGTACAGATTCAAATAATGTCCAAATTGTCAACATGATGTGGAGTGAAATTTAAAAATGATATTCAAGATCCACAGTTCAGAATAACGGTTACAATTCAATAGAAAGGTTCACGTAAATAGGAAGGTTCAGTTGAAATAATGAAGTTCAACTATTATGGAACATATAATATTTTCAGGAATTATAGAAGCAATAGTTCCATAATAAATTTCGATTTAGGAGTATGAAAGAAAATAATATCCCTTACCGTAGCAGGTTTGATTAACAAAAGGTGAAGGAAATTAATACAAAGGGTTATTCACCAACAGGCGGCAATCCGCTCCGTAAGGTTATTCCCACAATTTAATAGAATTTGAGTACAAAGAGTTATTCACCAAACAGGCGGCAATCCGCTCCGTAAGGTTATTCCCACAATTTAATAGAATTTAAGTACAAAGAGTTATTCACCAAACAGGCGGCAATCCGCTCCGTAAGGTTATTCCCACAATTTAATAGAATTTGAGTACAAAGAGTTATTCACCAAACAGGCGGCAATCCGCTCCGTAAGGTTATTCTCAGAGATTAATAATGAATGAATACGAAAGGTTATTCACCAACAGGCGGCAATCCGCTCCGTAAGGTTATTCCCACAATTTAATACATGAAAATAAAATGCACGTCTTATGAGTAAGGAAGAAACAATATTATTATCGAGAATCAAATAATGATAATCCCTTACCATAGTACGTTTGAATAATGGAAGATGAAAAAGATGGTATCCCTTACCGTAACACGTGACTGGATATTGATTTAAATGAGGTTGATTAACTTGAACAGTACACGTATACTTATAGATCTTCACAAATACTCAAGATGACTTAAGCACACTTAGAGAGAACTTTCACAAGAAGTATTTAGAGAGAGAAAGAAAGAACAAGTAAGGAAGTTTATGAAAAATCCTTAAGTTAAGGCTTCTATTTATAGCCAAAAATCTCATCATTCATTTAATCTAAACCATTCATTTAAAGATCATCTTTTAATCTACACCATCCATTTCAAATATTATATTATCTTTAATCTACACCATTCATTTCATATCACCTAATAATCACCTAACTTTATATTATAAATAAATCAATTTAATTATTCAACAATAATTCACACTTTAATCTACACCATTCATTTCATATTACCTAATAATCACCTAACTTTATATTATAAACAAATCAATTCAATTATTCAACTTTAATCTACACCATTCATTTCATATCACCTAATAATCACCTAACTTTATATTATAAACAAATAACTTTATCAATTCAATTATTATGACTAATTGTTATAAATACAGTATAGTTAGCTCTTAGATATCAAGTCAATAAATTAATGAAATACAACTGTTTAAATAACATTATAATAAAGATAACAATAATGTAAAATAAAGCATACGTTACTGTGTAATGACAATTATTGATTCAATAATGTGAATTACTGTGCATATGTTACTGTGACAATTATTAGGTTCAATAATTTTAAAAACAGTGCAACAACAATTATTGACTCAATGATATAAAATACAGTGTAATGACAATTATTAAATCAATAATGCAAAATACTGTGTAACAATAATTATTGAATTGATAATATAAAATATTATGCAGTGGCAATTATCGATGAAATGATGCGTAACAGTTACGGTGTCAATTATCAGACCAATAATATGAGACACTATGCAATACCGTGTGTTACTGTAGAGTACCGTGTGCTACAGAAAATACCATAAACTACCGTATGCTACTATTCTTTTATCACCGGTATTTTAACAGTTCCGTTGACTATTTTTATTTAAAAAGGTTACTTCTGTCGTTTTCTATATCCGACAAATATTCCGTTGTGGGGTCCACCAATAATTTATTATTTCGGCGCCGTCGTACGGCACGAATATTCCCCGACCAAACGAATATTCCTCGACAAAGCAAATATTGTCCGACAAAATAAAATTTGCACATAACATCCTTAACTTTCAATTTTGTTAATTTAACCACTTACTGTTTCAAAAAAAATATATATGAAGAAAAATTAAATTTTGTATTTCATAAAATTCGGGGTCTTACAACCTCCCCTCCTTATGAAATTTCGTCCCCGAAATTGACGTACCTGACATATCGAAAAGGTAAGGATACTTAGATTTCATCTCAGATTCTAGCTCCCAGGTCATTTCCTCAGTATCTTGGTTCCTCCATAAAACCTTAACTTGAGGTATAACCTTTGAGCGTAGGATCTGCTCCTTCTTATCCAGGATCTTAACAGGTACCTCCTCGTATGTTAAATCCTCTGCTATAACGTCTGGTTCTAACTCAATGACGTGGTTTGGGTCCTTCACATATTTACGTAACATAGATATATGAAAAACGTTATGGATGCGAGACATACTTGGTGGTAGGGCTAGTCTGTAGGCTACGGTTCCTATTCGATCGAGGATTTCAAATGGGCCAATAAATCGAGGGTTGAGCTTTCCTCTCTTTCCGAATCTCGTAACCCCTTTCCATGGAGAAACACGTAAGAATACATGATCTCCGACGTTGAAACTTTCGTCTCTCCGATGAAGATCAGCATAACTCTTTTGTCGTTCTTGTGCGGTCTGTATTCGTTGTCGGATCATTTGGATCTTTTCGGTCGTCAAGCGTACCAACTCGGGTCCCAACAATTTTGCTTCTCCTACCTCATTCCAACATATTGGAGAGCGACACTTCCTTCCATACAATGCCTCGAATGGAGCCATGCCTATGCTTGCTTGGTAACTGTTGTTGTAAGAAAATTCCACCAACGGCAAGTACTTATCCCAACTTCCTTTGAAGTCTAATACACAAAGTCTCAAAAGATCTTCGAGGGTCTGGATCGTCCTTTCCGATTGTCCGTCCGTTTGAGGATGGTATGCAGAACTAAAACGTAGTTCAGTGCCCATAGCTTTTTGTAGACTGATCCAAAAGCGTGAAGTGAATCTAGGATCTCGATCAGAAACTATGGAAACTGGCATGCCATGCAATCTCACGATCTCATTTATGTACATACCGGCAAGACGTTCAAGTGAAAAGTTTTCTCGTATAGGCAAGAAATGAGCAGATTTGGTCAATCTATCTACGATCACCCAAATTGCATCTAAGCCTTGAGAAACTTTTGGAAGACCCGTCACGAAGTCCATATTGATGTGTTCCCACTTCCATTCGGGAACTTCAAGTGATTGTAATGGACCTTTAGGAACTTGATGCTCTGCCTTGACACGTTGACAAGTTAGGCACCTTGAGATAAACTCCGCAATCTCTCTTTTCATATTGTTCCACCAAAATGTATGTCGAAGATCTCGATACATCTTGGTACCTCCTGGGTGGATTGCAAACGGCGTGTTGTGTGCCTCCATCATGATTTTATGCTTTAATTCAGGATCGTTAGGAACACAGAGTCGAGAGTTGACTCGAAGTATTCCTTTCTCGTCGATTCTTGCTTCGGAAATGGCACCTTCTTGTACTTTCTTTATCATGTTTATCAGTTCCGGATCGGTAGCTTGAGCAGCTTTAATTTTATCGATTAAAGCTGGTTCTACTCGCACGTGAGCAATCTTCGAGTGGGTCCCTGGTGTCTTTAGCTCTATCTCCATCTTTTGCAAGTCGTACAAAATACACTTTTGTGTTGTCAGCAGTGCACTTGTACTTGCATAAGATTTTCTGCTCAAAGCGTCAGCTACAACGTTCGCCTTTCCCGGGTGATACTGGATTGTGTGGTCATAATCCTTTAACAGCTCAAGCCAACGTCGTTGTCGCATGTTGAGTTCCTTCTGGGTGAAGAAATACTTGAGACTTTTATGATCCGTATAGATATCCACTTTTTCTCCGTACAAGTAGTGTCTCCAGATCTTCAACGCGAAAACGACTGCTGCCAACTCTAGATCATGAGTAGGATAATTTTTCTCATAATCTTTGAGTTGTCGAGAGGCGTAGGCTATAACCTTTCCATGTTGCATAAGGACACAGCCTAGACCTTTGCCAGAAGCATCGCTGTAGATAACAAATTCTCCTGATCCTGATGGTATGGTCAGAACAGGAGCTGAAACCAGTCTCTTCTTGAGTTCTTGGAAACTTTTCTCGCATTCCTCGCTCCATATGAATTTTGTGCTTTTCCGAGTAAGCTGCGTTAATGGAGTGGCGATTCGAGAAAATCCTTCTACGAATCTTCGATAATAACCAGCTAGACCCAGAAAACTTCGGACTTCGGTTACTGTTTTGGGTTGTTCCCAATTTAGTACCGTTTCAATCTTCGCAGGATCGACTGATATTCCTTGACTAGAAATCACATGCCCAAGAAACGCGACCTCCTCAAGCCAGAACTCACATTTCTTCAACTTGGCATATAATTTGTTTTCACGGAGCTTTTGTAGTATCAATCTCAGGTGTTGTTCATGATCCTCGCGACTCTTGGAGTATATGAGGATGTCATCAATAAAGACAACCACAAAATGATCCAAATGTTCCTTGAATATCCGGTTCATCATGTCCATGAAAGCTGCAGGAGCATTAGTTAGTCCAAAAGGCATGACTAAGAACTCATAATGCCCATAACGAGTTCTGAAAGCAGTCTTTGGAATGTCCTCAGCTTTAACCTTTAACTGATGATATCCAGAACGGAGATCAATCTTTGAGAAATGTTGAGCGCCTTGCAATTGATTAAACATGTCATCAATCCGAGGTAACGGGTACCTGTTCTTGATGGTGACATGGTTCAATTCTCGGTAGTCAATGCACAATCTCATACTCCCGTCTTTCTTCTTCACAAATAGAACAGGAGCACCCCAAGGTGATGCACTCGGACGAATGAAACCGGTATCCAACAATTCCTGTAGTTGGACTTTTAACTCTTGAAGTTCAATGGGGGCCATTCGGTAGGGAGCTTTGGAAATGGGCTTGGTACCGGGTTCAAGATCAATATAAAAATCAATTTCACGGTTTGGGGGTAAGCCAGGAAGTTCTTCAGGAAAAACGTCAGGAAACTCATTAACAATGGGAATATCATTCAAGTTTGACGTATTTTTGTTCAAATCAGTGACATGAGCTAAAAAGGCTTGACATCCGTTTTTCAATAAACGAATGGCTTTATGGCTAGAAATAACAGTTATAGATTTCAATGGTTTAGTTGCTTGAATTTGCATGACAGGTTGATTAGGAATATGAAAACTAATAATCTTATGAAAATAATCAATTTTAGCATGATGGGTAGTCAACCAATCAATTCCTAAAATCACATCAAATTCACGCATCTCCAAAGAAATAAGGTCAACAGATAATGTGAGGTTGTTGATTTGAACTAGGCAAGATTTATAGACAGTAGATGTAATGGTCATTTCTCCTAATGGGGTTTCAACTGATAAGTCAAAGTCCAAGTTTTCAGGAGTTAAGTTTAAACGCTGAGCACATGCAGGTGAGATAAAAGAATGGGTAGAGCCAGTATCTAACAAAGCGTAGACTTCACGAGAATTTATGAATAGCTTACCGGTTATCACCTCGTTCGAGTTTCGTGCCATTTGGGATGTCACAACAAAAGCTCTCCCTTGAACTACAGATTTTCCTTTATCCGCGCTAGCTTTTGGTATCATCATTGCAGCTGGACTTGATTTTGTGGCAGGACAAAACCGCGCAAGATGACCCTCTTTCCCACAACTGTAGCACTTTTTGGACTGCAGTGTACAGTTTGGGCTGATGTGACCTTCCTGACCACACCTATAGCATCTCACTGGTGGTCGATCTTCTCCCCTTGAAACTGGGGTCGGTGCTGGTGTTGGTACTGGTGCTGGTGCCCTTCCATAATTATTATGGAATCTCTTTCTTTTGAAATTGTTCCCACTAGATTCTCCTCTTCTGTTATTTGGTATGGAATTACCACCGAAGTGTTGGTTACCTCCTCGATGGTTCTCGTTCCTGTGGTTGTTGTCACTCCTTTCTCTATGCTGATCATTAACTCTTGGCTGCAATGTTTCATCTGTTTGCTCCACCCTTTGAGCCCTATCCACAACATCTGAATACAAACTAAATTTATGAGAGCTAAGTTGTTGACGAATTTTGAATCTCAAACCTCTTAGGAACATCCGACTCATTCGTGCTTCGTCATCCACAAGATGGGTGGCAAAGCGAGATAACTCGGCAAACTTAGCTTCATATTGGGAGACTGTCATGTTTCCCTGCTCCAGCTTAATGAATTCCACTTCCTTCATATGGCGGATGCTTTCTGGGAAGTACTTCTCGTTAAACAGTTCTTCGAATTCTGTCCAAGACATTTCGAGTGCTGAAGGTTGGATACGTTTTACCGCTTCCCACCAATGGTCTGCCTCACCTCGTAACATAAAAGTGGCAAATGGCACCTTCTGATCATCAGCGCATTGTAAGACATCAAGTATTTTTGTCGTCTGCTTCAGCCATGCCTCCGCTTTGAGTGGGTCAGGCTTCCCGTGGAATTCAGGTGGTCCTAATTCTTTAAATTGCTTAACAGTGACCATCCTCAAATTGCCAGCGTTTCTACCGTTATTATTGACTGGATTTCCTCTTCCTTGATTCTGTATGAACTGCATGAAATTCCTAAAGAATCCATCGTTCATCATGTTATCAGGAACATTATTTCCTGAGTTGGCAGGAGGATTGTTTGGGGCCTCTTGATTCTCGGCTACATTTGCTTCAGGCATTCCATAGTTAACCTCTTGATTTCCAGATGCCATACTAAACTATGGTCACAAAATAAATGTTAGTTCAAATAAACTGACTCATCACTTCATGTTCCTACATTCAAATCGACTCATTAGATAATAAAATCTATTTTAGGTAGGACACACTAGTGACTGATTCTATTCGTCTCTCCCCTCCTAGTTCTACCCCAGATCTCCATTAAAGACCATATCCCTAAGCTCTGATGCCAACTGTGACGCCCCCAAATCTGGGCCCACACAGCCTAAACTTGAGTCGTCAAAATACTACAACAAAATTATTACAACAAAGCACAACGTACAACAATACAGTGTATACTAATACACAACTAAGTCTTCACTATTATTGCCACACTATTTTACAAAACGTGAAGACTATGATAACTATTCCTCGGACCCTCACTCCATTCCCCGGCTAGACCCTGTTATGTTTTCATCTCCTGTTGAAAAACAATGGAACAAAAGAAAGGGTGAGCTCAAATAGCCCAGTAAAGAATATCATGACTAAGATAATGATGAATAAATTATCATTAGTCTTCAACAATTGAGTTCTTGATAGAATACAATAGACTACAAGGTTTATATCAAAAACTGCAGTTAAATTCTTAAACAACGTTCAGATCAATAATAACAGCGGAATGAGTAATCTATTAGAAGAATAATGCAGACTATAATGTCCACTCGGTTCTCTTTTTAGGAAAAACATCATCAACTTTTATCATCTGAAATATCATTAGTCAAGATAATACAAATTCACAGTTCCTGATCATAATCATGCAGATCAACAGTTCATCTTTGCACTACGGGCCAAAGACATTCAATATAACACCAACGGTCATGATTATACCAGATTCAGCCTTTGGTCATAATCATACCAAACAACAGTTCATCTTTGCATTACGGGCCAAAGAGAACATTCACCACGTGCCATAAAAGACACCGAACAGATGTATCGCCTTTAACCTATTATATCGCCTTTAACCTATCATCTGTTCAACAAATATATCACATCTGTGCCCCCGGCCACAGATATTCACAACAGCTTGATTTTTGGATGATTAGAATGATATAAATGATGAACAGAAGAAATAGGATAACAATAAGTATCGGAAGTTTACTTTGTACAGATTCAAATAATGTCCAAATTGTCAACATGATGTGGAGTGAAATTTAAAAATGATATTCAAGATCCACAGTTCAGAATAACGGTTACAATTCAATAGAAAGGTTCACGTAAATAGGAAGGTTCAGTTGAAATAATGAAGTTCAACTATTATGGAACATATAATATTTTCAGGAATTATAGAAGCAATAGTTCCATAATAAATTTCGATTTAGGAGTATGAAAGAAAATAATATCCCTTACCGTAGCAGGTTTGATTAACAAAAGGTGAAGGAAATTAATACAAAGGGTTATTCACCAACAGGCGGCAATCCGCTCCGTAAGGTTATTCCCACAATTTAATAGAATTTGAGTACAAAGAGTTATTCACCAAACAGGCGGCAATCCGCTCCGTAAGGTTATTCCCACAATTTAATAGAATTTAAGTACAAAGAGTTATTCACCAAACAGGCGGCAATCCGCTCCGTAAGGTTATTCCCACAATTTAATAGAATTTGAGTACAAAGAGTTATTCACCAAACAGGCGGCAATCCGCTCCGTAAGGTTATTCTCAGAGATTAATAATGAATGAATACGAAAGGTTATTCACCAACAGGCGGCAATCCGCTCCGTAAGGTTATTCCCACAATTTAATACATGGAAATAAAATGCACGTCTTATGAGTAAGGAAGAAACAATATTATTATCGAGAATCAAATAATGATAATCCCTTACCATAGTACGTTTGAATAATGGAAGATGAAAAAGATGGTATCCCTTACCGTAACACGTGACTGGATATTGATTTAAATGAGGTTGATTAACTTGAACAGTACACGTATACTTATAGATCTTCACAAATACTCAAGATGACTTAAGCACACTTAGAGAGAACTTTCACAAGAAGTATTTAGAGAGAGAAAGAAAGAACAAGTAAGGAAGTTTATGAAAAATCCTTAAGTTAAGGCTTCTATTTATAGCCAAAAATCTCATCATTCATTTAATCTAAACCATTCATTTAAAGATCATCTTTTAATCTACACCATCCATTTCAAATATTATATTATCTTTAATCTACACCATTCATTTCATATCACCTAATAATCACCTAACTTTATATTATAAATAAATCAATTTAATTATTCAACAATAATTCACACTTTAATCTACACCATTCATTTCATATTACCTAATAATCACCTAACTTTATATTATAAACAAATCAATTCAATTATTCAACTTTAATCTACACCATTCATTTCATATCACCTAATAATCACCTAACTTTATATTATAAACAAATAACTTTATCAATTCAATTATTATGACTAATTGTTATAAATATAGTATAGTTAGCTCTTAGATATCAAGTCAATAAATTAATGAAATACAACTGTTTAAATAACATTATAATAGAGATAACAATAATGTAAAATAAAGCATACGTTACTGTGTAATGACAATTATTGATTCAATAATGTGAATTACTGTGCATATGTTACTGTGACAATTATTAGGTTCAATAATTTTAAAAACAGTGCAACAACAATTATTGACTCAATGATATAAAATACAGTGTAATGACAATTATTAAATCAATAATGCAAAATACTGTGTAACAACAATTATTGAATTGATAATATAAAATATTATGCAGTGACAATTATCGATGAAATGATGCGTAACAGTTACGGTGTCAATTATCAGACCAATAATATGAGACACTATGCAATACCGTGTGTTACTGTAGAGTACCGTGTGCTACAGAAAATACCATAAACTACCGTATGCTACTATTCTTTTATCACCGGTATTTTAACAGTTCCGTTGACTATTTTTATTTAAAAAGGTTACTTCTGTCGTTTTCTATATCCGACAAATATTCCGTTGTGGGGTCCACCAATAATTTATTATTTCGGCGCCGTCGTACGGCACGAATATTCCCCGACCAAACGAATATTCCTCGACAAAGCAAATATTGTCCGACAAAATAAAATTTGCACATAACATCCTTAACTTTCAATTTTGTTAATTTAACCACTTACTGTTTCAAAAAAAATATATATGAAGAAAAATTAAATTTTGTATTTCATAAAATTCGGGGTCTTACAGTTTGGATATTATATATTTATATTTATTTGAACAAAAATGATATATTATTCTATATTAACTATTATTTCTCCAATAATTGTTATATATATATTGCTAAATCAATAATTTATATTTAACTCGAGAAGTTAAAGTACATCAATTTTGTAGATGTTATATGGCATAATTAACAAACTTTTGTCCTACCTTCTAACTTTCCATTACGCAGCACCATTTAACAACATAATACTCGGTAATAATTTTCAATATATATGTATTAATTGAATCTTGTCATTTATTTGAGTCAAACTAGTTATTAAATTTTATGGGCTAAATAAATTATATTTGTGTAATATTGAATTCTATTAAAATTAGAAAAATTAATAAAATATATTAAGAAATAAATTAATTACTTACTGAACCTACGTACTCACATAGTACAAATCGACGGAAAAAGGGAGAGCGGTCGCAATTGAAGAAGGGAACGGAGGACATTCAGATCGTTAAAGAAGAAGAAAAAACTTGTAAGATTCAATTAATGATCAATTTTCCTTCACAGTCATTAGATTATTAATTATTGTAGTTATATTATATTGTGAATTTGGTAATTTATATTATAATGTATAGATGGATGCCATTAGGGTTTTGTGAAGGAACCGATGGTGTATTTGTTGGTTCGGCCGTGAATGCCGTTTTACCAAGGATGACATGCTTGTTATATAAGAATAAAAAATTAATCTAATTATGGTAGGATAACTTAGTTGTTTATATGATTATATATTGGTACTATATAGTATTATTAAATAAAGGATTTTCATATTGTGAATTGAACATTTGTAAATGAATGTTTGTATATTATATATTTACTTTTAATTAGGTCAGTGCTTTACTTTCATTGTGCATTTCAAAATTATTAAAGGGACGAAAGGGGTATATAGATATTGAGATTGTAAAGTTACGGATTGATAGTTGTAACAGTAATTTTAATTATAAGAATAATTCACTACTTATACTTATTTATTATTATTTTATTTAATTAGTTCAGAGAAAAATAGTCTAAACGAGTTATATTTATAATATAATTTTTAGCTATTATATTATTTACTCTAAGTATAGATTTCGAACTCCTTTAATAATACTCTATTAATTTTAATTTGTTCATTTTATTTTTTATTAGAATTCGGGTATTGTTTTCGATGATTGTTTGTTGTCAAATTCATATGATAGTTTTATTTTGGCGTTGATATTTTTATAACTCATGTTTGTACCCTTTGACTAGTTTTATCATGTTTAGTAT
Organism: Hedera helix; assembly: GCA_947179155.2. Classification (NCBI taxonomy): domain Eukaryota; kingdom Viridiplantae; phylum Streptophyta; class Magnoliopsida; order Apiales; family Araliaceae; genus Hedera; species Hedera helix. The sequence continues at coordinate 41,375,912 of OX359277.1, forward strand.
TTATTTTGATATTTGTATAAATGTACATGTTATTATATTTTTGGAGATTTTGTGTTGATTATTTATTTAGTTTAACATGTACATATTAGAATTTTTTGTGTTGATATGAGAATAAATTCTATAAGAACTGTCTGTAAATTGGTGTTTTTATGCATATTCAATAGAAATTTGTCAACTCTATAATTTGAGAGAAAATCAAAAAAAATTGATTGTGTAAAATTATTAAATGGATTTTATCATTGTAAATAATATTACATAATCTTATAAAAGAATCAAAACTCCTTAATTTTCTCTAAAAATATAAAGTTATTTTGATTTCTATTGGATACTATAAAAACATTAATTTACAGGCAGTCTGAATAAAATTGATTTTCGTGTTTGATATTATGTCGCATGTGTTGTGACATTATATTTTTGATAAAATATATTGTAGAGTATACTTGAGTTATAACCACGTGTAAGAGTACACAGACAAATTCTTTTGACATAGAAATATAACACCTTTTGTGAGGGTATAATTAATCTAGGGCATCTCCATTTGTGCTCCAATAATAGTCGGTCATATTTTAATTTTATTTTGGGAGACTTGGACTCTAATTTTTTTTTTTGTTATGTTCTATGCATTATTGATGTTTGTGCCAAATACACTTTGTAATTTTCTATGCATCCGCAACTTTCACACGTTAAAGTCACACATGCTGATCCTGTTATTTCTACGGAATTTGAATTCCAAACTCTTGTTATATGTGATAAAAGACCCCACTTTTTCCCCTTTTTCTTATATAAAATATTAACCAGAATGTGTATATAATCAAATTAAAGTATATATATACGCGTATGTATTTCAGATGATACCTTGCAACGTCTTCCTTGTTTAGCAATGATGAGTGTATGTTCTCTTCGTAATAAATGGCAGTATTTTGAAATTTTATACTTTATAGTGTGTACAAAAATTAAGATTGACAACTTTATATCAATCATACATATTTGTAGAAGGAAGAAACAAGAACCAACATTTTGAAAACTCTCAAACAAAATTGAAAAGAAGAGCATAGTCAATAATTCCATCTACATACAATCAAATTAACATTATACAATGCCCTGAATATTTAAATTTTTAAACCATCTTATACAATATTAAAACAATACACATAAAGGCTAAAAATTCAACGTTTGCACCATCTCGAAATTTGTCTCACTGTACAAAGAGAATACCGGACCTAGAGAAATTAATATTGAAATTTTCGAAGCAAAAAAAAAAAGATTCAAAAAGAAGATGAAGAAAATTTAAAGTTTCAAAGTAAGATCTGGTGAAGATGAATCTGCTTGAGGTAGTGGAGCCATGGACACAAAATTTATGTTGGAATTTTGTCCAAGATCAAAACCAGACCGATTACCCCTGGTTCCCTGTTGTTCAATTCCTCGAAAGCTACCAGGCCAAAACATCTTTGCTTCATCATCCTCCACAAACACTGGCAATCCATAACACCCTTGGTCAAATCTTGCTCCACCTCTAGCCCCATGCAAAGGAGGCCTATCCGGTGGGACGATACCTTGGTGCACCGAGGCGTGAGCTTCAATGCCTAGGGACCTAAATGCAGAACCATGTAGGGGAAGAGATGCCAAGCTTGCGTACCTATCTGATAACATTCCCATCCGCATGGCCCGCTTCGCCATTGTCCTCTCTCTTTTGTGTGCATTTTGATGCCCTCCCAGTGCCTGTGAGCTGTAAAATTTGCGCCTGCAATAATTGCAAGAAAAAACCCGGGGCATTGTTCCTAATGGCATATGGGCAGCGACCTCGCTATTATACTCGTTCATATCCTTTGTCTCGGCATCACCAGCATTGAAGCCAAGAGTTAAGTCAAGAGTAGTGAATCCAGGATCAGTTTGGAGCGGTATGGGATTTGTGAGGCAGGAAGAAGTGGTGGTGCTTTGATTGGAGGAACCAGGAGATATTTCATGGGTGGATATGTTGGAGGCTACTTGGCTGCTTACTTCAGACTCGTCTTCAAATTCAAAGGTTTTGTTTGGAGGCTTCATCATGGGCAGGAGCAGTGATGTCTGATGGTTGAATCTTTTACACGAGAGAAATCACGGAATTGTTTTATCAATCTGATGGTGGCAATTACTGAAATCTACACCGGAAGCTGTGGAAATGAGTAGTTTTTCGATGGGGAATTCAGAGCTTGTTATCAAAGAACTATAACAGCCTAGTTCAATGCAAAAAGAACTGTTTTAGATAATTGTTGGAGAAAATATAAAAGTTTGAAGTTCAAGCTACATGTACTTCCACCTCCAATTCCCTTCCTTAGAATCTGCAAACATGTGAAATGTGCATATTTATCATGTGATGAGTACCAAATATACTTTGTGTGAATGCTTAAAATTTGTCTATTCTGTTTTTGCCATAATTTGAATAAAATAGTAAACCATGACTTTTTCAAAGCTAGACCAAGAATTAATCAAGTACTATGTACAACTGGCCTGAACCTGAGATATGATAAACAGACCGCAATCAGTTTTGGTTTATCCACAAACCAGATAATTGATAGAAGCCTCAACTAGAACAAATAAAAATTTAAGCTCTTACACTTTCTCTCTTAAGTATCTGAAACCCAAGTGGAGAATACTATAATTGCGAAATGAATGGCATTCTGGATGCTTTCACTCAAACAAAGACTTCTTATAATGTACAAAAGTAAAACTCAGTGGACCTAAAGCAAGTCCTCTTCTTATGTTCCCCTACGGACTGAAAGTGTCACTGACCTGTTATCAATAGCGACCAAATCCCCCATACCTGGCTCCATTAAACTCTCTGTATGGAACTACATTACCTCATGTTACAGCAGCCTAGCAAACTTGACAAATATTTACTTGTATACTGAACTATATACCTGCCACCTGGATAGTAGGAAATACCATCCAACATAACCACATATCCAAGTTAAATTAATACCCAAGTTCTACTATTAGTCTCATACACTCGAATATTATACAAATAATAGATAATACAGTAGCTATGTCAAAGTGAAAACTCAAGTTAGCGTGCTAACTGGCATACACCAGGCAGGAATGAATCCACTGCTTAACTTATAGGTCCTATCAGATTTTTGAATACATGCATAATAGCGTAAAATGTAAAATCTCATTATTCAAGTGAACAAGGGAAACCATTTAAAGAATTGTATACCTTCTAAATTGCAAAAGTTTATGCTCCTTTTATTCTCATTCATGCATTCCTTAGAAACTAAAATTCCATCTTGTCATGCTACGCCCATATACTCCTCATAACTTCCATTGAACATATTCACCGTACCTCATAAAGCACTTATCTGTGCATCTTTTGGAGGATTAATTAATTCTACACCTATTGTATTGGGTAGATCAACTTTTGTCAGGATGATTTGGTTTCAAAATTTTGGAAAAATCACACGGAAGCCTTCCCATTATATTTATTCAGGACTGACAGCGTTATTTCTATCCTGCACTTTCAAACTGTTCTGCAAATATAGTACAGTATCGCTTCCTTCTTCATGCAGCCTTTCAATGGGCAGACTTTGAAAGGCCAGATACACTTAATTATCCACATAATCCACCCTCCAAGATCTAAAGGAAATATCAACAATGCAGTCAAGGAATTCAAAGCCGAAGCATCTCTATCTCTAAGGCTTAGAAGGATGATACTATTATATGATCCTGTTTTCCTCCACAAAGGCGAGATCAAGACCGATCCTAAGTGTGCAATACTATAGAAAAAAATAGTTCCCTGTCTAACCTATATAGCCATCTAAGCACAAACCAACGTGTCCCCATTTCCTGAAGTAAATGTAATAGGTTGTGAAGTTATAATCCCAGAAAATCTCTAGCAATGATCATCAACTGCCAGCTTTATCCTAGAAAGTGATTCCAACTCAGATTAATACTAATAAGGAAAATATTCTATGAAATTCGTTCATGAGTAAAAGATGTCTTCCAGCTTCTGCAAAACATCTTTTGATCTAAGTGAATATATAAAACATTCCAGGGAAACTCGGAGCAGTTAATAAGCTCTATCATGTATTGATCACTCGAATGCTATTTCTCAGTGACTAAAAGCATAAAGAGATTATCATTTTACTCCAAAGATATTCTGCTAACATAGATATCTATCCAATTCCACGCTTTATAAAATACCTAGAATACCCTAGATCTGCCTCTGATTACGATGTATAAAGTTAATCAATTTAAGATTATTATGCTAACAAGAAAATGCCATAAGATTGATCAATATGGAAAACAACCCACTACAAAACCATCCACAGGTAAAAGGTAGGGAAGGAGATACACAAAATGGTAATAAATCTTCAAAATAGTAATTTTGTGCTTTTGTATCATAAATCTTCGTCAAGGCTAAAATTTTCATCTTTCACTTGTGGATGGTCTAGGCAAACTACTCCATATCAAAAGCTTCAAAAGAACCAAAATTTTTCATGCTTCACTTATGGTGATCTACTTTACACTAGACCCTAGTGTCTTCAATCTAACTTCAAACATCTAATGAAAAATCGAAGGCACCATGATCAGATACACAACAGCACAATAAAATTACAGTCCCCCTCAAATAGAGTAGAAACCAACCCTTATACTAGAAAAAAGATGCATCTGTAAATACCCATCTAATAGAAACCCCGAAAGAATTAAACTTCAAGTTGTCTAAGAAGAATACTATAACCACCAAATAATAAGTACAACCTTAAAGGCACAAGAAGTAACGACTAACAATACAATCAACCAAGATCCTTGCTTCAAGAGCTCCGGAATCCACAGAAATGAACTAAAATTAAAATATTAAATGAAATAGAAACACATAAAAAAACAACCCAAACTGCATATGATTAAAACATCAAAAACTAATTTTGAAAGCTAATTAAGAGATAAAGAGTTCCATACTTCAGTATCTTGAAACTTCAGGCATCCGCTTCAGTACTGATTCTAGATGTACATAATTATCAGGAGACAAGACAGGGTTGTTGGGATTCTAGTTTTTTTTTTTTTTTTTTAATAAATACGGTGAAGGCAAGAACAGATAAAAAGGAAAGAATTGGAGATAAGATCATACGAGATATAAAGAGTGAGAGAACGAGTGGATGGACCACCTCAGTGAAGTCAGAGGAAAGGGAGATGACTCATTTAACCACTGGTATTGTTAAATTTTGAGTTCATCAACTACAGATCAAAGAATGAGCATACTATCTAGAAAGAAAAATAGAGAGAGTGTTTGTACTGTGTTCCTCTTAAAAAGTCTTATCTATGAATGTTCCATCAGAAGTACGATAACAAAGAGAGAATCTACCCCATTAATTTTTTTTACCCACTTTCTTTTTTATCTCAAATGGAAACCCATAACTTTAATTTAGCCAAAAAAAAGGAAAAAGGAAACCCATTCCCATCTCCAATTCCTGTGTATGAGATGCAAAGCAAAGAGGGGTGTATAGTAGCCCATGTACACACTTATTCACCACCAAGCAATTAGTAGCACTAGGCAATCAGACAAAGGCCATGGACCACACGCACTTTCCGAACTGACCCCACAAGAGACTCTCCATAATATTTTCCTGGATTGAGTTCATTATTAAACTAACTCAAGTGGTCATAATAAACTACAAAGAAATTATATGATTTGACATGGGTGGACTTAGAATAATTTAATTATATTTTTTAGTAGTTGTACTTATTATTGGAAAACAAAATTTGGGCTATCCACTTCATTCGATCATCATAAAAAATCATACCATGTGGACTTTTGGGTTCATTTAGGAGCCAAATGATTTAATCACAATAAGAGGAAGATATAAGTGGAGTCGTGTCATCTAAAAAAAAAAGATTTCTTGGTTATGTCCAAAGGGAACAGCTTGGTGGCCATAATGGTTAATTGAGTTCAGTCCTATATCCACAAATGGTTGTATTAAAAAATAATCAAACCAAAAGGCCAATTTTTTTAATTTTTTTTGAAACCATAGGAATTTCTGTTCATTCTAGATATAGTCATTATTGTGTTGATTAAATACAATTTGTTATGTCATAAAATATTATTAACGTTGGTTAATGTCATATCATTTAGGACCTATTTGAGATTAAAAGTTTGAAATTCTAGCATTATCCTTAATTATTTGAACAATTCAGACTCAATAGAATTTAATCAATTTTAAAATTTATAATTGTTAACTAATTTTGTTAAAATAAAACCTGGGTTTTCTTATGTCTGTTATCAATTTGATGTGCCTTTTAACCAAAAGAATGTTGTACTGCAGCCGCACCCAACTACCAAAGCTGCTGTAGTATCTTTGTTATGCCTCACCTTTTTTAGTTCTTGGCCATCATGGCTCACCATTTCTATGTATTGGCCAGTTTCCTTTCAGAATATATATGTTCCATTATAATTCTATTCTCTTTATTAAGTTTATTTCTCCTACCTGATTGGATTTTACAGAGGAAACGATTCTTCTTTTCTTCGTAAAATTTATTTAGGCAACTTAATCAACCTCAACTTGGTAAAGAACCCAGCTTTTAACTAGCTCTTGAGTACCACACTAGTGGCAAAAATTGGTTGTTTTTTATTAAGTGAACGAACAAATTTAGATATAAAATACTTCATCCATCCGTTTCAATTTATAAAATTATTATTAATTTTTTAAAAATTAAACTGAGATACTTTTAAACTTGAAATTGATATATATTCATTTAAATTTAGTCAGGGCAATAAATAATATTTTAATTTATTTAAAAAGTACTATTAATTAAAATTTGTATTAATTTGTAATTTTAAATAAATCTCTATCAATTTTGCATTAAAAATATTTTAAATTAAATTTTAAAAATTCAATTATAATCTTATAAATTAGAACGGATGTAGCTCTTTTATAATATTTTGATATCAAATAATATGAACAAAGATGATCTTGTGTAGACAATCGTGTTGTATTAGGCGAATATGTGTCGTATTAGATTATATTTAATATATTAAATAGATCGAGACTAACACTGCTCGTTTAATTATTAATATCAAGATCCTCAACAATAACACTAACACTAGTTTATTTATTAATCATGTTAAACGTATGAACTTATTTAGTACATTAATTAAAAAAAATATCATTCACTTATTTAATGAATAATAATATAATTTATTCATGACAATAATATTTATTTAACAAAATATAAGATAACATGTTCAAAAAAATAAGTAAGAGAGTTAAAAGTCAATATTTAATATAAATTATAACATTGTATTATATTTATTTTTAACTTATTTTAAATAAAAATATCTAACCGTAATAAATATGTCAATCATTTAATTAAATATATTTGACCCATTTAAAATTTATTTTAAACGTGTCGATTTATGTATGATAAAAAAAATACTTAATATTAATTTTATTTTATTTTTTTATATCGTGTGGATCTCGTATTGTCTCAAAAATGGTCACCTCTGACCTAGTGTAACTGTCTTTGGGATAGGAGGGCGACAAGCAAAGTATCCAAAACTATTCTTTTAGTCTTAAACTACAACTACTACTAATGATAATGACTTAATTCATAGTTCACGATCAAAAAAATTAATATATATTTCTTTGAATAACAGCTCCTCATACTTATCTAACATTATCCAAATAAGAAAATTGTGACCAAAATATTATAAACCACTCTTTCAAATTTCAATATAATGTGTTGTCATTAGTCCAATATAATGTGTTATTGTAGATATTTTTTCTAGTAACTGAGAATTATACTACCTCTATTTCATAAAATAAAAAAATATTTGATTATTTTCTTAATTAATCCACAAAATTTAAAAATGTTGTGAGTTATTTGATTTAAATTAAAATATTAGCTAATGTTATTGAATAATTAAAATTATTATTTTAAAATTTAAAATAAATTTATATCATAATCTAAATTTTAAAAAAATTAAAAATAATATATTACTTTTTACGAGATAGGGAAAGTAATAAAAAAATTAAAAAAAAAAGGAAAAGAAGAGGAGAGAAGAAGAGAAGAGAAGAGAGGAATAAACATCAAGTGCGGTGTACAGTAAGAGCCGACAGCTTCATGTTCACAAACCACGGAGGTCCCCAAGAGGCAGGGCAGGGCAGGACACTTCCTCAGTTCCGCCCAGTCCAATACAACATTATCCTCTCGCACGTGCTCAACTGACACGCTTCACTTCTTCTACCCTCTTACATCGTGTTTGTGATTTTTAGGAGAAAATTTTTTTTATTTTAAAAAAACTATAGGAAAAAAGAGAGTGAAATAATAAAAATTCATTTATGTGTTGGTGAGTTTTGCAATTACCAAATATAATATTTTTTATGAGGCAGAAAATTACAAAATTTAGCGGATCAAGAATTAAAATAGAGTTCTTTATATAAGTATACAACAATTAATAAAAAATTACAAAAATAGTGCACTAACAAAATAATTACAAAAAGAGTGCAACAATAATAAACCTATTAAATCATTATCCCTTAAATTAAAGAGAACTATAACTACTATATTTACTCCTCTTTATTTAATGACACTCATTATTTATTTTCAGCATCCTCTTTTTTTTTTTGTTACAAAAAAGAGTGCAAAGGAGAAAAAAAGAGAAAATAAAGGAGAGAGAAAAGATGACACATGTCCCCTACTTCCTACTTCCTCCCTCCCCCCGCCCGCCTCCTCTCGCCTGTCTCTCCCCCCCTCTCCCACCTCCGCCTGCCTCCTCCTTCCCCTCTCCCTGCCTCCCTCCTCCGTCCCCCATCCCCTTCCCCCTCTGCCTGCCACCTCCCTCCCCCCTCCCCGCCTATCTCCTGTGTAAGACCCCGAATTTTATGAAATATAAAATTTAATTTTTCTTCATATATTTTTTTTCATGAAACAGTAAGTGGTTAAATTGACGAAATTGAAAGTTAAGGATGTTATGTGCAAATTTTATTTTGTCGGACAATATTCGTTTTGTCGGGGAATATTCGTTTTGTCGGGGAATATTCGTGTCGTACGACGGCGCCGAAATAACAAATTATTGGTGGACCCCACAACGGAATATTTGTCGGATATAGAAAACGACAGAAGTAACCTTTTTAAATAAAAATAGTCAACGGTGTTAACTGTTAAAATACCGGTGATAAAAGAATAGTAGCATACGGTAATTTATGGTATTTTACTGTAGCATGCGGTACTCTACAGTAGCACACGGTATTGCACAGTGTCTCATATTATTGACACCGTAACTGTTACGCATCATTTCATCAATAATTGTCACTGCATAATATTTTATATTATCAATTCAATTATTGTTGCTACACAGTATTTTGCATTATTGATTCAATAATTGTCATTACACTGTATTTCATATCATCGAGTCAATAATTGTTGGTGCACTGTAGTTTAAAATTATTGAATCTAATAATTGTCACAGTAGCAAATACACTATAATTTATATTATTAAATTAATAAAAATATGTAACGTGTTTCTTACATTATTGTGGTAACATTATTTTATATGTTGGACTCACAGGAAGAATAAATAAATAAATAAATAAAAAATAATTAATTTTACTATTTGAAATAGTGACGTAAATAGTAACGTGAATAGTGACGTGAATAGTAATGTGAATAGTAAGTGAATGGTAAGAAACATGTGGGACCCACTGTGGGGCCCACGCGAAATGTGAGAAATGTGTTTGCTGGGAATGGGTTGGTGGAGGCTGCGCAGCAGCCTCTGCTGAATTTTTTTTCTGTTCACCTACCACACATAGTAACTTCTTTTCTCCTATAAATAGCTTGCTCAGCTTAATAGAAAAATCACACCTAAAACATAGAATTTTTCTATAAGAATTTTATGAGTTTTCACTGAGAATAGTAAGGTTATTTTGAGTGTTTGAAAGTCAAAAGGAGTGCATGAATTTTTCAAGTAAGTCTTTTATTAAATAGTAGTAATTTCATAAATTCCTATATTTCACGGTATTCACAAATCTTCCTTTAAAAGACTCTTCTATTAGAAGATTCATTTTAAAAGCTTTCTTTGGAAGATTTATTTTGGAATATTATTTTAAAAACTATTTTAAAGTTATTATATTATACTACAAAAATTATGTTAAATATATATAATTTTGATAGTTCATAATGTACGAGTTATCATACACTTTGAAATTTATATGTGGTAATTACTAATTTATATTATAAATATATAGGTTGATCAACCTCATTTAAATCAATATCCAGTCACGTGTTAAGGTAAGGAATATCATTCTTTTCACACTTTTAAATTATTACGGTAAGGAATACCATTCATTTCAAACTCTTAAATTTACTGTGGTAAGAAATGTCATTTTTTTACACTCTTGAACTTGCTACGGTAAGGGATATTATTTTCTTTCATACTCCTGAATCGAAACTTATTATGGAACTATTGCTTCTATAATTCCTGAAAATATTATATGTTCCATAATAGTTGAACTTCATTATTTCAACTGAACCTTCCTATTTTCTGAATCTTTCTATTGAACTGTAACCGTTATTCTGAACTGAGAATCTTGAATAACATTTATAAATTTCACTCCACATCATGTTGACAATTTGGACATTATTTGAATCTGCACAAAGTAAACTTCTGATACTTATTGTTTATCCTGTTCTTCTGTTCATCATTTGTATCACTGTTATTTGTATTAATCATCAAGAATCAAGCTGTTGTGAATATCTGTGGCCGGGGGCACAGATGTGATATAATTGTTGAACAGATGATAGGTTAAAGGCGATATACTAGGTTAAAGGCGATACATCTGTTCGGTGTCTTTTATGGCACGTGGTGAATGTTCTCTTTGGCCCGTAGTGCAAACATGAACTGTTGGTTGGTATGATTATGACCAAAGGCTGAATCTGGTATAATCATGACCGGTGGTGTTATATTGAATGTCTTTGGCCCGTAGTGCAAAGATGAACTGTTGGTTGGTATGATTATGACCAAAGGCTGAATCTGGTATAATCATGACCGTTGGTGTTATATTGAATGTCTTTGGCCCGTAGTGCAAAGATGAATTGTTGATCTGCATGATTATGACCAGGAACTGTGAAGTTGTATTATCTTGACTAATGGTATTTCAGATGATAAAAGTTGATGATATTTTTACTAAAAAGAGAAGCGAGTGGACATTATAGTCTGCATTATTCTTCTAATAGATTGCTCATTCCGCTGCTATTATTGATCTGAACATTGTTTAAGAATTTAACTACAGTTTTTGATATAAACCTTGTAGTCTATTGTATTCTATCAAAGAACTCAACTGTTGAAGGCTAATGATAATTTATTCGTCATTATCTTAGTCACTATATTTCTTATTGGGCTATTTGAGCTCACCCTTTCTTTTGTTCCATTGTTTTTCAACAGGAGATGAAAACGTAACGGGGTCTAGCCGGGGGATGGAGTGAGAGTCCGATGAATAGCTGTCGTAGTCTTCACGTGTTGTAAAATAGTGTGGCAATAATAGTGAAGACTTAGTTGTGTATTATTATACACTGTATTGTTGTACGTTGTGCTTTGTTGTATTAATTTTGTTGTAGTCTTTTAACGACTCAAGTTTGGGCTGTGTGGGCTCAGATTTGGGGGCGTCACATCCTGCCTCCTCTTTCCCCCTCCCAGTCTCCCTCCTTCGTCCCCCTCCCTCTCCCGCCTGCCTCCTCCTCCGTCCCCTCTCCCCGCCTGCCTCCTCCGTCCCCCATCCCCCGTCCCCGCCTCCTTCCCCCCGTCTCCTCCCTCCTCCGTACCCCCTCCTTGCCTGCCTCCTCCCTCACCCCTCCCCGCCTCCCTCCCCACGCTTCCTCCATACAAAGGTAACCAACCCTATAATACAAAGGTAACCAAACCTTAATACAAAAGGTAACAAACCTTTAATACAAAGGTAACCAAATTTTAATACAAGGTAACTAAACCTTAGTACAAAGGTAACCAAACATTAATACAGAGGTAACCAACCTTTAATACAAAGGTAACCAAAACTAGTTACTACACATTTAGGAATTGATTACCTCCATACTAGTGTTTGGTTACCTCCATACTAGTGTTTGGCCACCTAGAATTACTACACGAAAAAATAAATTATCAGAAATTTGTTACCTCAATAATAGTATGTGGTTACCTAGGTTTACTTGTTTGGTTACCTATATTTACTGTACATTCATGAATTTGGTTACCTTCGTACTATTGTTTGGTTACCTATATTTACTTGTGTCATTGTTGTCGGTGGTAACCAAACCTTAATACGGAGGTAACCACTTTAGCTTTTGTGGTCAAACACACACACTAAACACCAAGAACACATAACATCTAGCAGATCTGGCACCAGCACCATCAGAACTAGCGCCACCACGATCAGATCTGGAACCACCACGAGGGGAGGAGGAGGGGCGGAGTCAGGGGGATGAGGGGGAGGGATGGGGGGAGGAGGTGTGAGGGTGGGGAAAGGAAGGGGAGGAGGGACGGGGGCAGGGGGGCGGTAGGAGGGGCTGGGGTGGGGGTCGGGGTCGGGGGGAGGAGGGGTGAGGGCGGGAGGAGGCGGGGGAGAAAGGAAAAGGCGGGGGGAGGAAGTGCGGGGGTGGGGAGATGAAGGGGAGGAGGGATAGGGGCAGGGGGCGCGGTCGGAGGGGCTGGGGTAGGGGTGGTGGTCGGGGGAGGAGGGGTGAGGCGGGAGGAGGCGGGGGGGAGAAGGGAGAAGGCGGGGGTGGAGATGAAGGAAAGAAAGGGTGGGGACGGGGGGAGGCGGGCAGAGGGGATGGGGTGGGGGTATTCGGAGGAGGGGCTGTGGTAGTAGTAATTTCAATTTGAATTTTAAATTGTACAACCAACTAGAAACATGAGCCACATCAACAATCTATTAAATCACTCAACTAAAGTAAAGGGATAAGAATATATTAATTATGTAATACAAAATTATATATGCACTAAATCTATAAAAAAAAATTTTAGTACACTGTTATTATAATATTTTTTCAAAATATACTATAAAATGTAATTGTCCCATTAAAATAACAGTGATAACAAAGGCCTTTTATTTGCGTGAACAAATGATATTCTTTAAAGATTGCTTCTTAATTTGTTTTCTACCATATTTTTATGACTTATTTTAATTTATTTAAGTAAAATTTGATATTTTTATAAAAAATTTATCACATAAATATGGGTGACTCAAGACAATTTGGAACCTGAAGCGATATTTCTTAATAAGGCATTCTATGTTTTATACGTCCTCTATTGATTTTTATGGTAAAATTGATCATTTTTCAAATAAATATATCTTATTATTATTTAATATATATGTAAAATGCCTATAAACTACATAAAATTTAGTACTAATCTCAAAATTTATTTTTTTAAAAATCTAAATATATATATTTAATTGTTAATGTTAAAAATGATCAATTTGACTACAAAAAGTCAATTGAGGATATTTATTTTGGGATGAAAAGAGTATTAATATTTTTTATTTAAATGAGATTTTTTTTATACTGTTATTTTTTTAAGGTATTTAATATTTGAATTGGACTATAGGCACTAAAGGATTGATTGAGCTTATATTTTTATAATATTTATTTTACATGGATTATTTATGGTGTTTAAAAATTTAGGGTTTTCTTTTAAAATATGGTCTAAAGTCCAATTTTATTTTTTTTATGTTATAGGGTCGGTCCTACATATAAGAGTGAGACTCATTTATTATTTATGTAGAAGGAAGTTTATAAAATTATTATTTTTATTTATGAAAATATTAATTAATTTATTATTACTCCTTTATATATCTTATTATTATAAATTGAAGTACTTTTTTGTGGTATTTACAAAAAAGTAAATGGTGGAAGGAATGTATTTATTTGCATCGAGTCTCTCCCCGATAATTTATAAAGAGAATTGATATTTTCATAAATTAATTTGATATTTTTATAAAATTAAATAAGATCTACTTGTAAAATATCAATTCTCATATAGAATTGATATTTTCATAAACTAATTTAATATTTTTACAAAATCAAATGAGATCTACTTATAAAAATATTAAATTAACTCGTAAAAATATCAATTCTATTTTTAAATGCTGATTTTGGGATTATTCATAATCTTCCGTGTTGTCGAACTAAAAGTTAACTCTTTTGTTACATCCACACGATAAATTCATGTTCAGTTTAATATAATACGCCCTTAAAATAACAAATCTTTGTTTGTTAATTATTTCCAAAAATCTCAGTAAAATATACTAGTATGTATATCGCACCATTGTCACTTTTTTGACCCACTTATCTCCATTTTGTGGTAAGGAATTGGATCGTCTTTAGTTCTATATGAACTGAAAGATATGCCAACCCATCCATCCGGTTAAGAATAAACCAAAAAAGACAAGAATGTTAAATTCTGTTTAAATTATTATAAAAAAAAATACTAAAAAAATATCATAAAAAAAAATATGATTCATACGTGAGAGACGTAGATAAGAGTAAATTGGTCCTAACTTTGGACGTAAAGATGTGAAATGAGTCATTCTAGACGGCTCACAAGGATCCTTCGAAAAACAAAGTTTAGCTTGATAATACAATCCCTCCATCCCAAAACAAGAGTGGAGTCTCGTCTACCTCTTTTTTGTTTGTTTTTTCTTTCTGAAAATTAGAGAAAGAATTAGAATAGAAATTAACTTGATTATCAGAATATGTGAATATAAAGTGCTCACACGAATAAGAAAATAAAGTTTCACAATTAAAAAAATATAAACTCGCACAACTAATGAGAATTCAATGTGTCAAAGTATAATTAGTTAATAATTCATCATATATGAGTGTTCAATGGTTGTATGCAACTACAAATCTACAATTATACACATTATTTTATATTTTTTTGTAATAATTTTGTAGTCATCAAAATATTATTATAGTAATTAAATAATATACTTGTAAGCCAAGTAATAGTTATATTAATTTTGATTAAGATCAAATAAAATCATGTCAATTTTTAAATTTCATAAATTAAATACAAAAAATCAAAGTATATATATATATATATATATACTTTTTCAAGGAAATAAGTAGTAGGTGGAAATAGACGAATGGTATAATAGGAGCAAGATGATGATAATTCACGTAAAAGGGGACATAATATAGACGAAAGAAGGGGAGAATAGTAGGAAAAATTATTCAGTTTTCTTATAATATTATTATGTAGTATTTTTAGGTTAATTTTATATATATATATATATATATATATATATATATATATATATATATATATATATATATTTGTTATCAGTGGGTTTAGATATAAAAGGTTTACGCTACATGTTAAAATAAAAATATATAATTGATCTTGAACATTACGTAATAATATCTCAAAAATACTGAATAACTTTTTGAATAGTAGGCAATACTAGTCATAATAAATAAATGAATGAAGGTCATTTTTAAGAGGTGAAATCTTTTGTAATAAAATTCTTTATTTTTTTTTGTATTGAGACATACGGTACATACGATTTTTAGGGTCTACGATGACAGTATCTACCATCATTATAGTCATATTTTTTTGCGGGGTTACGACGATTGAACATCTTGTCGCTATAAATTTTAAAAATCGTCGTTCTAGGTTTAGACACGAAAAAATAGAGGATTAATTATAGAGGATTTCATGCCTATTTTTACACGTCCTTACAATATCAAAAAGTCTAGGGGGATCAATTTTTGAGACCTAAAGTTGTGATTGGTCTATTTTTTTTTATTTTATCTTTTAGCTTCTAAAATATTTATAATATTTATTTTGATAATTTTTTTATATAATTTAGTAATTTAGGTGTAATTTGAATATATATAAATAATAGTGTTATATAATTTATATAACACTGTTATTTATATATATATAAATCATTAAATTTTATAAAAAAATATTATCATAATAAATATTATAAATATTTTAAAAGTCAAAATAATAATAATAATTATTATTATTATTGTACCGGTCACAATTTTCGATCCTAAAATGGGTCCATAGAAACACTGTTGCAATATTGGACCCAAGACTGCATGGGATTGTTGTCAGACTGTATGAGATGCGGGCAGCAACCAATTACATTTTACCTAGCTAGGTAGCTACCTACTCTGACATGCATGTGAAAAAAGAAAGTAAGAGAGAAATTAAATCATATTTAATTAATAAAAAATAATAGTCTATATATAATCCATAGTCCATAGAGAACAGCTGTTTAAAAATATTTAATAATTTTTTTTATAAAGAGGGGACAAAAGTGTGTATTACTGTAAGAGGTGCCTGCTACAATGGTAGGGTAATAGGGTACTAGGGCAGGACTACAGGGGTACTACGTATATATCTATATATATATATATATATGTAGCATGCAGCAGCAGTCCAGTTAGATAAAAATGGAAGCTACAGATGGTGCTGTCTGCTGCCCGCGACTTCAACTATTCTGCCACCGTAGCTTAGTTTTCTTACTAAACATTCTTTGAAAATAAATTAAACTAAAATTACTTTTAACTATTTATAACACCACTACATACATCACCTGAGACTTTGTCAAACCAACTCCCATTTAAGTGCTATAATAATATAAATATAAATAATACTCAGAACTTTCCCAGTTACGGGGAGAGGGAGAGGGAGAGGGAGAGAGAGAGAAAAATTATTTAATATTTTAAAAATATTATTATGTGGTATTTTAAATTAATTATATATTATTTTAATATATATAATAGACTCAGATATAAAATATTTTTTGTATATATTAAAATAATAATATGTGATTAATTTAAACATCATGTGATAATACTTTACAAGAAATAAATAATTTTCGTGGGAAGGGCATTCCGATGATAATTTGTACATTTTCAGATTCTACAGTGACAAAAATGGCCGAGTGATGGAGCCCAAAAAAGAAATTGAACCTTAATTATTAATGGATCAAGTTCGAACGAGTTTTAATCCACTATATATATTGATGAAAAAGTTTATATATATGCTATTTAAATATAAAATTAAACATTATATTTATTTTAATTATTAAAAAGTAGAATATGACACAAATTTTAATATCATACTCTACTTTTTAATAATATAAATAAACATAATATTTAAATATTATACACCTATATTTATTCTAAATTAAAATTGATTCCCCTTTAACGTAGATAATTAATATTATAATGAAACTTGCAATAATTTCTTTCGTGAGTGATCCACTCAATCAGAAACAAAATAACATCATCATCTCATTAAAATCCGTATTTAGAAGGAAATCAGATACTCAAAGTCTCTTCAGTGAGGCGTTGAAGCAATCTAGCCTTTGGATCATTAGGATAGACTAGACAATCAAACGGCTGAGGGGATCCAAGGCAGGGACCACAGCATAGCATGAATAAAGAAGAAGGAAAAATAGGAGGAAATGTGTTTGAGCGCTTCCGGGCCCATCCATATATGCCCATGTGAGTGGGCCGGGATAACTTATATGTCATGATGATCTATTGGAGGAAAGAAATACCCCGCCCCACCACCAACATATGCCCGATACAATATTCCCACTTCACTATGCACGCAACACTTTCAGCAGCAGATATTATACAGGAGAATAAGCATAAATACACAATAATTAAATATTATATTTATTTATATTATTAAATAATAAAATATGATTTTAAAATTTATATTATATTTTAATAATATAAATAGATATAATATTTAATTATTATACGTATAAATTTGTCTTGCACATACTCTGGCTGTCTCAAATCTCAATTTTATACTTTTAAGTATTTGATCAAAATTAAATAACTTTTTATTATTTCAAAATTTATATGTATGTATTTGTGTGTGATGGTATGGTCCCATGCAATCTTCCCCTTATTCCATCGAAAGGTATCTCTACTTTAAGACGAACCAATATTTGTTAATTGTTGCTGTCCTGTGAAGAATTCAATGCCACGAGGCCCACAACCATGAGATTAAGGCTTCAAATCCTCTCTAATAATTTTTTTTTATATAATTATTACGGGACCTATAACGATAATTTTTAAAATTTATAATGACATAATAAATTATAGTCATAGATTCTAAAATCGTTGTTATAGACTTCACAATTTACATAAAAAATTTGTTAGGGAGGATTTGATCCCTGACATTAACTATATCACAAGAAGTAACAAACATATCATATATCGGAATAGGATTAACATCTTGTGAGGTCACAAATAGATCATCAGTATACTGTATTGCATTATATCATCAAATTCATACAATTAATTTTCAAAAATAATACTGTATTTTGAATATTTAGCTTTGTATTTAAGAATTCCGGGCAAGTGATGACAATTGATTTTACAAAAAATAATTAAAAGAAAATAAAATAAACAACCTTATTTAGATGAGTAGAAAATTATTATTAGGAGGTAGGCACATAAAAAAAATATAAATACTAATTAGGAACAAAGTAACGTGAGATCTGAGAATGAGATATACGGCTCGTCTCCAAGTCATTATCGCAAAGATATATGATACAGTGATAGTGATTTTTTTTTTAATTGAAATGACATATAATAATACTAGAACAAAATATTAATTTAAAAGGCAAAAACAATTGAGCTTTTTTAGTTTCAGACAGCTCAATGCCCCTTTCTCTCTCCTTTTCTTGCGCTCCCTTTCCAATTTCCACATATATGCACTGTACACACAATTTTAAGAGAGAGAGCATCTCCTTCAGCAGCTCTTTTTTTCTTTCTAATCTCATGAAATTCAAGTTCACCCATTTTAGTAAATTATTAAAATATCAGAACCTTCATCCTCAGAATTCAGACAGTTTGAAGCTGAGCTCTGAGCTCTAATAATGGAGAACAAGAGGTTTAAATAATTAAACAAGACCCATAGAGAGAGAGAGAAAGTTTTAGTCTTTTAGAGAGAGAGATAATAGTTTATGTTTTCTTGGGGGGGACAACAGCATATCTGCAAAAATCCTCATATTCGATTCAGCTGCTTTAAAAAGTCGAGTCACACAGACATCTCTAAAAAAATTCACTTTTCTTTTTTTGTTTTAAAATAAAATTTTAATTTGTAGCCAAGTAGAAAAAGATTGATCAAATAGTAAACGCAAGCCACGTTCTGTTCATTGTACCCAAAAACAGGTTCATTAATCTTCTCTCCCCTCGGTCAAGGTTTATGTGTAATTGCTGCTTTGCTGGCTTATGATTTGATCTGTTCGTATAGTTTACAAGGTAGCATTTGGATCTTCAAACATATAGCATCTCACTTTTAATACGTTGCAGTAAAATTTCTAAAACTGTGAACGTAAGAAATTGTGTTTTTAGACCGTGCCGTACACATTGTGTAACAAAATATTTCAATGCTTTATACATTATTTTTATAATAAAATATGTTTGAAATAAATTATTTTCGTACCAATAAAATTTCAATTGCGTTTAAATGTTTCATACAGACTAAACTCTAAATGCTATGTATTGATTTTTGTTTAATTAGTTTTATTTGTGAACGTTAAACAGAGAAAGCAGTGAACGTGCTCTCCTTGTCTGGACTTTCAACATAACTTCACGCTTGCAGAGAGAGAGGGACTACATGATTAGAGGTCTTGTCATATTTTATTCCGTTCAAATCCTGAAACCCCATTGAAGAGAGAGAAATAAATCTCCTTTGGAATGTGGGCTATTTCCATCTTTTGAGAGCAGCAGTAAGCCATGCTTGTTCCACGAAGGAATTGAGATATAATCTTTCTTTTTTGGGGTTTTATATTATGAGATTCTAGAGAGAGAAGAAGGGGGAATATTTGTTTGTTAATTTCTTCTTCTTGGTTTTGATTATTAGTACAAAATCACGCAAAACAATGCTGCGATGATAATTTATTCCATGGGTGAGTACCTTTTTCTTTGTGTTACATAAAAAGCGATTCTAAAAAATATTTGCCAGTCTTTTGATAAAGTCAAGAAAGCTGCTCATGTGTATAAAAGATGTATAGCTACTTGGTTGTTTGTCTTTTAGCTTAGATATGAACTGGATAAGAGAGGAGGAAGAAGTTTTGTATTATTGATGGGTTTTGAGATGCAAAGCCCCCATTTTGTGGCTGTGAGGTTAAATGAGCAATTTGGAACAAAAAGAAAGTACACATTTATCAACAGAGTATGGCTCCCTAAAATTCTAGTGCTGTGGATCATGTCTACAGTCTTGGTTAGCAGAGTAATCTACAATATGATGGATGCTGATAACAAGGAAAGAAGGGAGGAAGTACTTGTGAGCATGTGTGATCAAAGGGCTAGAATGCTACAAGATCAATTCAGTGTTAGTGTTAATCATGTCCATGCCCTTGCAGTCCTAGTCTCTACATTTCATTATTACAAGAACCCATCAGCAATTGATCAGGTTTGAGCTTATTTGTATGTTCTAGGGTTTTGGTTTTTGGTGGTACCTTTTTCCCATTTGTGGTTTTATGTTTTTTGATCGTTTGGGGGTAATGCAGGAAACTTTTGCCGAGTATACAGCCAGGACAGCTTTTGAGAGGCCATTGTTGAGTGGGGTGGCATATGCACAAAGGGTTGTGAATTCAGAAAGGGAAGAATTTGAGAGGAAACACGGGTGGACAATAAGAACAATGGAGAGGGAGCCTTCACCTTTTCGGGATGAGTATGCGCCGGTGATATTTTCTCAAGAAACTGTTTCCTACATTGAATCACTTGATATGATGTCAGGAGAGGTAATTCATTCATTTTCAATCTGGGAATTATTTTTGAAGTTCACATAAATTTATCAAGATTAAATGAAGTGGTTGTTCAATTTCAACTTTTATATGTTCATATTTGATTCAGGAGGACAGTGAAAATATATTGAGGGCTAGGGCTACTGGGAAAGCAGTTCTTACAAGCCCCTTCAGACTTTTGGGTTCTCATCATCTTGGAGTAGTGTTGACTTTCCCTGTTTACAAATTCAAGCTTGCCCCATATCCATCTGTGGAACAACGAATTGAAGCAACTGCTGGGTAATCCCTTCTGTTTTCTTTTATTTCTAAAAAAATTATTGTTTCTTTTTATTTGGAGCATTTTGCAGTCTATCTCATGATTCTTTTGATCGGTTTCTATGACATTGACTCACAGTTCAACCCATATTTAATTCAGAATAGTTTTGGTCAATGGCTCATATGCAATTGAAGGAGAGTCCTAGGGATTAAAATAAGAGACAATTTGCATTTTGTCACGGATATATGTTTGTGTTAGGTCAATTTGGGGAGAGTGATATAATTTTCTGAGCTTTGATTGCCTCTTGCTGACAAAGTCCACTAATTGGAGACTTTAACAGTAAGCCAAGCTTATGGAGACAAAAGGGAGTAATAAATTTCATTAAGGGCCAGAAAAAGGGAGTGCTGAGGAAAATAGATGTCATTTTGTCCCTGATTGTTGCATCTGTAGGCATTCGTAATTTTACATTATGGTTTTATACTTGGCTCAAAATAAAAATGCTATTTGATCTCTGCACTCACATGTTTGTTGTCAAGTTGCAAATCCAAAAGAAACTATAGTCAGCTAGTCCTAGACACTGTGTATAGATGGACACGCTTGATATCTACGTCATTAATTTTTACTAACTCTGCTCTACAGCAAAAGGGTTGAAAACTTATTAACCTCAATCAAGCCTCATCTGAATGTGCAACATTACCAGACTGGAAAGCTAATAGTCGCATAATATTTACGTTTTGGGTTCAAACCTTTATTCCCTTTTCCCAATATACTCCTAATGGTTAAGGGTTTTTGAAATATACATAAATTATACTTTTTAAGGTCTTTATTTTAGGATAACTTACCTACAACACCTCCAACACTTTAAAAGCAATGCACATATTTGACCTTGATGCTGAAGAAGTGCCGGTTTCTTTTCATCTGGTATAATGTAGCATTGTTTATACTCTATCCATGTGCAAGGGAATGTGCCACATCTCAAGCGATGCTATCATGTACCCTTTTGAAATTGATAATAAAATTAAGTCTATAAGATGCAAAAGAGTCTTGTTTACCTCTGTTTGGATAGAAACATATCCAGTAATGTTATGAAACATGAACACTTCCCAGGTCGATGCGTACATGTATGATACATTTCAAACACTGGCACTCTCGGACACATGTCCAAAACTTCAATCAAGTCTTCGTATATAAAAGTTTTCATCAAAAGTAGGTCCACATGCATATACATGATTAGGTCCATTTCTTTGAGAAAAGTGCTCCATATGGCTAAATAGTTTATCCTAAACAGATATCTTGGTGGAGCCTTTGATGTTGAGTCCCTTGTGGAAAATCTACTCGGGCAACTCGCTGGGAACCAAGCAATTGTTGTGAAGGTATATGATATTACCAACTCTTCTGATCCCCTAATCATGTATGGGCGTGAATACCAAGATGGTGACATTTCCCTTAAGCATGTGAGCATGCTTGACTTTGGGGATCCATTCCGAAAACACCAAATGATATGTCGGTGAGTACACCTAATTAAATACGAAGACTCCTTTATGAAAGAAGTCAAACGCTCCACTCCTTTTTGAAAACAAAGAATCAAGATGTTAAAGTTGCATCCATGAATTCTTACTGTCTGGGGGTCCTATGCAGGTATCTTCAGAAGGCACCGACTGCATGGACAGCGATCACCACTGCATTCTTATTCTTTGTGATTGGTTTATTAATTGGGTACATGATATATGGTGCGGCAATTCACATTGTTAAAGTTGAGGATGATTTCCACCAAATGCAGCAACTAAAAGTTCGAGCAGAAGCTGCCGATGTTGCCAAATCCCAGGTTCCATACCACCACCTATTTTGCTGAACTTCAAAAGATTACTGTTGTTTGCGTTATTTATTTTTTATTTAATTGACGACTGTTATTAAACTATAACTTTCTTGCCTAAATTTCCCTGTTTTTTCCTATGCCAGTTTCTGGCTACTCTTTCACACGAAATTAGAACTCCAATGAATGGTATCCTTGGTATGTATGTCCTAAATCCGTTCTTTCTTTTTTGGTTGAAGAAATTAAAAAAAACGTGTATAATTTTTATATTTCATTTATTTTACATATGTTATTGCAGGAATGCTTGCATTGCTTCTTGATACAGATTTGAGCTCAACCCAAAGGGACTATGGTCGAACTGCCCAGGCTTGTGGAAAGGCACTAATAACCTTAATAAATGAAGTCCTTGATAGGGCAAAAATTGAAGCTGGAAAGTTAGAGCTGGAGGCGGTCCCATTTGACATCCGCTCCATACTCGATGACGTCCTTTCTTTATTCTCTGAGAAGTCTAGGCACAAAGGTATTGAGGTAAGATCTATTGAAATGTTGTTATTATTCTTAACCTTAATTTCTGTCATATCTGGCATTTAGTTCAAAATGCATGTACTAACTTTGTGCTTTACTTGTTTTGCTTCTGTTTTATTTTCTGATAATTCCCCATTTGTGGGTCTTGGGTTGATTGGCGGCCTTCATGATGTATGTTATATTAAATCTTCTTTTTGGTGACGCTGTATGATCTATTGAGTAATTGAAGTTGGCCGTGTTTGTATCTGATAAAGTTCCTGAAATTGTTATGGGGGATCCTGGAAGATTCCGTCAGGTGATCACAAATCTTGTGGGCAATTCTGTTAAGGTAAGTGATCTATGCAAGCCTTGCTACTTTGGTCGCTGCCTCATGTATCTCTTTTCCCTTTCCCTTTCCCTTTCGCGCGAAACAAAATACAGAATTTAATTAAGTTTGGCGATTAACTTGATCTTTGCTCTTAGTTCGTAGCTGTCTCTAAAAATGATATTTGTACGAGCTCATTCATATCTTGATGGAGTCTTATTCTCATTAGATCAACCTTTTGGCAGTTTACAGAACGAGGACACGTATTTGTTCAAGTCCATCTTGCTGAACATGCACAAGTTGTACTGGAAGCAAAAGCTGACACCTTCTTGAATGGAGGATCTGAAAGTCTAGTTCTATCTAGTGGCAGTCGGTTTAGAACTTTAAGTGGTTGTGAAGCTGCTGATAACAGGAATAGTTGGAATACCTTTAAGAATTTGGTTGCGGATGAAGAATTCCGGTACAATGCTTTTAATAAAGTGATTTCTCCTGAAGAAGCATTTCAGAATGTAACATTGATGGTATCTGTTGAGGATACAGGGATTGGGATCCCCTTACATGCACAAGGGCGGGTTTTCACGCCGTTCATGCAGGCTGACAGTTCAACCTCTAGAAATTATGGAGGAACAGGTATTGGATTGAGCATTAGCAAGTGTCTAGTTGAGTTGATGGGTGGTCAGATAGACTTCATTACCCGTCCCCAAATTGGAAGTACATTTTCCTTCACTGCTGTCTTTAGAAGATGCCAGAAAATTGCAAATGGTGATATGAAAAAATCACACTCTGATGATCTGCCTACGACATTTAAAGGACTGAAAGCAATCTTAGTTGATGGAAAACCAGTTAGAGCTGCTATAACAAGATACCATTTAAAGAGACTTGGTGTCTTGGTTAAAAGTGTAAGTAGCATCAGGATGGCTGCCACTATATCTGGCAAAAATGGTTCCATGAGATCTGAGTAAGTATTTAACTTTCTGCTGCCCCATCTTTTCCCAGCTTTCTCTACGTGTTTAAATCCTTCTGCTGCCCCATCTTTTCCCAGCTTCCTCTATGTGTTTTTAGTCCGTCTGATTCGTGAGGAATTTCTTAGTGTCTTATATTAATTTAATTAGACTTCATCTTTGGACAAATTATGCCATTAAGCAAATTTTGCAAATTGTGATGTAATTTCTGATGGCCAATCTATGCAAACTTTATTCCTGCAGGACAAGTTCAATAGAAAGTTTCAAGAGACATCTTCCAATAACCATAGTAAAAAAATTATGATTTATAATTCATAGTATATAAATTCACTTCCTAACTTGAACTACTTCTTATGGCAGAAATGAAAGGCTGCCAGATATGATTCTCATTGAGAAGGAATCATGGTTATCTGGTGAGGATGGTTGCCTGAATCTACGACTATTAGAATGGAAACAAAATGGCCACATGTTTAACTCGCCCAAGATAATCCTTCTTGCAACCAATATTACCAGTGCCGAGTTTGACAATGCAAAAGCAGCAGGTTTTGCAGATACTGTGATTATGAAACCTTTGAGAGCAAGCATGGTGGCAGCATGCCTTCAACAGGTGTTGGGAATGGGAAATAAAGTGCAGCAAGGAAAAGACATGCTTAGTGGATCTACTTTCCTTCGTAGCCTGCTTTGTGGCAAGAAGATATTGGTGGTTGATGACAATAGGGTAAACCGTAGAGTTGCTGCTGGTGTGCTGAAGAAGTTTGGCGCTGATGTGGAGTGTGCTGAGAGTGGCAAAAGCGCTCTTGCATTGCTTCAGTTACCACACAATTTTGATGCCTGCTTCATGGATATTCAAATGCCAGAAATGGATGGGTATGTTCTCAAGTCCTCTACTGTTAATTTACTAGATGGTGAATCAATATTTTTTTCTTAAATTTCAAATTGCCAGATTTCTCTTGATTAAATAATTTTAATTAGTTTTGGCCAGAGTAAGGACTCCACATAAATGTTTTTCTAAAGGGAGGATGATATTTTTTGGTTCCCTAGACTTGCAAAGATCAATTTAGTGTGGATTTATTTTAATTCAATACTAGCGCGATTTATTTCATAGTATTTTTCTCAAAATGGAGGACCATTTAAATGAGTAAGAACTATTCTCACAATTTTCATATTTCCTTTAATTGCAGTTTTGAGGCAACTCGTCGTATCCGGACGTTGGAGAGCAAGGAAAATGAGCAGATGAATGGAGGACAGAGTGTTGAAGGAACTGCAAAAAGGGCGGGATGGCATTTACCAATATTAGCCAT
Source organism: Hedera helix (assembly GCA_947179155.2). Classification (NCBI taxonomy): domain Eukaryota; kingdom Viridiplantae; phylum Streptophyta; class Magnoliopsida; order Apiales; family Araliaceae; genus Hedera; species Hedera helix. The sequence continues at coordinate 41,401,829 of OX359277.1, forward strand.
GACAGCTGATGTTATCCATGCCACATACGAAGAGTGCCTGAAATGTGGAATGGATGGCTATGTTTCGAAGCCCTTTGAGGAAGAGAAACTCTATCAGGCTGTTGCCAAATTCTTTGAATCCAAACCAATATCGGAATTGTAGCACAATTGTCCTCGTTTAAGAGAACAGGACCTCCAGTTTCGGAAATTCTGATGGCTTGAACTGCAACAACAATTTTTGTACGTCTGCTGGTACCTTGGAGTCGAGGCCTCGAGGGCTCAAGATGATGAAAGGTCGATGCTTCTCTTGGATTTTGTTGACTGGTAGGAGTACAGGTTTGAAGAGTCATTTCTAACCAATTTATATATAACTTGATCAGCTTCTTGAGTACATGTATGCTATTACTACTGTTAGTAAGGAGCCATCAGCCCTCACTTGTTTGTAAAGATCCGTAGAAGGGGTGGGTGGCAAAAGTGTTTAGTCTGATATGCTTTGTACGGTTTCATTGTCACTTGTTGTTAGAAGCTATCCCACTATAAATATATTTTGATTATCCTTTCAATCAAGATTCAAGAGCTCGTGTTTCCATTATAATTGGGCCATTAAGCATTCATACAAAGCTGCTGTTTTTTTCCTTGTTTTTTATTTATATATATATATTTTTTTTATGGAGTTGTGCTTCAGCCAATGCTTTAATACATGACTAATATTTAGAATTAAAAACATTATATATATATATATATATATATATGTGTGTGTGTGTGAGAGAGAGAGAGAGAGAGAGAGAGAGAGAGAGAGAGAGAGATTATTGAGGATGTCTTTTTACTTATTTATTTTTATCGAAAACTATAAAAACATGTCTTAAAATTCGTCACTCACAAGAAAAATAAAAATGAAAAACTCGTACATATATGAAAGTATGGTTTTGGTTGTCAACAAATTGCGCAAAACAATGTAAATTTTAATTAATAAAATAATAAAATTGTCATTAATAAAATTAAAGTAAAGAGAAAACTATAGTTATTTAAACTGATTTTATGTTTTTTTATTTCAAAATAAGAGATATATTTTTTTAGTCCGTTCTAAAATTAAAAATATATTTTTATTTTAACACTATAAAGTGACATGATATTCTTAATTTGTTGTTACTTTTTTACTATTATTTTTAATATCATACCATTACAACTGATTTTCTAAATAATACTAAAATTATATTTAACAATATAAAATTACATATAAAAGTTATTCGTTTTACAAATGTATTTTTAATTTTAAAACAAAAAGAATAATTTAGGACTCAAATTATTGTCATTTAAAGTATAGGTAGAGTCCTAAATCTAGGTTTTGGAGCTCCTAAGGTCATCAATAAACTCCCTCGTTCCTTCATTCCTTTTCTTCCTTTCTATATATAAATATACAGGCATAGAATCGGTTCTTAATTTTAGGGAGAACAGTTGAGAATAGAATGAATGGTTGAATTCCTTCGTCCCTGTATTTTGTTTGACGTTTGTTTGTTAAGCTGTGTATTTATTAATGATAATGGGCTATTTGAATTGGGCCGCGTTTTAGTCCATCCATTATATTATAAGCGTTCATAATAAACTCCAAATTTTAATAAGTTTGGGTCATTGTCTTGCCGGTCAATACATTATGCAATTATCATATAAAATATTAACCGGTAATTATCTATTTCAATGAAGTCTCTCTACATAATTTCAATTAAAAATTGTAACCTTATTGAGTCGGTGTAACCAGACTATAAATACAAAGTACACAATTAAGATAAATGTATTCTCTTAGTTTACTAAATATTTTTCACCCCTATTGTTAACGAGCCTATTCTTATTAAGCAATTCCTTTGACGGAGCTAATGATCGAATGTGCAAACAAATTCAAGCATCAACAATGTTCTTTTATTTGTGCGGCCATTTGTTTCTTATTATGCCGCCTCCTCTTCCTCCTTCTGATTCCCATTGCGGCTAAAATATATCGACAACAACGACCTAAATGGAGGGGAAATAAACAGAAACGAAAAGGAAAAGAAACAGAAGAAGAAAGAAAATAGAATATCCGAATCTGCCCGAGTCGGTAATAATTGATCATATACTATCGACGCTGCCCGTGAAATCTGTGATGCGATTCAAGGGCATTTGCCGATCATGGAATGTTTTATTTCTCCATAACCCTAATTTTATCTCAATACATTTCAACAATTATTGTACTGGTTCCTCCTCCAATTCCAGTGATCTACTTGCACATTCCCGTTGGGTAAGTACATATTCACTTGTTTCCTTGGATAATAAACACAATGCAATTCAGCCCGCAACGATGAAAGTTGGTAATGTAAATCTCCCTCCAATTTGCAACACATTTCACCCATTAGGCTCCTGTCACGGCATTGTTTTGGTATCTGTTGGGGTGAGGGAAATTGCCCTATGGAACCCAATTACAAAAGATTTCAAGACTATCCCACCGTGTCATGATCCTCTAAGCACCATTTACCAGAGACCCATTGGATTGTATGACAGCACATACACAACATATGTTCGTGGATTTGATTTCGATTCCAGAACTAACAATTACAAGATACTAGAGATTTTCACTCACTCTCTTTCTCATAGTCCACAAACATACCAAGTTGAGGTTTACACAACGATGACTGAGTCATGGAGAATACTGGATGATAATGATGATAATGATGATGATGTTTTTAAGAATATAGACTCTGTAGGGTATACCATCTTCCCGAGATACATAACAGATTTGTGTACGTACTGGTTGGCAAGAGTAAATAACCTCAGGGATGAGGTGATACTTTCTTTTGACGTGTGATGAAATGTTCCGAACTATGAAGCTCCCTGTGGATATTGGTGTTAAGGGCGGAAAACACAAGCTTACTAACTAAGAGAATTGTTCCTTGGTATGATCTGTCTATTGCACTGATCGACTATATATAATCAGATTGGAGTCCAAACCTTTGACATATGGGTGTTGAGGAGTCTTGGACTAGATTAGAATCCGTCAGACCTCTTTCAGATATACAAGGAAGGATAGCCTACTCTCAGTCAGTGGACAAATTAAATGTATAAAGGATTCATGGATAATACCTTTATGGAGTAGTAAAATGTTCAATTAATTTTTTAATCATGTACATATTACTAGCTAGTAGTTTTAACCTACGTACTTCTGGCATACCAATATAAAAGATCAATTACGAGTACAATTTTCCTTAACAATTGTATTAGTACAAATTTTCTAGCTACGTACGTAGCTTATTTTCATTCATTTAATATTTTACTGCTCTTAGTTTGTTCATATCATGTAGTCTTATTGTTTATATCAATGTTTAGAAAATCGGACCGGGTTTAGAAAATCGGACCGAATCGCGGTTCGAACAGAACCGATCGGTTTTCCGGCCTGATTGGCCCAGAAAACATATTTGACAGTGACTCGGTCAAAAACCGGTTAACCCGGTTTTCAATTTATTTATTTTTTATAAAAATATTTTTATTAATACTATAACATTATTTTATTATATTTTAGCTTATAAAAAATTAGATATTTTAAAATTTTATTAATTATTAATAATATATTTTTTATGTATTTATAACGTCACTGGTTGGACCGATAATTCATCCACCCAATAATTTTTTTGATTCGATGACCGGTCCGATTTTTTTAACATTAGTTTATATCATGCATGCGTCTTCTTTATTGTTTTTTGCTTGAACTACGTTTTTATCACTGTTTTTCTTTCTTCTGAAGATCGTTGTATGTATTGGGTTTATGTTCGTTTTTTTTCTTTTTTTTTTTAATTATCATCCACATGGAAGATCTGGTCCTTAAATTTAAAACTTGAACATGATTCATATATAATCGATCTATTTAATATTTGTGGGAATTGTTGTGCTTTTTTCCCTTTCTGACAATACGAAATCATGAAGTACGTGATTCAGTCACAGAACATCTACTCTACAGCACAAACGAAATGCTTTGCCTTGCCGGTGCAAAATTCCCATATATACCAAATAGTGTTTAATTAAAGGAAAATATTACATATACAATATTTGATAATAAAATTAAACACTATATTTATTTTAATTATTTAAAAATAAGATCTGATATAAAAATTCTGTCAAGTCTTATTTTTTAATAATTAATATGCATTTTGTCACCGGATGTTATGCACTTATATTTTTTCTTAAATTAATAATAAAAAAAAATAATAATATATTTTGGTAAAAATTGATACCAAATCGACTAATCGATTCGGTATACTGATTTAATTTGGTCCGATCTAATTTTTACCGAATGAACACCCCGCTATTGCCTATTGGAATTGAAATCACATATATTAAAATATCACCAAAAATACCAACGGAAATTTGAAACAGAAACACTACTCTTCTTACGCTGAGAATTGAAACAAGATACTACACGTCTACACCAATCTTCTTTGAGTGAGTGCAACTTATATTCACTTGAGAGAGTAGGACCTAATATCCATGTGAGACTTATATAAAAATATTATATTTTTATGTAAAAATATTAAAATTTTAAATTAATTTTGTGTGTGTATATATATATATATATATATATATATATATATATATATATATCAACCCCTTGCGCTTCTTGTGCAATTTTGCTCAATAAGTTAAATTCTTAATTTATCATTTATTTTGAAAGTAAAACGTCCATCCTAAATAAAAGATCAGTTTTTAACTTTTTAAAATTAATTCAAAATATTTTTATATTTAAAATTAATGTAATTCATTAGTTATAGAAAACAATATATATTGTAATTACTAATATTTTTTAAATAGTTTATATTTTTTTTAACTATATTCACTAAAATTAAATAGATTCATATCAATTTTAAATTTAAAAATATATTAAATTAATTTTTAAAAAAATCAATATTAAAAATATTATATTTTTCATGTAAAAATATTAATTTTTAAAATTAATTTTTTGGGTTTGTTTATATATATATATATATACCTATTGTGAAAGTAAAACATCCATCCTAAATAAAAGATTAGTTTTTAACTTTTTAAAATTAATTCAAAGTATTTTTATATTTAAAATTAATGTAATTCATTAGTTATGGAAAACAATATATATTGTAATTGCTAATATTTTTTAAATAATTTATAATTTTTATAATTATATTCACTAAAATTAAATAGATTCATATCAATTTTAAAATTTTAAAAATATTAAATTACTTTTTAAAAAAATCAATATTAAACTTATATTTTGAAATGGAGAAAGTATTAGCTTATTTGCTAATGCATTTTGTAATGTTAGTGGCATATTATATTTTCAAAATTAACAAAAAATAGATGCAATTTATGCAAAATAACAAAATCAAACATATAATTGAGGGCAATTTGAGCAGACCCCTTCGAGTTGACTATAAATTAAGAACACCTCTTAAGTATTCATGTTCTCATGTTCCATGTTTTAACCATTCATGTTCCGAGTACCCTTGGTACTACTAAATTTTTTATTTGGTTATTGGATTATCGAAATCCCTACCATCAATATCCAATCTCTATTTAAGACTCTCGATCTGGAAAGAAGAAAAAAAAATCAATCAGTGTGACATTTGATTTATCATCTATCTTATAAAGCCATTTTTACGATATTTTATTATTACAATTTAATTACCTAACACACAATTTAATTAAAGTTATATCCTAGTCCGATTACTATACAACAATTGATTAACATATAATTTTACATAAATTTTAAATGTACTTTTCTTCATCCTAAAATGACTATGGTTTGACATATTTGTTCATCATAAGTTACTTACGAGTTATACATATTTTCTTAACATTAAATTTTAAGTCTATGTGAAAAAATTGAAGAAAAAAATGTTTAAATTTTCCAAGCAAACTTTAACAAGATATTATAATAAAGTAATTCATTAATATGTGATTTTTTTTAAAAATAAAATGCTAAAAAATATAACCATCGATAAGTCAAAGATACCTAACGGCCAAAACCGTTAAAGTTTTCCAGTGCAGTTTTTAGGTGCGTCACCAATGATACCTAACGGCCAAAATCTGTGGATGTTGAAGTTCATGCCGGGTGCCTTCAGATTCTTGTTGGTTAAGCTCAATGACCATTGAATTGCCATCACAAAATAGTCTTAAAATTGAATGATGCCGGAGTTGGAATCAGGTCTTAATATTTGATCTTGATTCTTGTATGACAGAAAGACCTATGCTTGCCCAATCCGGTTAAAAAAAATTAAGTTTTAATGCAATAATCCAAAAGGATTATATGAGTTTAACTACCAACCGGTCCAACCCACACAACATAAGTTACTACCAACTCACACAATCTGCACGATGTTCATTTATGCTAAGCATTTTGTAGGACCAATATAGCACGCATCTAATCCTTAACCATGTTACTACTATAATAATAAAATAAAGGAATGGTGCACAAATAAAGAAATTAGCTAGTGCACGATTCGATAAAATTTGATTTTAAAAAAAATATTCTATTCGTTTTGAAATATAAGTTTATAATTAATTTTTTAAAGTTATGTTGATTTATTGTCAAACTTAGATCGACAGTGTCAATTTAGCGGAACGGTACGGTGAGGTGTAGTGAAATGTGACACTTTTAAATATATTTTTTTTGAAGAAAATACTTTTTTATAAAAAAGTTAAAATAATGTTTGTTTACATAATTGTAAAAATGCTTTTAAAAATATTAATAATAAATTTAAGATAATTATGTAGTCGAGATCAGGGGTGATCATTCGGTTATAACCGAACCGAATAGGCGGTTCGGTTATAACCGAAAACCGAATTTTTAAAAAAATTACTATTCGAATTAATAACCGAATTATCGAAAATCGAATAACCAAATTTCTTATTCGGTTATTCGGTTATTAACCGAATTTTATTTTATTTTTTCAAAAAAAATAAATTATTTCAAGTTGGAATATAGAATAATTTCATAATTTCAAAATTGAAGGATAAGTCATGCAGGCATACAGGTATTATTTTAATTTTTAATTGTAAAACTTTTGGAAGTTGGAATAGAATAATAATTTTAATTTAATATTTTATTTTATTTTTACTATTCGGTTAATCGGTTAACCGAATAGTATAATTTTCTTATCCAAAACAGAATCTAAATACCGAAATAAATTTCGGTTATAACCGAAATTACCCAAATAACCGAAATATTTTGGTTTTAAAATTTTGTTTCGATTATTTCGGTTCGATTTTTCGATTATAACCGAAGTTTGCTCAGTGCTAATCGAGATAATTTTTTTATATCATATTAACAATTTAAGGATAATCTTGTACTAGTGGCAAAAGTGTGTCAACTAATACCTTGGGTGTTGCACATTCATGTAATAATATTTGCGAGTTTCACTAAGGAGAAAAACTGTTAATATTGGAACTTACCATTAAATACAAGCTGATAGTAATAAGTTTTTAGATTTCAGATTTCAACGTCCATTACAGAACAATTTATAAAAACTAGCACACGAATAACACGATGGTCGCGTATACAAATTATATGAGATAACATAAATTTTTTATAAAATTTGAAGAATTAAAAGTTTATTTAGTTATCGACGTTTAGAACATTTACAATAATAATATTTGTCGTGTTTGAAAGTTCAAACATATTATACCACTTTGTATAACGTTGTGTTTGAACCTCAAATGTACCATTTTAAGATAGTTGTGTTTGAACTAGTTGCATTTAGAAAAAAATTGTTTGTTAGAAAAAAATTATTTGTAAACAAACGAGATTTTGAACTGCATTTGATACATTTGAAATCTTCAAACGTCAATAGGCGAACATATAATAAACAAAAAAATTAATATAAACAAATAAAAATAAAAATTATATTAAAAATTGAAAGATATTTTAGGAAGATCGAAAAAGTTTCAAAAAATTTTGGCACCAAATCCGACTACCGGCCTTTATATATTATATAAAGTTCATAAAAAGTGAAAATATCAGTTTAATTTCTATTGTTCTATTTCTTGTATCATATGTAATTCTATGTTCTTGTATTATTGTCATTAAATTCTTAATATTTTTGTATTTATAAATAATTTTATAATTAAATAAAAAATATCTAGAGAATAATATATAAGATGGAACAACAAACTAGAATATATTTAAATTTGAAAAATACGTATAAGAAAATACAAAAAAAGAAGAAGAAAAAGCCTAGCAGTCTTAGCATTTTAAGGAGCTATCATCTATAGACAGGTCCACCCTATCAATTCCGAAGGGGGTCCCACACGCATGTGCCAACTATATTTTCCCTGTTATCCTGTCCTTCTCAGTTCTCACCTCCTTATGGAAACTTAACCCACCATGCCCCCTCTTTCACTCCCATTTCTCTTCTGAGTCTTTTCCCTTTAATTACTTTCCTACTTTCCTTCTCCTCTCCTCTTCATTTTATTTTCTCTCTCCTATCCATTCCTCTATCACCGCCGTTCAATCTTTCTCCTCAGAAAGAAAACTACTTTTCCCCCAATTTTCTCATTCCTCGCTTTCGCTCACAACAAACACATTCTCTTCAACCCCTTCTTTCTCCTGTACCCACTCAAAACCCTAGCAAGAATACACATAACGGAAGGACATAATTTTCTTTGATTTTTCTAAAAAAAATGAAGAATTCCCATCTGGGTTCTCGTGTTCGGCTCCGAACGCTCTTCTTTCTCTCCATTTCCTCTGTTTTCCTCTCTTCCATTCATTCTCAGTCGGCCGACGATGATGCTTCAATAATGCTGGCTTTGAAACAAGCCATCAACCCTCCGAGTTCACTCGACTGGACCGACTCAGATCCCTGTAATTGGGAACACGTTCAGTGCTCCAACAAACGGATTACCCGGATCCAAATCGGGAATCAGGGGCTCAAGGGCTCTCTCCCTCCCAACCTTAACAGCCTCACTTCCTTGGAAGTGCTGGAGCTCTATCAGAACCAACTCACTGGGTCACTCCCGAGTTTATCCGGGTTAAGCTCACTCCAGACACTCATACTCCGTAATAACAAGTTTACATCTTTACCATCGGATTTCTTCAATGGTATGTCTTCTTTACAGACTGTGTACTTAGGTTATAATTCCTTTAGTGCATGGCAAATACCTGGAAGTATTCGTTCAGCAAATACACTTCGAGAATTCTCAGCTACTTCTGCTAATATCACTGGGACTATCCCTGATTTCTTTAATAATGATACATTTGCTAGTTTGACATTTCTGGACCTTGCATTTAATTTCTTGGAGGGTGAATTGCCTGCTAGCTTTTCGGGTTCTTCAATTCAGAAACTTTGGTTAAACGGGCAACAAAGTAAGTCTAAATTGAATGGCACAATCGATATTTTACAAAATATGACAGAATTAGCTGAGGTTTGGTTACATTTGAACTCGTTTTTGGGTCCTGTACCAGATCTTTCGGCGTTGACACAATTGCAGAACTTTAGCTTAAGGGATAATAGCTTCACGGGTCCGGTGCCTGTGTCTTTGGTTGATCTTCCAACCCTTCTGGTAGTAAATTTGACAAATAATAAGTTACAAGGGATGACACCTAAGTTTAAATCTTCTGTTGCTCTGGATATGATTGATAATACTAATAGGTTCTGTTTAAATGATCCGGGTGTACCATGTGATTCTCGTGTGAATACATTGCTTGCTGTTGCACAATCTGTTGGTTATCCAATTAGGTTTGCTGAGAACTGGAAAGGAAATGATCCTTGCATGACGTGGTTGGGTATCACTTGTGATAGTGGTGGGAATATCATTATTGTTAATTTTCAAAGAATGGGTCTTTCTGGTAATATTTCTCCAAACTTTTCATCTATTACTTCGTTGCAGAGGTTGATTCTTGCAAATAACAACCTTACGGGTGTTATTCCAAATGAGCTTACAAGTTTGGTTAACCTAAAGGAATTAGATATTACGAACAATGAACTTCATGGTAAAATTCCATCATTTAGGACTAATGTTATTGTCAAAAGTGATGGTAATGTGAATATTGGGAAGGACAGTGGTCCTAGTCCAACACCAACAACGCCTTCTGGCAATACACCTGGTTCATCCCCAGATACTGTTCCACAGACTCGTCAAATTGGTGACAAGAAATCTTCGACTGGGGTAATTGTTGGTTCTGTTGTTGGTGGTGTTTGTGCATTTTTCTTTGCAGGGTTCATGGTTCTCTGTCTTTACAGAGCTAAGCATAAGCGCTCTGGTAGTGCGCAGAGCCCAAATACAATGATAATTCATCCACGCAATTCAGGATCAGACCAAGATGCTGTAAAGATCACAGTTACTGGGTCTAGTGTTAATGGCGGGACAACTAGTGAAACTTTGAGTCTTGGAAGTAGTGGACCTAGTGACATGCATATTGTTGAGGCTGGAAACATGGTAATCTCCATCCAAGTTCTAAGGAATGTAACTAACAACTTCAGCCAAGAGAATATATTGGGAAGAGGTGGTTTTGGAACTGTTTACAAAGGTGAGTTACATGATGGAACTAAGATTGCGGTTAAGAGGATGGAGTCCGGGGTGATGAGTGAGAAGGGTTTGGATGAGTTTAAGTCTGAGATTGCTGTTCTCACTAAGGTTCGACATCGGCATTTGGTTGCGCTTCTAGGATATTGCCTGGACGGAAATGAGAGGCTACTTGTTTATGAGTATATGCCCCAAGGGACCCTTAGTAGGCATCTGTTTAACTGGAAGGAGGAAGGTTTGAAACCTCTTGAATGGGCAAAAAGGTTAACTATTGCATTGGATGTTGCCAGAGGTGTTGAATATCTACATGGTTTAGCCCAACAGAGTTTCATTCATAGGGATCTTAAACCATCTAACATTCTTCTGGGAGATGATATGCGGGCTAAAGTTGCAGATTTTGGACTTGTTCGTCTTGCGCCAGACGGAAAAGCTTCACTCGTAACAAGATTGGCAGGAACTTTTGGATATTTAGCACCAGAATATGCAGGTGAGATTTTATTTTATTTTTCATCTTCCATCTCTAGATTATGCTTTAGGATTTACAACTATCTTGCTCATCCTTTTATGCTGCTTAAAGTTTTAAGTAGTCATGCGTGAAAGTTTCAGAGCACAAGTAAGGAATATCTAATTGATATTGTAGCCTTAATAAACGGGAGTAACGTTAAATCACCCCATGAATGAAACAGCAAAACATTGGTAAGTTAGTGATCCATTTCACGTACTTGTACCATCAAGAGAATTTTGTATATGGAATGTGATGCAATTTCGTATAAATCCAATTAATTTGATGATCATGGAAATTTTATAATCTTCCCCATTGACATTACTATTAATCTTGATATAGCTAGAGTAGGATCAGTCATAGGACTTCTGTTGTTATATTTGATGGTTTAGTTTAGGATATGAATCTCACTTGTAATCTCAAGCATTATGTAAAATCTTGGAGCTCTTTATTTTTACCTGTGAGCTTTAACCCTGTTCTGGATTTATCACTCGGACCCTATTTCTATAGTTATTACTGACTATCTCATTTTTCCGGTGACTCCAGTGAGTAGTTAATAAACTTATTATCTTCTTGACTTTGAGACTGAATTTACATGTGCCTTACAGTGACGGGTCGAGTAACTACAAAGATTGATGTCTTCAGCTTTGGAGTTATTCTAATGGAGCTGATCAGTGGAAGACGAGCGCTAGATGAGACCCAACAAGAGGATAGTGTGCACCTTGTCCCATGGTTCCGTAGAATGCACATCAACAAGGACACATTCCAAAAGGCCATCGATCCAATTATTGATCTTGATGAGGAAGCCTTTGCTAGTGTAAGCACAATTGCTGAGCTAGCTGGCCACTGCTGTGCAAGGGAACCCCACCAGAGGCCTGATATGAGTCATGCAGTTAATGTTCTTTCATCACTTGCTGAGCTCTGGAAGCCAGTGGACCCTGATCCTGATGACATGTACGGGATTGATCTTGATATGACGTTGCCGCAGGCAATTAAGAAGTGGCAGGCGCTCGAGGGTATGAGCGGCATGGATTTTTCTTCTTCGTCACTTATTGGCAGCAGTGACAATACCCAAACCAGCATACCTACAAGGCCCTCAGGGTTTGCAGATTCATTCACTTCAGCAGATGGACGCTGAGACTGATTTCTTGTCGATGCGAGGACCCGAAAGTAGATTCTTGTTGATGTCTTGCCAGAGGTTGGGTTTGTTCATTTCTTTCTGCTTTTTTCTTGCTGGGTTTGTTTTCATTTTCCCATACTTTTCTTGGGGGGTTTTTTTCTTGTAGTTTGGATAGTATCGACTTCTCTGCCCTCTTTTTTCTTTTGTTAGTTTGAAATGCAAATAGATTAGAGTTACTGTTTGTGTGATTTGTTTTTGTTGATTCTTCTGTCTCATTGCTTTAATGCATCCAGTTAAGTTAATGTTAAACTTGTATATTGGCATAGCAATGGATTTACAAATTACAAATCTAATGTTGATTTAAGGAGTTCAAGGGAAAAGTCATTAGAGAGCCCTAGTCTAGTTTCTGGATAGAATTCATACCATTATGATGTAATAGTAAGCTCTTGGGGGGACTTATGGTCCTGTGCAAAATTGAGATTGATTGGAGGAAAAATGAAAGAAAACCCCATATGAGAAATTTTTATTACATGTTACATGGGCTGTTTAGTTCAGTTAAAGGTGAAGTTCACGAGTCAACATGGGTGTTGGTGTGACAGCTGAAAACTCCAAAATAGCTTAAATTAGTGAAAATGTTCTAATAAATAGGAAAGTCTAGTGTTAGAACACTTCAACGTCCCCTGAGAAGGATCCCGAGTCATGTAACATAGCATGACATGCTCTCTCTAGAAAACTGAGGAAGAAAAAAGTGAAAAATTGATTTTCCTCTTGTCCTTCTGTTGCTGTCCATTTGAAATTAATTGGTAAACACAACTTAGGATTTAGTTATGCCCTGGAATATCTATTATCTATAGGTGCTGATATCACTCGTCTTTTGTTGCATTAGCTTGGTAGTTGGGCACAACCAATTATAAATTTATTAAGTTGGTGCCATATGCTGTGACCACTTTGGGCAACAAAGAAAAAGGGCAGTGGTCCCGGCTATATATTACATTTAATCTTTAGAGAATTAAGTATCTGGTACTATAAACAAATCTTCCTTTTGTAAGTATATTCCAATAATTAAATAACTTGCTATATACTTATATGGGCAAGGATGTTTTGCTATTATGCAGATGAGTATGCAATTGAAATAATGGTTTTTTTGACATGATTTCCATCACAGCTGGATGGATGGGATTATTGTTTATTTGGAAGAGTTGAATATATCTAATTCTTCAACCCTACCTCTAACAATGACTACGTGGGTACCTCAACCCACAAGTCCCTATCTTTATCCACCATCTCCTTATTATTAATACTACCCTATCACGATTAGTATAATTTAATTATTGCGGAATTGGTGCGGGTAATCTCTGCTTCTCATTGCTGATTTTTTTACTTGATTTATTATTCTGGATGTCAAACGTTTATTAATTTCCTGGAGATCAAGTTAGAACTAACTTGGTGTCTCGTGCAATAGTGATACTATTTTCTTTTCTCGTCCTCCTGATTAAGCCAGCTTTGTTTAAGGTGCATCCGTCTTGGACCTTTTAACTATAAATAAGAATATACGGAGTATTTAAATGCATGTTTTTGGGTATAACCATGCGGTCGAACTTGTGAGTAGGATGGGGTTGACAGAGGAGACCGCAGTGTTTTCACCTAGTAGTTGGTTCACTATGTGAATTTAGTAGTAAGGACCCCGAGTCCCAAAAATGTGCCCACTTTTAAATAAATTATAGAATTTTAACATGTTTAATGGTTGGTATCATTTCTCGACATGTGATACAAATCATGCTGTGTTTGAGCATCTAATATAGTAGTACCACTTGATACTTTTTCGCCCTCGCCCCTTTGGGAGAATAATGGTATGGTTTTACCGTATGTTCAATCATTTCTTTATATGCTTGTTGTATACATATGGCCTACCTAAAATTAACTTATAGTAACATATATAATAACCCGCCAAATGGGCTGCGTTATGGTTGAGTTAGGCAACAAAGACTCAATTTTTATTGGGCTGTAAAAGTGAGGTCCATGGTTCGAGACACAATGAGCTAGTTTAACTCATTGGTTTTTACATATATTTTTTTAAAAAAATTGAAATTAAAAAATGAGGTCATTTTAATGTTATTGATTTTTTTATGAGACAGACTGATACTCACTCAGGAAAAAAAGAGTGTAGAACAAAACCAAAAAAACAGTTTTAATCGATAAAACAGCGAAAACAACGATAACAGATAATTAATTTTGACTAACTCACTAATTATTTTTGATGTATTTATTTATTTTTATATTGCATATGTTTACTTGTAGACAATTTAAATATTATTTATAATTTATTTTGTTTTCTTGACAATAATACTGAATGACTTGGCATCATCATGTTCAAATAGTCCAAATATAAAAGTTAGGACACTAAATATTAATGATAAAATATAATAATGTCTTTCGATTCACAAGTAATAAATATATAGTTAATAAATAGTTGACATGGGTAAGACGAGTGGGAAACAGATAGATTGAGAATAAAAGTTGAGAAGAACAAAATTAAAAGTAGTATTATTATTTTTTTGTTTATTTACTTTTAAATTCTTAAAAAGATATAAATTTGACTCTTAAGAGCAGTGTAATAATGTATAGAGTTAATAAAATAAATTAGTTACAAATCATGCTGTGTGTGAGTTGGGTAACCCGTAAGTTAGATTACTTTGGACCAAGTCAAAATTGAGCTAAAATTTTATTAAGCTTAAAAAATTTAAAATATAAATGTAAAGTCTACTTTTTTATAAATAAATTGGACTAAACCCGTGAACTTAAGCCGACTTTTATCAGGTCTACGTATATAATTATATTTCCCTTTTGTTCCAAATAAAGAAACTAAGAACTTGCAATAATGAATGGTTACATTTAACATAGGTGGCGAATTTGACCCACGAGTCAAACCACCCACGAGTCATCGTGGCCTGTCTGATATCCGAGTTGTATACGCTGAAGCACGTCTACAAACGGATTATATACGGTTTGAAAGTTGAAACCATCCACCCCAGAAGTTATTATTAGTGTATCTACGTGTTTTCCTTTTTGAAAATTTCAAAGTTACAGCAACACAAATACACTGTTAGACCACATTATTTTATTTCAATTTATAATTTTTATTAAAAAATTCTACGAATTATTTGTAATGAATATCAAATATATTTGATTAGTAGATTAAGTTTTTGTAAATGAACTACAATTAATTTTTATTTTTTTTCAAAAACCATGATCATAATAGTATCATTAGAAATTTGATATTTTCGCAAGATATGAATAGTTGTGACGCCCCCAAATCTAGGCCTACACAGCCCAAACTTGAGTCGTCAAAAGACTACAACAAAATTATTACAACAAAGCACAACGTACAACAATACAGTGTATAATAATACACAACTAAGTCTTCACTATTATTGCCACACTATTTTACAACACGTGAAGACTAGGATAGCTATTCCTCGGACTCTCACTTCATCCCCCGGCTAGACCCCGTTACGTTTTCATCTCCTGTTGAAAACAATGGAACAAAAGAAAGGGTGAGCTCAAATAGCCCAGTAAGAAATATCATGACTAAGATAATGACGAAAAAATTATCATTAACCTTCAACAGTTGAGTTCTTGATAGAATACAATAGACTACAAGGTTTATATCAAAAACTGTAGTTAAATTCTTAAACAACGTTCAGATCAATAATAGTAGCGGAATGAGCAATCTATTAGAAGAATAATGCAGACCATAATGTCCACTCGCTTATCTTTTTAGTAAAAACATCATCAACTTTTATCATCTGAAATACCATTAGTCATGATAATAAAAATTCACAGTTCCTGGTCATAATCATGCAAATCAACAGTTCATATTTGCACTACGGGCCAAAGATATTCAATAAAGCACCAACGGTCATGATTATACCAGATTCAGCCTTTGGTCATAATCATACCAACCAACAGTTCATCTTTGCACTACGGGCCAAAGAGAACATTCACCACGTGCCATAAAAGACACCGAACAGATGTATCGCCTTTAACCTAGTATATCGCTTTTAACCTATCATCTGTTCAACAATTATATCACATCTGTGCCCCCGGCCACAGATATTCACAACAGCTTGATTCTTGATGATTAATATAAATAACAGTGATACAAATGATGAACAGAAGAACAGGATAAACAATAAGTATCGGAAGTTTACTTTGTGCAGATTCAAATAATGTCCAAATTGCCAACATGATGTGGAGTGAAATTTAAAAATGATATTCAAGATCCATAGTTCAGAATAACGATTATAGTTCAATAGAAAGGTTCAGAAAATAGGAAGGTTCAGTTGAAATAATGAAGTTCAACTATTATGGAACATATAATATTTTCAGGAATTATAGAAGCAATAGTTCCATAATAAGTTTCGATTTAGGTGTATGAAAGAAAATAATATCCCTTACTGTAGCAGGTTTGATTAACAAAAGGTGAAGGAAATTAATATCCCTTACCATAGTAATAATGGAAGATGAAAAAGATGGTATCCCTTATGAGTATAAAGGAAAATGATATCACTTACGAATATGGAATAAAAGTGTCATGTGATAATTCGTGTAGACAAATTATTTCCACACGAGATAAATAAAAAGGGTTATTCACCATCAGGCGGTAATCCGCGCTGTAAGGTTATTCTCATCAATTTGAATACGAAGAGTTATTCATCAAACAGGCGATAATCCGCGCCGTAAGGTTATTCCCATCAATTTGAATACGAAGAGTTATTCACCAAACATGCGATAATCCGCACCGTAAGGTTATTCCCATCAATTTGAATACGAAGAGTTATTCACCAAACAGGCGATAATCCGCATCGTAAGGTTATTCTCAAAGATTAATAAGGAATGAATACAAAAGGTTATTCACCAACAGGCGGTAAACCGCGCCGTAAGGTTATTCCCACAATTTAATACATGGAAGTAAATGTCACAAGAAAGAAACGATATTATTTTCGAGAATCAAAGAATGATAATCCCTTCAAGTAAGAAAGAAAATAATATCCATTTATGATGATGAAAAGAGTGATACCCCTTATCTTAACACGTGACTGGATATTGATTTAAATGAGGTTGATCAACCTATATATTTATAATAAAATTAGTAATTACCACATATAAATTACATATAAATTTTAAAGTATATGATAACTCGTATAATATGAATTATCAAAATTATATATATTTAACATAATTTTTTTGTAGTATAATATAACAACTTTAAAATAGTTTTTAAAGTAATATTCCAAAATAAATCTTCCAAAGAAAGCTTTTAAAATGAATCTTCTAATAGAAGAGTCTTCTAAAGGAAGATTTGTGAATACCGTAAAATATAGGAATTTATGAAATTACTACTCTTTAATAAAAGACTTACTTGAAAAATTTGTGCACCCCTTTTGGCTTTCAAACTCTCAAAATAACCTTACTATTCTCAGAGAAAACTTATAAAATTCTTATAGAAAAATTCTATGTTTTAGGTGTGATTTTTCTATTCAGCTGAACAAACTATTTATAGGAGAAAAGAAGTTACTATGCGTGGTAGGTGAACAGAAAAAAAATTCAGCAGAGGCTGCTGCGCAGCCTCCACCAACCCATTCCCAGCAAACACATTTCTCACATTTCGTGTGGGCCCCACAGTGGGTCCCACATGTTCTATTCACTTACTATTCACGTCACTATTCACGTTACTATTTCAAATAGTAAAATTAATTATTTTATTTTTTATTTTTTATTTTTTATTTATTTATTCTTCCTGTGAGTCCAACATATAAAATAATGTTACCACAATAATGTAAGAAACACGTTACATATTTTTATTAATTTAATAATATAAATTATAGTGTATTTGCTACTGTGACAATTATTAGATTCAATAATTTTAAACTACAGTGCACCAACAATTATTGACTCGATGATATGAAATACAGTGTAATAACAATTATTGAATCAATAATGCAAAATACTGTGTAACAATAATAATTGAATTGATAATATAAAATATTATGCAGTGACAATTATTGATGAAATGATGCATAACAGTTACGGTGTCAATAATATGAGACACTGTGCAATACCGTGTGTTACTGTAGAGTACCGCATGCTACAGTAAAATACCATAAATTACCGTATGCTACTATTCTTTTATCACCGGTATTTTAACAGTTAGCACCGTTGACTATTTTTATTAAAAAGGTTATTTCTGTCGTTTTCTATATCCGACAAATATTCCGTTGTGGGGTCCACCAATAATCTGTTATTTTGGCGCCGTCGTACGGCCCGAATATTCCCCGACAAAACGAATATTGTCCGACAAGATAAAATTTGCACATAACATCCTTAACTTTAAACTTTATCGATTTAACCACTTACTGTTTCAGAAAAATATATATGAAGAAAAATTAAATTTTATATTTCATAAAATTCGGGGTCTTACAATAGTAATTAGGGTCCACCTTCATGTGAGTAGGGTTTTACGGAAATATCAATTTCTAATTTTAAACAGATTTATGTTAAATCATTGTCACATTTTTAACTTAGTTCATTCACACTTTTTGGCGAAACATTCTTTCTTCTTTTTTCCACATAATTATTTTTCTTTCATGTTCTAGATTTCAAAATCTTAAAATTCTTTTGTTATAAATTTTAAACGGTCGATCTATATAATCTGGATGGATAGTTTCAAATAGGTTCAATAAAAATAGGTTCTTAGTGAATATATATAAAATTGTCATGTATAAATAACAAAATGGCATGTATGTCACCCTTGAAATGCTAATAATTTCAATCATTCCACAGAAAAATTATTTCATACTCTTGAGTTATGTTTGTTTACAAAAAACATATTTAGAATTGGACTATTTGTATTAATTTAACACTATTTCAGACTATTTTATATCATAATGGAGGATTAAATAGTCTTATTAACTATTTTTTAAATAATTTTCAAAGCTATTTATGTGAAATTATATAATTCCATAAAAAATTTGGGATTAATAGTCCATCTCATTTTAAGTTATTAAAAGATTTTATGGGACTATTAATCCAACATTAAAGGATTAATAATCCATCGTCAAATGATTAAATAGTGTAAAGTAGTATTAAATTAACGTAAATAGTCCAATCTTAATTATATTTTTTGTAAACAAACATAACCTTGGAATAAGTGAACAGTATACTCTCCCCAAAAGCATTTGTCTCTCTCCTCAAAATAATTTTTCTTTTTAAAAAATAAAAATTATACTATCCAAATTAGATAAGGCCTATTATTTTCTAAAACTCAAAGATTAAAGTTAAAGCCCGTGACTATATATTATGCCTTTGGGCCTTATGAATCAGAAGGCTATTATATTCCACTACACCAAAATGTACCACAATGTTGTGTTTCTAGCTAAAAATTAGAAGGAAGAAAAAATGAAGAAGAATTTTTTTATCTACGCTATTATTTTTTAAAATATTATTCTCCCCGTTCTAAATTATAAAATTAATATTAACTTTTAAAAAGTCAATTTTAAAAAATTTTAAACTCAAATTTGACAGGAATTCAATTAGTTTATGCCGATATAATTATGAATATTATAAACTGCCTAAAAAATATTACTAGCAATAAAATTTATTATTTTAAAAACCTAAATGAATCATATCAATTTTAAATTTAAAAATATCACAAATTGACTTTTAGAAAGTTAATAGCGATTGGAATCTTTTTTAAATAATTAAAAAATAATTACCAACTTAGAAATATAACTACCTTCATTAAAAAAATTATTGTTGATTCTAGAGTGCACACCCATTAAGCAGAATTTGTAGTACGAAGCAGAATTGTTGAAACTTGAAAGAAAAAACTTCTCAATAATTTTTCTTTTCAATTCAAAAATTGTATCAAGTTTAAACTTTGAAGGTTACCTTTTTGGCTTGTAGTCAACCTTTCTAATTAAAAAACTGTTAAATCTATAATAATTGAGCCATTTCTTTCTCTTAGAATAATCATAAAATACAATTTATTTGTGGAAAATCTGAAGAACCAGTTCTACTTCTTTCCTTCCAAAGAGAAAATATTGGAATGAGCTGGACTGGGTCAGTTTTCAAACTAATATTAAATAAAAAGTAAGGATTAATAATTTTTCGTTCATTTTTTTTATTATTGGGGTTGATCTATATGCTAGGATAACTTAAATATCACTCATACTTTTTCAAAACGTGAGACAATGGTATTGGCACCCTATGATAAAAAGGGCCAAGCCAAATTATGGCGACCAGTCTCGAGGATGATTAGCCGAAAGGAAACTACTACTACCACTTTTACATAATTATATATATTAAGTTAGGGTGATAGTAGGAGGGATCTTAAACTTTTTATTTAAAAAAATATCATAAATAATGTGTCACCGTAATATTGGTGGGGTAGATTTCATGTGATTGATTGACTATTCTATAAATAATTATTAAAATATTTAATATACAAAAAATTTGAAATCTATGACATTACCTATTAAGTTACACTCTACTGTCCCAAATTCAGAGTCATGTTCCCAATGGTGTGTCCCAAAATAAGAGTTTATTCTTCTTGTTAGAAAATGGATTAAAGAGGTCTCCGGTACGAACAAAATACGAGTCCAAAAGCATTTAGCTAATGAAGATATTAACTCTTTTGAAAACCAATAACGTAAACCATGTCAAACCAAACCTTACTTTCATATTTTTTGGCTGGGCTGCTAGCTGTAGCTGATGAAAAACCTTGGACGGTAAAAAAGAAAAAATTGAATGACAGGGATTGATGGATGTATCCAGTGTGAAAAAGGTGGTCACCATGCGTGCTGCGACAAACCGCAACCATATTTGAGAGTGATTATACAGCAACAATGTGAATGGTAGGCCCAGTTTAGAGCCAGCTAAATTCTTTGCTACTTTAAAACTTCTGTATGACAACCGAGAAATAGGGCCCAAAATAGTTAAACTGAGGTACCCAATTCAATATTGTTTTGTTCTATCTTATTCTCGATTGAACTTTAATATTACGTTTGGATTTAAGAAATATAATGAACGGAATAATATAATAAAAAATAGTGTATTAGATTATCATTTTGAAAGATAAATCATTTCAATGAGATGAAAATTTATTTTATCACATTAATTTTTATTTTGTATGAGAGATAGTAGAATAAAATTTATTCCAATGAAATTGATATGTATAATAATTTTACCATCTTATTACATCACTTACTCCCACCAATAATTAAATATATACTTGAAATACCTTAAAATCATTCAATTCCTTCAATTCAGACGTAACATAACTAAATCAAAGGAAACCCAAGAAAAAAAGAGAGGTAATTATAACATTAGAAACAAGAAAAGCAACAACTACATCTTCATTTGTCCCAATTTTATAGGGCAACGTTTAAAATGCTATACCTACTAGTGGGTCTATACATGCACTTCACCCTATTTCTTGTAATTATAATTTATACGGAGGTTTGAATAATTCTTTCAATCTTTTTTGATTTGTATAATTTTTTATCTTCTTAAATATCCCAAATTTTTGCAAAGCTTTCATTTTTCATTTTTAACTTATATTTCTCCATTTTAGATTAATTAAGTTTTCATTGTTTTCTAAGGGAAGAATTCACAACTACTGTCTTCTTTCTAGTGTGTAATAGAAACCTTCTGACTCCAAAACGCTTATTTAAGTAAGTTAATTTGATTGATGTACGTATGATTTAAAGGAAAATCAAGTATGAAATACAAAAGAGAATGAATGATTTAATAAAGAAATTCAATTTATGGTTGATGCATCATCCTAAAATAAATACTCAATAAAATATCATACTGCCCAAATAAAAAAGAAGATGACAACTTTATGTTATAATCTTAATGAGATTTCTAGCACTAGCTATACATATTATGTCATAATTTATCTAATAGAATAAAATTGTATATTTTCATTCTTAAGAATTGTTCACCATAGATGAAGAAAAGGAAAAATCCCAATCTTCACGCAAAATCAAAAGCATTTGTGACTCGGTCCATGCATATCTCCGCATATATAATTAACTATCACACGCATACACGGACTACTTAGACTTGGGGATGACTTTTATGTACATTGTATAATATATGTAAGCCTTTCAATTTGATTAATTAAACTTTAGTCAAATATGATATTCAAAATATACCGTGTACATGCAGAATTAAATGTTCTAGGGAGTGTCAAAGCAAACCCTCTGTAAATTCCCCTTAGAGATCAAAGTCTCACACAAGATTTTCAAGTTTCTCTCATCTTAGTATCTGGATTTAGTATATAAATAATAATAATAGTAATAATAATAATTATAATACTAATAATAATAATTATAATAATAATAATAATAATAATGTAGGCGCTGATTTTTTATTTTCTTGATCACGCGTAATGTCACGTTATTTTAGTAACTTAAGGCCAGTTTGCCACCAAAAATTTGGTAAACACCTGGTAGTACACGTTTAACTGGTCATGGTAGTAAACGTTTAACGGGTCATGGTACTCGGTTAAGACTATTTTGCGTCTTTGAAATCAAATTTTGGTATATTTTAATTTTAAAAAAAATAGATTAATTCAAGTTTTAATTTTTTTTGAGTATTATACAATATTTAAAAGAAATATTAATCATAATTTTTTTAATATAAATAAACTCAAATTGAATTTAATTTTTGAATTTCAGGAATAAAATAATTTTGTATATATTTTACATATTATTATGCTCTTATAATTTAAACGAATATTTCTACATGCACAACTTATACACAAATAACTGTCCACAAATAGTTGGTATTATGTAATATATATCAATAAAAATATACAAAAATTCAAATAATAAAGTTTCATTTTATAATTTTTTTTATAGTGTTTACGTACAGCCTTTGTGCTTGTAAATGTAAAACTACTCGGGCTAAACGAGCGGAGGAGTAGTAGCAGTAGTATGAATAAATGAACAAATTCAAAGCAGGCGTGTAGGTCCGAGTGTAAATCAGAAGTTGGGGCACCGACTTCTGTTGACGGCCATTTGGTCAAAACCTTTGATTCATTCATTCCTATTCCTATTCCTATTCTACTGCCCTACCCCTCAAAGTTTATATTACCATTTCAATTATATTCAATGGTCAATATTCAAAATGTTTATATTATTTTACTTTCCTTCCATTTCTTTATAGCTATTAAGACTCAAGAGCTCTATCGTTTAA
Source organism: Hedera helix (assembly GCA_947179155.2). NCBI lineage: Eukaryota > Viridiplantae > Streptophyta > Magnoliopsida > Apiales > Araliaceae > Hedera > Hedera helix. The sequence continues at coordinate 41,425,207 of OX359277.1, forward strand.
ACCGCGTAACACAAACAAAATATATACTTAACATTTCCCATTTAACTCCCATTCCCAACTACTAACTTCATTCAAAATTCCAATAGTTCCTAATATTCTTCAAAATCTCTCTCTAATTCTATGGCCAATATGATTTCTTCATGGAGAAAGAAAAGAGCGGCTCGCCATGCCAACAAGAAGCGAGATTTTTCCGTCATGGAGCTGTCAATACCAAACCAATTTCGGTGCCCCATATCGCTAGAGTTGATGAAAGATCCGGTGACTTTATCTACCGGAATAACCTACGACCGTCATAGCATCGAGACGTGGATTGATGACGGTAACAAAACTTGTCCTATTACCAACCAAGTCTTGAAGACATTTGAGCCTACCCCAAATCATATCATAAGAAAAATGATACAAGATTGGTGCGTGAACAATAGTTCATACGGCATTGAGAGGATTCCCACTCCTAGAATCCCCATCAGCTCACACGATGTCTTGGAGATTCTCTCCAAACTCGTGGCAGCACGACAAATAGAGCACTCGAGCGCGTGTCAAGAGTTTGTAGCTAAGATCAAAGCATTAGCCAAAGAGAGTGAGCGAAACAAGCGATGCATTTTGGCTAATGGGACAGTTAGTGTTTTATCATCCTCATTTGAGGCATTCTCAAAGGCTCCATTTGATAAAAATGTAGGTGCTTTGGAGGAGATTTTATCGGCTCTAACAATGATGTCGCCTTTAGATGGAGAGGCCATATCTTATCTTGGTTCAACTTCTTCTTTACGTTGCATGGTTTGGTTTTTAAGGAGTGGAGATTTATCGGCACGAAGAAATACAGTTTTAATGTTAAAGCATGTTCTTTCGACGGATCAACGAAAGATGGATGAGTTTTATGAGATTGAAGGGTCTTTGGAAGGATTAGTGAAACTAATCAAAGAGCCAGTTTGCCCTACTACTACTACAAAAGCTTCATTAGTCATTCTTTACAATATGGTTTCATCATCAAGAAATGTAAATGAGAAGGTCATAACAACGTTTGTTGAGATGGGGTTGGTGGAAAGGCTGCTAGAAATGCTTGTGGATTCGGATAGAAGCGTCTGCGAAAAGGCGCTAGGCGTTTTGGACGGAATTTGTGCGTACAATCAAGGGAGGGAAAAGGCCTACGCTAATGTCCTAACCATGCCGGTTTTAGTGAAAAAGATATTGCGAGTTTCGGATTTGGCAACGGAGTTTTCGGTGTCGATTCTTTTGAATTTAAGCAAGAATGAGAAAAGGGAAGATGGAGAAGGTGTTCTTGTGGAAGCTCTTCAAGTGGGGGCTTTTCAGAAGCTCTTGTTGCTATTGCAGTTTGGTTGTAGTGAAAGAACAAAGGAGAAGGCTACTGAATTGTTGAAGTTGTTGAATTTGAATAGGGAGAGTGTGGAATGTATTGATTCCATGGATTTCAAAAATCTCAAACGGCCTGCTTGAATCCCATTAGAATTGATTAAATTAAAGTAGTTTAATTTTTGTAGGGGATTTTTTAGGTGTTATTGTGATATATAGCATTGAAATTTACAAGGTTAATGTATAAAAATATACATAAAAATTATATACCAAAGAAATTCTTATGAAAGAGAAATATGGTGTGTTTTAATAATTCTTTGTTGTGAGGTGATGATAAATAATATACTTATTTATTATGTGAATTATTTGCAATGCTTGGAGTTTAGATTTTGTAGTACCAATATTGAATAAGCCCCAAATGGGCAATTTAGAGTACTCTTGTTTAATTTGATCAATGAGCATTAGGATCCATATCAGTTTTTGCTCGATCGGATTAGAATTTCAGATTTTTGAAATTGTCTAGTTTTGACAACTGCTAAATACTCAGAAAAATTGTTTGGAATTTCATATTAACTAAGAAAATATTTTTGCAAAACTGGTAATTAAGATCTCCCTGTTATAGTAAACCTAAATTTACCAGTAAACATTGATTACTTTCAAAAAATTATGAGATACAAATGTTTAAGTTAATAATGTTTTTTTTTTAATTTAAAGGCATAGCTCTCTCTCTCTCTGTCAATGGGACTATGGCTAATTTATTAAATTAAAGGACATGAACGGACCATGAGTGTAACACCCCGAACCAATCACTTGTCCGGAATGCCACACGCCGCAAGCCCGAAGGACTCGCAAGGCAACAATATCAAAAGCGCAGCCCAAAAACCACACAACGATACTAGACTTAAAATCGAACAATCTTTCATTATCAAATTTCACATGAGTTCAAAAACTAAATACCGAAAACATAACTTCGGAGACGCAGCTCCCTTAAACAAAAGTCTTATCAAATTCAAAATACTAATAACGCCATAACTAAAAGGACTTCAGCCATCCACAAAAGCATCCACATTGTTCGACTCTTAACAATGGACCCTGTAAAAGTTAATGTAAGGGTGAGCGGTGAAGCCCAGCAAGTAACAATCTTCACTATTTAGGTGGATCAAGTACTATTTGCAAAACACTTTTTCGAAATACCTTTTGTTCAATAACAGTAATAAATATACCTTTTTGAAATAACATTTTCTTGTTCAATAATAATAGTCAATATTTACTTTCAAAATCAAAATCAATAATTACAAAATACAATTCAAAGACAAATTTCGATAAGCTCAATATATTCGATCAACGATTTCGATAAGTTCAATATATTCGATGTATCTTTTAATCCACAGAACGACTAAGGTTACAGCAGCCCTGTAACACGGCCCTTATGTTCGATAATGTCAATGATACGCCCCCTACTAAGGTATCTTATCATGCACGCGCCCCGAAGAGCGCCCCCCGAAGGGTATCTAATGGTGTGCGCCTTAGTAGGTCCTAAATTGTTCCGGAACTAGCGTAAACACTAACGGTTTCAATACATAGTCGGACTGAGGTTTCTAAAAGCAATTTCTCAATATTTTCGATATTCAAAACTATACTTATTTCACAGTTCAAAATCATATAATCTCATTTTCTAAATCAAAATTCTATTTTAATACTTGATCCGGGTTTTTAACAAAATATAAGTGTAACATTTTCATTCAAATGGAAGCCTTAAATAAAGAATAACAATATTTGAAACAATACATTTAGGCATCCGAATAATTTCTAAAGCATACATAATTATAAACGATAATTTTAAAATACTAAATAGCTCGGAAAGTCACTTACCTCGATATCGCTGAACACAAAATTAATAGCTGAACAGATCCTAAATATAAATTCAGGACAATTAAACGTTATTAGAATAATTCTATTATGCAACATTCTTCTTATTCATTTTAAAATAGCTATAAGTATATCTTAAAATATTCTTTCAATCTTTAATTATTTTCCAAACAATTAAACCATTATTCCAAAACTTTAAAGTTACTAAAATAATAATCTAAAACAATACTTAAAATCAATAATATTAATCCAAAACTATTAGCTATTAATCTAAATACAAAACAATAATTAAAATCAATAATACTAATCCAAAACTATTTACTATTAATCTAAATACAAAACAATAATTAAAATCAATAATACTAATCCAAAACTATTTACTATTAATCTAAATACAAAACAATAATTAAAACTACAAAAATAACAACAATTCAAAAATACTAATTACTAACAAAATATACTAACTACTAACTAACAAACTAAATACAATACTTAAAACAATAATAACAATATAAAAATTTAAATATGAACATACCCGAAAATACGAGTACCGAAGATTGTCTACGCCCTCGACACCAAAATTTTTAACTAAGGAGGTCTTTTATTAAAAGCCCTCCCACCACAAAACCTTTCTCAAAATGAAGGTCTTAATTGTTGGTGTGGGAAAACCAAAGGGCTAAGCCCCCCCTTATATAACCTTAGAAAGGGTAGAGTTTTTAGAGAATACATGATGTGGGACTTTGAAAAAAAGAAAAAAAGAAAAAAAAAAAAAAAAAAAAACTTTGTGGGTATTACATTACCTCTCCCTTAAAAAAATTTGGTCCTCCAAATTTTCAAATCATAAGCGTATATCTAAAAATAACATGTTCAAATAGCAAAATAGTTACATACCTTAATACTGGTTGCCTGAAAGTTGAAACACCCGTCCTCGAGTTAGCCTGGGACTTGCTATAGTTACTTCCTCCTTCCTTGCATCACCTTTAGGTGGAGGGTTCTTGGGACATTGCGCAATTTTATGACTTAACTCTCCACAATGAAAGCACGCACCCGTATTCCAATGACATTCTTTATCTGGGTGGTTCCTACCACATCTCCCACATTTTAATTTGTCCTCTTGGTTTCTTTGATTCTCTCGAAACCTAACAGTTTGGGTATTTATCTTTTTCGTTAGTCCCCCATAGATCGACTCTCCCCCGAATGAGTCATCTCTCTTTCGATTGCCGTTCTTTCCATTCTCAATTTCTATTAGGCCCTTCTCAATTACCAACGCCTTATGGAGCACCGCATCATATGTGGGTAACTCAAAACACGCAACGCCATGCCTTATGTCGACACGTAACCCGTCCTCCAACCTACGGGCTTTTGTCACCTCATCTGGTGTTAAGGTCGGTGCATACTTAGCGAGCTTCGCAAACTCGGCTTCATATTCAGCAACCGTCTTGTTCCCTTGTTCTAGCCTAATGAATTCCCTCTCCTTTTGTGCCCGAATTGTTCTAGGAAAGTACTTGTTGGTAAATGCCTCTTTGAACATGGTCCAAGTGTAGGGTACGGGATTTCCCTCGTGCTTCCTTTTCTCCATAAGCCACCAATCATAAGCCCCACCCTGTAGTTGGTAAACTGCCAACGTCACTTTATTAGTTTCGGTACTTCCTAACAAGTCAAAAGCCTTTTCCATTTCTTGAATCCACTTCTCAACGATAGCAGGGTCTGTAGTCCCTTCAAAGATAGGCGGGTTCAATCGCTTGAATTCTGCTACTATACCACGTTGCCCAGACTGTTGACTTTGTACAAATTGGGCTAAGGTATTAACTAGTTGAGCCATACCATCAACGCCACTATCATTGTTAGTAGAGTTACTTCTTCTAGGCGGCATTTTCTACACAATAAAGCAATCCCCACTAAACAACACTATACAAAACTAGTATCAAAACATATATCAAAATAAAATTTAAAATATCCAAGTTTATTCAATAGTAAACAAAATACTAATTCATGAAAATTTATGTTCAAAATGCAAACTAACAACTAATTAGATAATACAAATATTTTTCACTTTATTCTATCTCTCACTCGAAATTCTTAAGTTTACTCAAGACTATACCTACAGTTAACTCCCAAAATCACTCCCCAGGGAATGTGTAGGTTTTTCAACCTAACACACTACGAGGGGCCACCGCTCTGATACCATCTCTGTAACACCCCGAACCAATCACTTGTCCGGAATGCCACACGCCGCAAGCCCGAAGGACTCGCAAGGCAACAATATCAAAAGCGCAGCCCAAAAACCACACAACGATACTAGACTTAAAATCGAACAATCTTTCATTATCAAATTTCACATGAGTTCAAAAACTAAATACCGAAAACATAACTTCGGAGACGCAGCTCCCTTAAACAAAAGTCTTATCAAATTCAAAATACTAATAACGCCATAACTAAAAGGACTTCAGCCATCCACAAAAGCATCCACATTGTTCGACTCTTAACAATGGACCCTGTAAAAGTTAATGTAAGGGTGAGCGGTGAAGCCCAGCAAGTAACAATCTTCACTATTTAGGTGGATCAAGTACTATTTGCAAAACACTTTTTCGAAATACCTTTTGTTCAATAACAGTAATAAATATACCTTTTTGAAATAACATTTTCTTGTTCAATAACAATAGTCAATATTTACTTTCAAAATCAAAATCAATAATTACAAAATACAATTCAAAGACAAATTTCGATAAGCTCAATATATTCGATCAACGATTTCGATAAGTTCAATATATTCGATGTATCTTTTAATCCACAGAACGACTAAGGTTACAGCAGCCCTGTAACACGGCCCTTATGTTCGATAATGTCAATGATACGCCCCCTACTAAGGTATCTTATCATGCACGCGCCCCGAAGAGCGCCCCCCGAAGGGTATCTAATGGTGTGCGCCTTAGTAGGTCCTAAATTGTTCCGGAACTAGCGTAAACACTAACGGTTTCAATACATAGTCGGACTGAGGTTTCTAAAAGCAATTTCTCAATATTTTCGATATTCAAAACTATACTTATTTCACAGTTCAAAATCATATAATCTCATTTTCTAAATCAAAATTCTATTTTAATACTTGATCCGGGTTTTTAACAAAATATAAGTGTAACATTTTCATTCAAATGGAAGCCTTAAATAAAGAATAACAATATTTGAAACAATACATTTAGGCATCCGAATAATTTCTAAAGCATACATAATTATAAACGATAATTTTAAAATACTAAATAGCTCGGAAAGTCACTTACCTCGATATCGCTGAACACAAAATTAATAGCTGAACAGATCCTAAATATAAATTCAGGACAATTAAACGTTATTAGAATAATTCTATTATGCAACATTCTTCTTATTCATTTTAAAATAGCTATAAGTATATCTTAAAATATTCTTTCAATCTTTAATTATTTTCCAAACAATTAAACCATTATTCCAAAACTTTAAAGTTACTAAAATAATAATCTAAAACAATACTTAAAATCAATAATATTAATCCAAAACTATTAGCTATTAATCTAAATACAAAACAATAATTAAAATCAATAATACTAATCCAAAACTATTTACTATTAATCTAAATACAAAACAATAATTAAAATCAATAATACTAATCCAAAACTATTTACTATTAATCTAAATACAAAACAATAATTAAAACTACAAAAATAACAACAATTCAAAAATACTAATTACTAACAAAATATACTAACTACTAACTAACAAACTAAATACAATACTTAAAACAATAATAACAATATAAAAATTTAAATATGAACATACCCGAAAATACGAGTACCGAAGATTGTCTACGCCCTCGACACCAAAATTTTTAACTAAGGAGGTCTTTTATTAAAAGCCCTCCCACCACAAAACCTTTCTCAAAATGAAGGTCTTAATTGTTGGTGTGGGAAAACCAAAGGGCTAAGCCCCCCCTTATATAACCTTAGAAAGGGTAGAGTTTTTAGAGAATACATGATGTGGGACTTTGAAAAAAAGAAAAAAAGAAAAAAAAAAAAAAAAAAAAACTTTGTGGGTATTACAATGAGACTGTGTCAAGTCTATTTAGATAGGTTAGAACTTTAGACTATACGTACGTACAAGAATAAGAAAAGTCTTGAGGGAGAAAGAGTCGTATCTCCTGGAGTTTAAGTTGATCTGATCCTAACACGTCTAGGGATATATAGACTTCAATTGTTATGTTCTAGTAGTAATTATCATTTATTCCACTCTAATTCATATTCTCACAAAATGAAAGTGATAGCCAAAGTATATATATATATATATATATATATTAAACAGTTCTTAGACTAATCATGGGATGCTAGCTTAATAAGGATGAGAGATTTGAAGTCTCAGTCGGTATAGCAGCTTCAAGAAACCAATTTAGAATGGATCAAATTAATGAAATGTGATTTAAGATCTTGCTTGGTAAGGAAATGCGGTAGGTCGTCGTGCAGCTTCAAGAAATATTATGTTCTGTCATGAAGTACGTAGGGTAACATATGCTAAGTAACTAAATATAATTTATATTTTGTGATCTGGTTGTCCAGTTTTTAACTTGGGTTTCATGTTTTTTTGATATTGTATTTTGGGTTTATAGCTTGATATACGGAATTTTAATAGTGGCACTTTCTAATACTTTTGGAATTATCACATCATCATGTACTTAATTTGAGGTTTTAATAGAAATTTTCTTTTTGTCCATAAAAAAAAATAAAATTATCTAGACAGAAAATCAATATTTTGTTTAAGCAAATTAAATATCAATATCAAGGTATTTTACATTATATCTACCCAATACAAAAAACACATGTATATATATTGATGTAGGTATTAGTAATTGAGTTCGCCAGAATTTAAAATGGTTGGAGGAAATTCTAATTGAGTTACCTAAGTATTTTTATTTTTAGTTGTATCTTGGCTTGGCCAATTGTCTACTGCTTTTAAGGCGAATAAATATAAGTACACAACATTCAAACACTACATTCATCTTAATCATTAAAAAGTGGGGCATGTCATTGAAATATATGCGCTACCCCATTTTTTAATGGTTAAGATAGATATAACGTTTGATTTTATATTTAGATGTTGTGTATGTAAATTTGTCATTTTCAGATATTCAAACTCCAAATTTATGGAGTAAAAATTAATCCCTAAAATTAAGAATGGTAATTCCTGAGATTTAAACGAATGTTACAACTCATTAAAACCATACTCAAATATGAATTGCATCTCTTTTCTTATTTCAGTGTATTTTTATTATTGTGATATATATGATGATTGTCATGAAATTAAGTCACACCGATGAAGTTAGGTGTTGAGTTGTGGGGTCAATTGATTTCATTGATTTTTTTTTTAATATATGACATATTTTAAAAAAATTAGGTGTAATATCTAAATTGACCCACTGAAATTTTACAAGTTTTATAATATACTGGGTCATATTAAAATTTTATAAATTTCTCAAACAAGTATTTAAGGAATCAAGTATTTATGAACAAATTTGTAATTGAAAAAAATTTATTAGAGGTGAATAGAGAGTATAATGTTATTATTGGTTAAATTTTATTCTAATCAAATACTCCCTTATTTTCAAAATTATATACATATTTTTAAGATAAAAAATTTTAAAATAAAATTTTACTATAATTTTCAACATATTCTTAATATTTGTTAAAAATTTAATAATAGTGGTATAATAATTCTTGATCTACCTAGTATATAAATAATTTCATGTTAAGAATTTAATGTGTTTTATAATTTAAAGTTATATATATATATATATATATATATATATATAATTTTAAAATTGATTAAAAAATAAGATATATCTCTAGTTTTTAAAGAAAAAGATTACGTATTCATTAAATATAACTCAAAAAATATATAATTATTTAAAAAAAGTTAACTCTCATTAAATTAATTTTTACTCAAAGTTAATTTTAATCTCACTAAAAATAGTGGCCGGCTTCGTCACTTTATTAAGGTACGTAGAAATCCTTTTGTTCTTAACTTTTACTACTATTTTGGCACTTTTGCCTGCAGTAGTCATCCATGAGGCCATAATAATATTACTGCGTGAATTGTCGACCCCATCAATAGATTAGTACGGACGTATTACGTACATGGGGGGTCACTTACTTGGAATTCCACCGGCCATCCAATTTACTTGGTTTCCAAGTCGTCGATCACCTTCTCGAAAATCAGCTGTCATCATTTGGATGATAATTTTTTAAAATGTTTCATTTTGTCGTTAAGAGTTAATATTGAAAAAACACACACACACACACACACACACACACACACACACACACACACACACACACACACACACATATATATATATATATATATATATATATATATTCAAAATAATATCATCGAAAAAAAAATTAATAAAAGAACAGGAGCTAGCACACTACTAGAGTACTCTACTCTGCTACGACATACATAAATTAAAGGTTGTAATCTCATCTAGCAAATCACAAAACTCCTCTATCATCTAGATTATTTCCAAGTGCCCATGCCAGTGAAACATAAAATTCGGATGTATATGGAAATTCTGCACACGAGTTGCATGGCACCGACTTGTTCAACTAAAATAAGTTTCTATATGTTTGATATAAATCGAATGTTGTACGGATATGGACATTCTTGGCCTACATACCCCAATCGACATAGAAGCCTCTAATTTTTGTAATTAATTATATTCCTACACTTAAATATATATATTGCATTTGTTAATTTGTTATAGTATATGAATTAGGTGCACGAAAGAGATGTAACCCGGAAACCAACAAATTTGTCTATTAAAATAAAACACACGTGTATTTACAAAATATGATATCCATAATATGAGAAGAAAGCATTCTAAGAGTTTGTTTGAGATTACTAATTATTAGTGATTCTGATTAATGTTTATGATCATAATTAGTTTTAAAAAGTAATTTGTGTTTAATAAAAAAAATACTTAAACTAATACAAAATAAAACTGTTTGGTATAAGCAAAATTGATTATCACTTATTTAAAATATATATTATTAAAAAATAATAAAGTTGGATAAGTAAAGATACGTCATATATAAAATTATTCAAATAAATAAGGATATATTAATAATATACTTGAACAAACCAGATTATTAGATTTGACAAATAATCAAAAGCTCTAATTTAGAGATTTTGATTATTTCTATAAAACATAATTATAATCAATTTTAAAATAAAATTACTAAATATTTTTTTACCTCTTAAAATTAATTATAAGCAAGTTTAATTAATCGTAAACGATTTCAAACAAATATATAACTTGTTCATTAACTCTGATTATTTTTCGAATACTAGAATTCTTAGTATGTTTAAATGCTACAATAACCCCATTAATTAAGAGGCATCGTGTATTTTCTTAAATAAACATTTTAATATTGACTACTATCTTGCCTATGCAAGTGTGGGTCAAATCGCACCTATACAGCTTTGTGAACCGTGGTAAGTTCAGTGTTGCATGGCCTGTTGGGCTCCTGCCCATTTACTTCGTAAGCCCTTAGTATTGGTTTTAAAACATTCCTCTAGTTTTGACAGTTGATATAACTTAAAAATATACTTCACCTATTTTAAATTATAATATCACTATTAATTTTTTAAAAATTACTTAAAAATATTTTTAAATATAAAATTGACACAACTCATTTAAAATTTTAAAATAATAAATCTTATAATTAAAGTACTTTTTAAATAGTTTATAATATTCATAATTGTATTGACATAAATTAATTAAATTTATGTCAAATTTAAATTTAAAATATTTTAAATTAACTTTTTAAAAGTTAATATTAATCTTATAATTAATTTTATGAATTCTTATGATTAAATATTACAAGTCGATGAAGAATTTTAGAGAGGGATTATGTTAATGAGTAATGCTACAATAACAAAAAATGACTATACAAAAATTAATATAAAATAATATGTGAAATTTTAATTAATAAATTTTTAATTATTAATAAGTCTAATTATTATAACCAATTACCATGATACACGTTATTTTATATCGTTTTTTATATTCAATCTTCCACGCTTAAAGATGCTGCAGGCGTTATATTGTTTATAAAAGATTTTTTTTTTTTAAACGCACTTTATAAAAGAATAAGAGAATATCATGAAGTTGATTCAGTGCTGTAGCAATAAATAATGGTATAGCTGAATTAGTCGTGAATCTCCTAATCCTGTAATAAGAACAAGAGGAGGGATGAGGTGGAGGAATAAGTATCGCAAGGTCAGGGAAGAAATCATCGTCAACGGGAAAAAATGAAGACAAGACAATGGATATGATTTATCAATCTTCAGAGGAGGAGACACCACCGGGGTTTCCATTCCCTTATTACAGCTAAAAAACCGCAGAAAGATTGAGGAGGCTTGAAGAAGAAAGTGTTATTCTGCGTAAAGGAGAAGAAAAGGTCAAAATAAAAGAAGCTTGTTTGTTTGATGCGTACAGGGGAGAAGGATGGCTGTGGTAATGGATGGAGATGAAAAATGGTAAAGGGAAAAAGAAAAAGGATGATGAACAAATTATCACAAAAAAAAAAAAAAAGGATGATGAACAAAAAACATTGTCGGCAAAAGAGTTGAATTACCAGAGAAATTGCCGGAAGAGGAAAAGTCGCTGGAATATTCAGCTAAAGTGGAGTGTTTTGTTTGAGTTTTTGGATTTTGCTTCTACCATTAGTAGATGATGTCTGTTGCGGGTGTATGTTATCTGTTTTACTGCTTTTTGCTTGTTTGGGTGTACCAATTTTGGTTTTGTTTGCAGAGTTGCAGTTTTTGGGATATCAAGGACTTGCGATTTGGTGCTTATCCATTAGGTTTTGTAGGGGAGGGATGCATGATTGTTTATTATCTGCTGTTTTGCATCGATCCTTAGTTGGGAAAAGGGCATGGTGTTAACTTTCATCCTTGTAATAATTTAATTTCTGGTTTTTATTTTTTGTTTTGTTTTGGAGATTGCATGTATGGAGAGGTGAGATGGGTCGGTGTATATGATTTGGCATTAATTATCATGTTACATATTTTAATGATATAAAAATATTTTTTACTATTGTAATATCATCACCTAGAGTGGCAAAACTAGTACTAAAAATGCATGACCTTGCGTTGGTAGACAGGCCACAGCTTCTACTAGCAAAATTATCTTGGCAAATTGTAGAGACATTGTTTTGGCTCTCTAAGGTGATTACTGGAGACAAATGCGCAAAATATGCACACTGGAACTCTTAAGTGCCAATAAAGTTCAGTCATATTGCTCTATCCGGGAGGACGAGGCGTGGCATCTCATGGAAGCCATTAAAATGTCATTAGGGACACGTATCAATGCTGGGGAAAAGGTTTCTAAATTGACTAATGCGAGAACTTGTAGAGCTAGAATTGGAAAGAGATCTGAATACCAAGACGAGCTCATAAAGCTAGAGGAAGATATAGCGTACTGGGGTTCAGGTTTTTTTATGGCTGATTTGTTTCCTTCGTTGAAGTTTCTCCCTAACCTTAGTGGTATGAAGCCTGCATTACAGAAGGTGCAGCGAAAACTTGACCATATCTTTGATAACATTATTCACGAGCATAGAGAAAAGTTCAGTAAAGGAGGAACTTCACTTGATGCGGAGGAGGAGGATCTTGTTGACGTCCTTCAGAGAATCAACAAGGGTCAGAGTCTTGAATTTCCAATCACATCCAAGGCGTCATTTTGGTAAAATTTTCGAGCAATAAATTAAATTTATTATTATTTCTATCATTGTGATTTCTTCTTGTTAATAGATATAAAGTTAATGAGCTTTCTCACTATTAATCACGAAAAATTAACCTTTCACATGATACAAGACATGTTCACAGCTGGAACTGATACTTCATCAGCGGTACTCGAGTAGGCAACGTCTGAGCTGATAAAAAAATCCTAGGGTTATGAAGAAGGTACGAGCTGAAGTTAGAGAAGTCCTCAAGGGAAAAGAAAGAGTACATGAAACAGATATTCAAGAATTACGTTATTTGAAGGTGATGGTCAAAGAAACTCTACACTTGCATGCACATGTTCCCTTGTTGCTACCTAGAGTATGCAGAAAAGAATGTGAGATCGAGGGATATACTATATCCATCGAAACCAACGTCATAATCAATCATGTCTGGGCATTTGGTGTTGGATATATATTTCACATAAATAAGAGTATTAAAGTGAAAGGTAGAGATTATTGGAACATTCACATGAATTTCATATCAGATAAATTTAACAGTGTAGATGTGTTAACAAGTATAATAAAACATCAACCTAATTTGTTAAACTTCTAGGAAAGAAAATGATCAAACATAGGGGAATGCGGTATAGCCGCTATAGAGCTTTCACTTACCCAACTAAAAGTAATATTTACTTGAGGACAAGGTATCAATTATAGGATGGGTTAACTGCATGTCGAACCTCGAAGCACCCTTCTACATTTGATATTCCCAAGTTCAAAAACTCTCCTCCTATTATTCAAAGTATTCTTAAGTTCGGTAAAGAGAGTATAAGTACGCCTTAACCTAATTTTTATACATTCGACTGCATAAAACCGTTTAAAACTTGGTTAATTAGATTAATTAATACATTTATATTTACTTCAAACCGTATTTAACTAATATAGCCATTCAAAAATAAATAAATAAATTCTCATCTTAATCATTTTTCCTAATTCATAAAACCCAGAAATTTAAAATTCAAAAACTTCAAACCATTTATTATTTGCCCAAATCAAGAATAAATATTGAGAAATCATATCCAGATGCTAATTTGCCCAAAAAACTAAAATAGAAGCAAAATAAAAAATAAATTCAAGAATAAATTGAGAGATAATCAAAACCACAACAAGAACACCAAACCCAAAAATTTACATTTCGACATTTAACATATAAAAAAGAGTGACACAATATTAAAATAAAATAAATTTATGATAACTGGTCATCTAAAGAACTATATGATAATTTATTTATTTTTTTCTCGATCAATGCACAATTATTAATACACATAGAATAACTCTGCGTAAAAAAGGCAATTCACAACTATTAATAACTGCGTAAAAAACGCAAGTTGCCTTTTGAAATGTAATTAAGCTTTTACAAGAGGTTACCAAGAAATTGTAGGCCCAACCCAACTAGACACATTACTATGCCGCAATCCTTTTGATAGCCCGCATAAAGCAGCTCCATTATTCTCTTGAAATGACCGAAGATGTCAATTGTTGCAACCTGGAAGCTACGACGACAATAATAGGCTATATTTAGTAGATTATTGTATTATGTGGGCCTTAAGGCATGCAGCGATCAGTTTGGTTTGTACAACGAGTTGCTTTAGGATGAGACCACTGGACCTTACTATTGTCATGGTTGAGGTCTTGGCCTTTGTTAAGTGTAGCTTTACATCATTTTTATTTTCTTTATAATACTCATTCAACAAAAATAATTTCATTTAAAATAATAAATAAAAATTATTCCACGAAAAGAATTTTTTTATTTTTTATTAATGATAGTATAAAATAGCATGATAGCTTCAAGTATAATAAATAAAATTTGAAAAATACAGATATACTAATAAGTTGCTAAAATTATCAGAAATGGACAAATGAACCCCCCTAGACTCCATTGCTTCCTGCAATAAAGAAAATTAAAGGAAAATAAAATTTCTTTATGGACTGACAGAAGAAATCAAACATAGAGTTTTAAGAAAAAATAATTATATGAACAACCTCGTACTGTTGATATTAATTTTCATCATCAAGTCGGTCGTCTTTTTGTGGGGGCAATAGCATAGAAATGCAGTGTCTACCGTGTAGAAAATATGCTATAGTACTACCATCACAATTCTACAAAAGATCCCATTCAACAGTTTGTGGGGGCAATAGCATAGAAATGAAGTGTCTATTGTTGACGCCTGATTCTGTCGGGCAGTCTTGTTGGCCGTCCGGTGAGAATACCTGCACAAAAATTCGAACGGCTTGGGCCGTTGGTGGACTCCTCCGGTGTGAGTGTTAGTGAAGGTATCGGAATAGTCAACAATGGAGGTCTGAGTATCTAGTATTGCCAAATAGTGCGTTACCCGTCTCTCCATTATCAACTGAATATTTATACTGCATACCTGAATAATGGTTACCTAGTGTAACGGTTTTGTCCATTACACTAGGTAGTTATGATGTATGTCCGGTTCATCTTCCACCCACGTGCTGCAAGCCCAATAGAAAAGTTACTAGGCTGATGATCTATTGAGCTCAGCCCAATATAAATTTTCGGATCAGGCCTGGTTAAATATACATCCTAGCACCTACCATGTTAGTATTACCACCATAATTCTACGAAAAGAACCCATTCAACAAGTCAACAGTCATGCGTCAACGCAGGCCCAGTATAAGATTTAACCCACCCTTAATATACAAATATCCAAACACAGCCTTCTCCTCAGTTCAGCTCACGACACCATGTTTCTCTCTTCTTCTCCCTACCTTTTCTTTCTCTTCTTCTCCATCCTCCTCTCAGTCCCTCCATCATCATTAGCCCAAAAACAAGAAGAAAAAATCATCAACTCCTCTTTCTCAGACTTTCCATGGTCCCCAAACCAGAAACAAATCCTTGTATCTCCCAACTCCACATTTGCTGCTGGTTTTCAACCTCTACCCAATTCATCAACCCTCTACATCTTCTCAATCTGGTATTACAAAATCTCTGTTAAGACCGTAGCTTGGTCAGCCAACGACGACAAGAACCCCGTCAGCCCAACATCCCCACTCTTCATTACGCCCTCCGGCCAGCTTTGGTTAAATGGTTCTTCTGGTCAGAACTTATGGCCATTAATGAACTCAAGTGAGGAAGCAAATTCTGGAAATCTCACTCTTGGTGAGGATGGTAACCTAAAATATGGAAGCTGGGAGAGTTTTGTACATCCAACCAATACCATCCTTCCCAGCCAACTCATAAATGGAAAAAATCTAACTACAAAGAATGGAAAGTACATGTTTGATTCCAAAAGGCTGGTTTATAATGGAACTGTGGAGTATTGGAATTCAAGTACAAATGCATTTTTGAATCTTGATCTCGATGGGAAAGTCTCTAAAGAAAATAATGAATCTTTCATTACATCAGATTTTGGCGAAAACAAGTTGAGAAGATTGAGTCTTGATGAAAATGGTAATCTCCTAGTATATAGTTTTAATCCGAGCTCGGGGCAATGGATTGGTGTTTGGCAAGCAGTGTTTGAATTATGCAAAATAAAAGGAACGTGCGGTCCTAACTCCATTTGTACCAATTATGATGGTTCAAATGTTACTGCTTGTGTCTGCCCATCGGGGTACGTGGAAGTTCCTGACAGCCAAGAAAAAGAATGCAAAATAAAAATTCCGATTAAGAAGGACAGAAAGCAGAGCATGTTTCTACGTTTAGACTATGTGAACTTTACTGGCGGTTCAAATACTACCGACCTTAAAGCCCAGAACTATAAAACTTGTGAATCCCAATGCTTGGATCACCCTAATTGTCTCGGGTTCTTATTCAAGTATGATGGGAGTGGTTATTGTGTACTTCAATTGGATAGGCTGCTGTATGGATATTGGTCTCCGGGTACAGAAGCTGTCACTTTTCTTCGGGTGCACAAATCCGAAACAGAAAAATCAAATTTCACTGGCATGACTGACTTGCTCGAGACAACATGCCCAATTAATATCAGCCTCCCTGAACCACCTAAAGAATCCAATTCCACAACCAGGAACATAGTAATCATATGCACTCTCTTTGCTGCTGAGCTTATAGGTGGAGTAGTTTTCTTCTGGGCTTTACTCAAGAAGTATGTGAAGTACAGGGACATGGCTCAAACCTTTGGGCTTGATTTTTTGCCTGCAGGTGGGCCAAAACGCTTCAGTTATGCAGAGCTTAAAGCTGCTACCAACAACTTCTCCAAAATTATCGGAAAAGGTGGGTTTGGAGATGTTTATAGCGGAGAGTTGAGCCATCACGGGGTTGTCGCTGTTAAATGCTTGAAAAATATAACAGCTGCTGAGAAAAAGAAAGATGACTTCCGTGAATTTTGGGCCGAGGTCACGATTATTGCCAGGATGCACCACCTAAATTTGGTCCGGTTATGGGGCTTTTGTGCTGAGAAGGGCCACAGGATACTTGTTTATGAGAATGTACCCAATGGTTCACTTGACAAGTACCTGTTTCGTTCAGGACAGCCCAGACCCTCAGTGGTCGAGGCAGAAATGGATGTTGATGCAGACACGGAAAGGAAACCAATACTGGATTGGGGTATTAGGTACAGAATTGCTGTAGGTGTGGCAAGAGCAATTGCTTACCTCCATGAAGAGTGCTTAGAATGGGTGCTACACAGCGACATCAAGCCAGAGAACATACTTTTAGGAAATGATTTCTGCCCCAAGGTAGCAGATTTTGGATTGGCAAAACTAAAGAAAAAAGAGAAAGATAATGTGATGAATAAATCCCGGATTCAAGGGACCCCGGGGTACATTGCACCCGAATGGACCAAATCGGACACAATCACCCCAAAAGCTGATGTCTATAGCTTTGGGATGGTATTGTTGGAAATTGTTAGTGGGGTGAGGAATAGGGAGATCCAAGGATCTAGAATGGATAGTGAAGATTGGTATCTTCCTATGTGGGCTTTTGATAAGGTTTTCAGGGAAATGAATGTCGAGGACATTTTGGACAGCCAGATCAAGCACATGTATGATAGCCGAGCACACTTTGATATGGTGAATCGGATGGTGAAGACGGCAATGTGGTGCTTACAGGATCGACCAGAAATGAGGCCGTCAATGGGAAAGGTGGCTAAGATGCTGGAAGGGACGGTTGAGATCATAGAACCAAAAAAACCAACTATATTCTTCATAGCAGAAGAGCAGTAAAAATATTGTCCTTGGGCTTTTCCGTTCCTTAATAATATAGTTGAGGTAGATTAGATGTGAGCTGCAATGTATTCTTAATTAAAATTTCGAATAAAATTCGAAAAATCACTTGTGGTTTATCAAAATCTTTGAGTGGTCGCCTATAGTTTGAAAATTATTGATTCACTATATATGATTTGCCTTCAAGTATCAGATTGACATCTGTTAACGTGTTTTGACTAACATCGTTATTTTTTGTTATGAAATACTATTTTACCCTCCATATATATATATATATATATACAAATTTTGGCTAAAGTATTTTTTAGATCGATTTTATTTTAATCTTATAAAAATATTAATTAAATAAAATAATAATTAATTATGCACCGAAGTAATAAGCAGTTTATAAACCATACAAACAGTAATTGATGAGGTTATTTATTAGGATTTCCCAAATTGTCCTTGCCAAGTCAACTTGTATTTTTAATTAAGAAAATAATGTATTACTTATTAAATAAAATAATAATTTGAATATGCTATTTATTAAATATTATAAATTGTTAATCTTAAATACCAACTGAAGTGGCAGCTATGTTTTCCATATTTAAGACTCGAATTATCTTATTATTTAATTTTACACATATTTAACTTAACTTGAAAATAATTGAACAATTTTTTGAGCAAATAATTTAGTTGTAAAAGTAGTATTAAAGAAATAAAAAAATAAAAGTAATTTGTAGTTAATTTACATTTCTTGCTGTTGTTCGTATTAAAACTATATAATTTCTTATCGATTTTGAATTTTAAATTTTTTTAATTTAATTAATTTCAAAATGTATCTCTAATTTTGTAACAAAGAGAAAAAAAAATATATATATATATATAAACTAATATTTTAAAACAAGTTATAAATGAAAATTTGTTTGATAAAAATATTGGAAAAAAGAAATCTATGCATCTAATCGTCATTTATCCAAAAAAAATAAAGATTAATATGTAACATTACGAGTTTTTAAGTAAATAAACAAAAATGAATAGACTCAAACTGTGAGGTGAAGAATTGAAGATACACAGTCATGAGAGTAATACATGCAATTGTGCCAATTGAAAGAGTAATTAGTAAAGGCGGAAAAGTTAAAATAGGTGAGACATTTTGTTGGGAAAATTTTGAGTAGAACGCAATTGAATTACGCAGAATAAAAAGGAAAAGGACAGAAGTTGGGTGAACAAGATAAGAGAGGAAGCACGGGGTCGGTAGGAAAAAAGAAGAAGGAATTGTTCTTTTTTTAATTTGATTTATTAATTTGTTTTTGATTTTGTTCTTTTTTGTAACATGGGGAGTATTTGTCACCACAATTAGCCAAAAAAAATAACTATACAAAAGGAATTAAGCAAAAAGTAAATTAACTTAATCGACTAAGACAAAATAAATAGTTTTAATAAAATTTATTTATGCCAAAAATAATTAAATGAATTTAGTTTTAACATAATATAATTTTAATGTTTATGCTAATTAATTGCAATAAGTAAATTATGATGTTAGTTTTAATATAATTAGATTTTGTAAGTTTTAGGTAAGAAAATTTGAAAAAGCAAATGATGGAGAAAAACTTAAGTGGTTAATTGTTATATACTATGAAGGAGAGGTGTTTTAGACCTTTGTAAGATCAATATGACTATTGGAGTTCAATTCGCTTGCTATTGAGCAAGTGAAAGTCACTTGATATTACTATAGATGAAACTAAGGTAACTTGATACTTGAGAACAAATAACAGACGATGAATCGATAATTTCAAATCACAGGTCATTAATGACCCAAGAGTTTGGTAAATCAGGGTAATTTTTTGAATTTTACTGTAAAATCTAATTTATTGGCTCCAGTTGCACCACTCTAAAACATAGATTAATTCCTTTTGTCCCACAAAAAATGGAGCATGGATGATGAGTAAAGTTTGTATACCTTGTCTAAATCATGTGCTAAAAAAAATCCATACCCCACTCCCAGTTCACCTTCAACCCAATCTCTTCTTCCAATTGGATTAATTTGGAGCCATTCACAAAAAGAACTGCAAAGAAGACAACAAATGTGTTAAAATTTAGACCCGTGCACTGATAAATTTCCATGCTAAGTAGTAATAAGAGAACATGGGTTGAACAACATCATTTTAGTTCAATTTATTACTTGGACTATGGAACGATATAGTTGTTCTGACTAGTTTCAGTATACTCTAGATAACATGCCAATGCAGAGAAAGATTTAATGTCTTAATCATTTGCATATATAATTAATAACTCCCTCTCATAATCTACTTGTCGCGCTTAAAAATAAATATTAATAATGCTTCTCATAATCTACTTGTCGCACTTTGTGTGAGTGACCGTGTTTCTGCATACATGTACCTGATTTAAGTGAGAGATTCCGAAAGACCAGCTCTCTAAAATTTCCTCCGGAACCAAGCTGTATGTACTGTCCGCGCTACCACTAGCCTGTTGTAGAAATTGTCAAGAACTGAAAGTATGCAAACCTACAAGACATTTTGAATTGTAAAACGCATTTGGGTTCATAATTTTCCTAGTGTAAAGCAGAGCATTTGGTTTCATAAATTTCTACACAAAGTTCTTTGAATACAAATTGTCATTGTTCTCCCACAAAATTACCACTACAATTACAACCAAGAGAATGGGGTAGTTTCTCAAAATAGTTTCAGTTCTCTTCATCTTTCTGAGTTACATCTAATTTACTGACAAATTCTTAAATTTAGCCTCAACGCCAATTGAAGTGGCGTTGAGTAAATTTTTTAAACTCAACGTCAATTCAATTGGCGTTCACTCTCACCGTTCCATTTTAATTAACTCCTAATTAATCACTTATTTAAATTTAACTTAACAAAATTTTATATAAAAAAAAACACCCAACGCTAATTGAATTGGTGTCCAACTAAATAAAAAAAATAAGGCACAATTCCAATGCCAATTGGCAAAAAAAAAACTGAAAAAAAGTAATTACAAAAATTGAAAAAGACAACGCCAATTTCATTGGCGTTCAATTCTTCCTGAATTTAAAAAAAATAATTTAAAAAGCTGACCTAGTCAAAAAGTTTGACTAGCATTGTAACTTGCGATTCTCTCTATCCATTGTAACTTGTGGAATTTTTAAAAAAAGTTTTAGTCAAAACTTATTTTTTCTATTTATTTATTTTTTTAAATAAAAATTTACGCCACTGGGAATGGCGTTGAAGTGTACTGCTATGTATTTCAGTTAAACGCTATTGTGTAGGCATGATCATCGGGCCAGCCTGGCCTGGTCCGGCCCGGGCTTGGCAGGCCTTGACCGTTGACCAGGCCAGGCCAGGCTTTGACATTTAAGAGACGAGGCCGGATCAGGCCGGGCTTTGCGTGCAAAATGTAAGCCTGCGTTGGCCTGAGCCCGGGCCAGGCCAGGCCATTTCGTTATTTTTTTTTTTTTAAACCGTTGATGCTTGCAGCCTTGCGTTGCCTTGCCTGGTTGGGAGTTGAGATGATGGGACAACTGGACAAGTCACGTCACACACTCATTCACGTGACACACACAGTCACTCACATATGAAGTGACATGATATATATATATATATATATATATATATATATATATATATATATATATATATATATATATATATATATATAATTTCTTTTTTGTACCCTCTCTGCCTCTCGTTATCTTTTATTTATTTCTCTCTCTCTCTCCTCATTTCCTTCTCTGACTCACACATACACACAAAAAAAAGCACAAGTCTAACAGCATACATTAAATTTAATACCTATCATTTATGTATGATCCAAGTCTTCACACAAAGTGGAGTATACGAGAGAGCTTAAAATCGCCAAAAATGAAATCTGAACGAGAGTAGGAGCGCCTAAATATCAATAATAAATATATATTTTTGTAATTTTTGTATTCATAACAAATTTTACCTAAAATAAAATATAAAACTTTGAAAGGTTATGTAACAATTTTTTTAAACTTTAATCTATGAAGTTTTGAACACAAATATAAACGTGATTTTTAAATATATTATATTTGAAATTTAATTATTTAAATATATTCTTAATATAGTATCAAGTTATTATAAGAATTAAGATGTTATGCTTCTGCTAGTCTGCTTGAGGACCGAGGTGCTCAAAAGTCAAAACTACAAATTCCTTCATAAGCTTAGTGAAATTGCAAACAACATTATTCTTCTAACTGATTATGACCTCCTTGAGGTGAAGCCGTTCAAGCAGTCTTGAGGTAAAAAAATATTATTAAATTATATAAAAATAAATTTTATATTAATTTAAAACAAATATTTTTAAATAATTATATATATATATATATATATATATATATATATATATATATATATATATATATTCATCACTTTCAAAACATAATGTGATTCATCCTTATTAAAAAAGAACATAAAAATTGATGTATTTATTAAAAGTAATGTAACACAAGTTTATAAATTACAACTTACAATAATGAATAATTATAAATTTATAATTTTAAAGTATAACTTAAGTAATAATTAATTATTCTTTGGTTACAAATATTTGTCTTCAAAATTTTAAAATACATGTCTTCAAATTTTCAATATTTATGGAATTGAACTTTCAACAGTTTCTGTTCCGACTTCGAGATCTTCCGAGCTATCTTGATCGTCTATTACGTCTTGTATTCTTCTTTGCGCGGCAAGATAATCTCTATAGCAAATGCATATTTCCAACGATTCTGGATTAAGTCTGCTTCTTTTTTCATCTAATACTCTGCCAGATAAAGAAAAACAAGATTCCGAAGCTACGGTACTAGCTTGGATAGTTAGTAAATCACGGGCCATCGCGGCCAAAGTAGGAAATTGTCGTTTATGTTTATTCCAGAAAGCGAGAATATTAAAATTTTCAAATTCTTCTTCGGTCATAAAACTCCTAAAATCGGTACTACAATATAAACCAAGTTCGTTTAAACTACTCGTGTGCGTTGAAGTTTTTGGTTTCTTGGATAGTGTTTTTAATAAGTTGGCATATTTAGAAGATGAAGGGGCAGGGGGCGGTGCACGTATAGATGTACAATATACAGATTCATACAATTTATAAAATTCAGTAAATGTATTATTAAATTTTAATTTAAGGTTATCAATATTACTAGTACCTATATTTTCAACTATATCTTCCAAAATACTTTCTACACCTTCTAATTTTATAATTGGGTTTAATGCAGCAGCACAAGTAATAACAGTTGGCATGTCTTCAAAGTATTTTTTAAATTTTTCTTCCATTGACAAAATAAGGGCAGACCAAATTTCATTATTTTTAAATTCTTTAAAAACAACTGATATTTCTAAACATGCATACAAAACATGATGAATTGTAGGATAATAAACAGCAGATAATATTTTTGTGTGTTTTTTAAAAACTTTAAGAATCCTTAAAAGTTGACCAAGTAGATCCCAATCTTCGTTTGTTAATTCATGAACTATCAAAGTATTATAAAACTCCATAAGTATATTTTTACGTTTATAGACATCTCTAAACATATCATATGTACTATTCCACCGAGTGTTATTATCAAATTTTACTCTTTTAAATTTTTCTCCTCTTGCATGACAAAAATGTTTAAAATTTTGCATTTTTCTATTTGAACCATACACACACGTAATCATATCACGAATTTTAGATATAGTCATGCCTAAATAATTGAATCCGGATTGAACAATTAAATTTATTATATGACAAACACATCTAACATGAAAAAATGCACCATTTATTACAGGTAACAAATCATTTTTTAACATGGTAACAGCACTAGTGTTATTGCTTGCATTATCTAAACTAATACTCATTATTTTATTTTTAATTTTAAAAGTTCTAATAATCTCCATAATTTGAGCATATATTGTTTGACCAGTATGAGGTAATTCAAAAAATTCAAAACCTATAATTCTTTTTTGCATAACCATTTCAGAATCTATCCAATGAGCAGTCATACAAATATAGCTAACTCCAGGTTGATGATTAGCAGACCAAATATCACTACTTAAACTAATTTTACCGTCAAAATTGTCAAAATAATCAATTAATTCTTTTTTTGCTTTATTATATAATTTAATAGCATCACGTTTAGTAGTCATTCTACTTACTTGTTTATATTTCGGTTGTAATCCGGATTAAATGTACTCGGTACAACGCTGATCGGCAAAAAAATTGAACGGGAGCTCCTTCGCGATCACTAGTTTGGCTTGCAACTCTTTTTCTAATATTTGATCATAACTCCAACTGTGACCAGAACGATCAATTTGTGCTTGAGAGCTTTCATCGGTTAGCTTATGCCTTTGCAAACACGATTGATAGTGTCGCTGTAGTGTATTATTGCCTTTAGTACCAAATAAGGAGTTGCATATTTTGCATTGAGCCTTTTTAATACCATCGGCAACCCACACTTCGATGAAATGTTCCCAAACTGGCGCTGTACGTTTGTTTTGCTCACCAGTAGGACGTGGAAATAACGGACTCGAACTCGTTCCACTATCAACCCGAATGCTATTTTGGTCGTTTTGAATAAATTGTGGCATTTGTGATCCGGATGCAGTGTTGGAAGAATCCATTATATTGTATTAAAATATAATAACAATGGGTGTACAAATATAATAATAAAAAGTATAATAAAAAAAATGTATTACTAATACCAATTGAGATTTATAATAATAACAATTGAAATTTTTTGGAGAGAAAATTATTGCCTCAATGTTGAGAGAAATGAATGTTAACAGGATTGAAATATAATCAATTAATAATAACAATTGCGAATGTAAAATATAATGCACTAACTTCATTTTATACACAACAAAAATATATCTGTTAATTAACTAGTCGGTAAAAATTTGACCGTTTTTTTTTTGTGCAGGTAAGTAGGTAACGCAGGAGAAGGCCAGAGACTCAGCCACTCAAGGAGTAGGCCTGCAGCTGAAACTGACAGGCTTCAGCCGTCAGCGTCAGCAGCAGAAGTCTTGCACGCCAGCAGCACTGCCAGCACGCCAGGCAAGCATTCGCACGTCAGCAGCAGCGGTTTTCCATGCAAAATTTATGAGTGTATTTATATCATGCAATTTTATGCAACGATTTTTGAGAACGGAGATTGGAATTTTATGCAGCGGTTTTTATGTAATTTTTATGTCTCATGGAGACGGGAGAATTTAGTAAGGGATGGTTATTAAAAGAATTTGGTAAGGGATGGTTATTAAAAGAATTTTGTCTCACGGAGATGCAATTTTTGAGTTTTTTCATGCAATTTTTATCAGAGCAACGATTTATTTATGCAAGTGTTTTTTGTTCGTCCAATATATAATATATCTATTAAAATAAATTAAATATATCTAATATAATATATTTTTAATTTTATTAAATATATTTAATAAAATAATTTTAAATTTTAAAATTAATAAATTTATTTTATTTGTAAAATTATAAAATTAGTACCGCTAATTATAAAATTAATACCGTTCATTTATTTTAAAAAATAAAATAAATGATAACATTAGTAGTGTTAATTATAAAATTAGTACCGTTAATTACAAATAAAATAAAATATAAGTTAACGGTACTAATTTTACACATATGAAAATTGATATACAATTAGCTCACTATTGAGTCATTGACTATTCCACGGATGTGACTTTACAATAAGTTGGTACTTGTGCTCCTGAGTCTTGACTAGCTAGAAGCCAAGAATTAAGATATTGTTCAATCTATATAGTATATACATACAACTATTCCTAGCCGTTAGAGCAATTATTTGTGTATTGTTTAAAATATTGTTCTCTTCATTCAATGCTAAATAGTCCATACATGTATCTTAATGTCTGCAACTCTGCATGCCTTTATTAGCTAGCCGCTACAGCAAAGTATTCCTGCTACCGTTGGCGTTGCAGGCCGGGCCGGAGAGTGGTTTGGGCCGGAGGCCGGGCCAGGCCGGTCCAGACCTCGGGCCGCGGGCCAGGCCGAGTTTTCAAGGAGGCCAGTCCAGGCCGAATCAGTGAACTAAAAAGGGGGTCTGCGACTGGCCTGACAGGCCGGGCCAGGCCGGTCCAGGCTTTGACCAGGCCGGGTCAAGGCCGGACCAAGGCCGGGTCTCGGGCCTCGGGCCTAATGTGCACGCCTACTATTGTGAATGGCGTTAAAGTGTGTACTTTTTTTATTTTTAAAAAAAATATTGTTTAAAAAATAAATTCATTTAAAAAAAATTTAAATAAGTTTTTTAAAAAAAGATTACAAAAAATTTAAAATTCCAACGTCAGTCTATTTTTTAAGCTTTTTTTTTGTTGGTACTGTATTCAGTTTTTTTCAAGCAAAGGCAATTTGGATTTGAAAGTTTTGGACACCTTGTTGGCTGACTATCCTAGAAGTTATTTTAAACCATTTTTTTTAATTTTTTTTAAAAAGATTTTTTTTTTTAAAATCTTATTTTTAATTTCTTTTTTTTAATCAGTTAATTAAATTTATCTTAACAAAAAAAAAAAAACAACGCCAATCTGATTGGTCATATAATTATTAAGAGAAAAAAAAACTGTACCAACAAAAAAAAGTTGAAAAAATAGATTTAGCTCAACCAAATTAAAAAAAAAATTACTTCAACACATTAACAATATATATATAATTAATACACCAGTACATTCGTTCTCATATAAAATTCTATTGCATATAAAATTTAATGATGTTGAGGTTGTGGTACTTTACTACAATTTCTACTACAATTTGCGTGTCCTTCCTGTCCACACACACTACAATGGATAACTCTATTGGACATGTCCATCTTTGTGTGAATTCTTACCGTGCCACCTCTGTCTCCATGTTTTTTCTTTGTCCTCTTCAAATTTGCATTAGGTATTAAAATCCCAAAGGCTTCTCAATTATTTGGTAACGGGAATGACCAATAGTCTTGGTTCATAAATGGCTGGAAGTTAGGTTCCCACATTTTTGCAATATTAATGACAATTATAGAAACCGAATTCAGGTCAGGGCCCCAACGTGTATCATCTTCATCCTTAACTTCTAATACATCAGTTGGATCGTAGGCTCCCTTAACAACATGCTCTCTACTCTGATTATAGTAATGGTCATAATTTTGTTCATCATACATTGACATCCATCCATGACCATTACCACCAACACCAAAGTCTTGATTTTGATACATTTGAGAAGCACCTCCATATGACATATTCAACTTTTCTAACTGTAACAAAGTTAATGGTTTTGGGTTGACTTAACAAATTAGTGTTTCCAAAATACCCCATTAAAAAATTATCGGAATCCATTAATGATGACGTAACTTGTTCAAGCTCGATATATAATTTTACTCCATAATTATTGTTGTAGCATCTTTCTGGAATACCCAACATAATATCAACGTCATTTTCATTGTTAATTTCCATTTTATAAAACTTGGACATCTCATTCACAATATAACTTGGATATTTACAACTTAATTTGAAATTCTATTGGGAGGGGTCTTTTCCTAACTCATTGTAGAGTTTATGAATCAACTCGTTATGCAAGGTGATGTACGAGAACAACCTTTTTCGAACCTATTGAGTAACTGAAGTTATTTTCATTTTCCGTCAGAACCTCACCTCCCCAAAAACATATTATTTCAACATAATTATTCATCGTAAATATTCTGCAAAAATATCATTCACATAACATTACTTTAAATAATTATCAGTTTGTTTTTTAAATAAATTGTATTTTACACTATTTTTATGTTAAAAAACATTTAATTTTAAAATTTATTTTTATCACCAAAAACTTAATAGCAAAACAACAGTTTAAACCATCCGCCAAATATATATATATATATATATATACGATGAATGTCACAATATAATAAATTCAACGCTAATAGTATGGACAAAAAAAATAGATTAACATTAAATTTTATAATAAAATTAATATGAGTACAACAAATATTAATGTACATACCTGTAGGGGTGTTCTGAACAAACTTAATGAACAAAAATAGAGGCAAAAAAAAATTCACCAGAAAAAATGAAAGGAGAGAATGAGAAGGAAGAGATAGGATAACACAATGAGTGAAGAAAATGAGAATGAAGGGATAGGTATATAAATTAAGGTTTGAATGGATTAAAAAAAAAGAAAAAAAGATTCCAACGTTAATCAGATCAGCGTTAGATCTACTTTGATTGGCTTTTGACTTATTATTTTTTTTAATTTGCTTTATAAAAAAAAATTACAAAAAATTAAAAGATTTCAACGCTAGTCTTTCAACTTTTTCTGTTCTTTTTTCAAAGTTAAAAGTTACTTTTTCTATTCATTAAAAAAAATTAAAAATTAAAAATAAACGTCACTGTGAATAGCGTTGAAGTAATTTTTTTTCTTGAACAATTGGAAGCCAATTCAATTGGCATTTAAATAATTTAATTTTTAATTTTTAATTTTTTTTGGTTGGTGCAATTTTATTTTATTTTAACAATTGGGCAACCAATTAACAAAAAATGGGTTAAAATAACTTTTGGGATAATCAGCGTCCAAAATTTGCAAGTACAAACTGCCTTTGCTTTAAAAAAAATAAATGAATACAGTACCAACAAAAAAAACTTAAAAAATATACCAACATTGGAATCTTTTATTTTTTGTATTTTATTTTTAAAAAAAACTTATTTAATTTTTTTTGTAAACAAATTTTTAAAGAAAATGAAAAAAGTACACACTTCAACGCCATTCGCAATGTCGTTTAACCCAAATACATAACCAATACATTTCAATGCAATTTCCAGCGGCGTTAATTTTTCTTTTTTTATTTTTAAAAAAATAAATAGAAAAAGTAAGTTTTGACTAAAACTTTTAAAAACAAATTCCACAAGTTACAATAAATAAAGAGAATCATAATTTACAATGCTAGTCAAATTTTTTGAGTATGTCAGTTTTTTTTTTTTTAAATTCAAGAAGAATTGAACGCCAACAGAATTAGCATTGTCTTTTTCAATTTTTTTAATTACTTTTTTTCAATTTTTGTTTGCCAATTGGCGTTGGAGTTGGGCCTTATTTTTTTTATTTAGTTAGACGTCAATTCAATTGGCATTGAAAATTTTGTTGAGTTAAATTTAAATAAGTGATTAATTAGGGACTAATTAAAAAGGTGAGAGTGAATGCCAATTGAATTGGCATTGAATTTAAAAAATTTACTCAACGTCTCTTTAATTGACGTTGAGACTAAATTTAAGAATTTGTCAATAAATTAAATGTAATTTAGAAAGATGAAGAGAACTGAAACTATTTTGAAAAATTACCCTAAGAGAACGTATCCCAAAAAATAAAATTGAGTTGGGCCTTTGGTCAAACATATAGATTGCAGTATTGGCCAGACGCATCACAACATTGCAAATTTAACAAGAATATCCATCAGATTGAATGTGAATATTACCTGAGTTGACGCAATGAATGGGTTGGCATATTTCAGCTCCATCTCGGTTATAAGTGATTTGATAGTCAATAATTGGCCGTAAGTGTTAAAGCAGGGCATCAACCAAGAACTCAGGTGCTGTTAGATAGGTGCTGTTAGATTAAGTGACTTGATTTACTTGCATCACAAAGTACTTGATACTTTGCTATGAAGGCTAGTAAAATTAGCTATTTTATGAGTTGACAAGCCCGCTATAGTTTAAAGAGTAATGACCTTTTGAGAATTTTTTTTCTTTCCACGTAAAAGAGTTTTTCGTTTAAAATTAAACATACTTAATAATAGAAAAAAAATATTAAAGATACTGAAATGCAAAGGATCCTAATAGATACCAACTTTTTTGAGAAATTAAGTTTTGGGGCCTAGGATATTTCAAACTTAACAAGCTTAATAACTCATGTAAATTACGATATCAAATAAATTTTAAATATGACATATTTGATTGACATTTTAGTTGGTCTTGACTCAACTTTGATAACGGGCTAGTCTAAAAGCTTTATTTATTTACTTAATTCCTAGTGACAAATGATACATTATATCTTTAATTGTAAATATGTACTAAAATTTTGTAAAAAACTTAACTTTTGAGTTATTGAGTCAACTTTTGATAATACCAAAATCTATGACCAAGAAAGCATGAATATATATATGGGGACCGATCCATTGACAAAAAGGTAAAAATAAAATTATCCTTACAACAGATCTCAGACGTTTAAGCTGAGATCTAACAGTTTAAAGGCCCCCCGTCCGCAATATAATATCCAAGTATTCGCAGTATTATACTGCGAACAAGAGATATTATCCAAAATGCCCTCAATATTTAAATGAACAAACTCATCGTCCGCATTGTAATACTACGGACAATGAAAATTGTGAAAATGACATTTGCAATATTAATATTTACCGTCCGCGATATTATACTGCAGACTATCTGAATTTTTGGTCTTCCCCCAAACTACGTCGTTTTTTGGCTTTTTCATATTCGCAGTATTATACTACAGATGATATAAATTTTTATTTTTTTATCAGTATTAAACTGCGGATGACTTTATTACTCTTTCTCTATAAGTACACTACTTCTTTTCATCTACAATAACATCAAAAACCAAGGGATTTTGACTAGAAAATATGTATACCATTCCAAAAATTTGAGGACCTTGATTAGCCAGTCTCATAAGTTGGCCATGAAGTTTACACAACTGTTAAAATTTGGGGAGTTCCTAATTAGATAGTGTTACGCATTTTGTTCTTAAAATTTTAAGGTATCCTTTACAAGCAAAAAACACTATGCCACTGATGATGTACAGAGTTAAGGTATATATGATTTGCCTGTTTCAAAACATAGGTCTTTAAGAGTTGGTGCATCTGAATAATGATTTGCTCAAAATCCGAGTCACTCATCGAACCTGCCAAAAGTTTGTTCCACTGGAAATTAACTCTCATCTTATAAAACCTGATGGGCTAGCTTGATTATGTTACAATTCATTGAAACTAAATCCCTTAGTTTTTGATGTTATTGTAGATAAAAAGAAGTAGTGTCTATATAGATAGAGTAATAAAGTCATCCACAATTTAATACTGGGGAAAGTCAAAAATTCATATCGTCCGCAATATAATACTATGGATGGGGGAAAGCCAAAAATGACGCAGTTTAAAGGAAAATTAAAAATTCATATCGTCTGCAGTATAATACTGCGGACGGTGAATACTAATATTGCAGATGACATTTTCGTAATTTTCATTATCAACAATATTATACTGCGGATAATAATTTTGTTTATTTAAATGTTGAGAGCATTTTAGACAGCATCTCTCGTCCGCAGTATAATACTGCGGATATCTGAATATTATATTGCAGACAAGCACCCTTTAAACCGTCAGGTCTTAACTTAGACAACTGAGATCTGTTGTGAGGATAATTTTATTTTTACCCCTCTGTCAATGGATCGATCTCATATATATATATATATATATATATATATATATATATATATATATACACGGTGGACGAGGACCCTTTAAACCGTCATATCTCAGTCGTCTCAGTCTAAACGGTTAAGATCTGTAGTATTTTTATCCATTTGTCAATGAATCAGTCCCGTATATATATATATATATGAGAATTAAAAATAAATAAAGTTTTTTGACTACTAAGTTATCAAATTTGGATTACTGAGTGACTCGGGACTAATTGAAATAACTCAGTATTTATCTTGCTATATTTTAGCATTAATGTGCGTGAGTGTATATGTGTGTGTAATTCAAAAAATATTTTATTAGATATGTTATGAAACTTTAATAATGCAAAAAATATACAAAAATACAAGAACATGTAAATATATAATTTGATATTACGAGGTACCTTTTATTATAATATGTAAAATAAGTATATTTTTTGAGAACTCATATATGTTTACTTTTTATTACTATAAAATTGACACATTATCAAATTATGTGAAGTAAATATCCTGTTACAGTTTTCCATTCTAGTTGTTTTAGATTTGGTTTCCCTCCGTTATTTTTTTTTCTAATTCTATTTAATATAATAACTTTTTTATTTAGATATCCTCGTTAATAATGATTCAAATATATTAATAAATATTTTCATTATAATGAGATTATAATTCTACAGAAAATTATAATTACTAAATATATTTTTATAGTTAAAAAATAATAAGATTTTTTAATTATTTAAATTATAATTAAAATGCTCATGTTCATCAAATAGTGCAATCTTTTCATTTTTTGAGCAATGACACGACTCAGTATTATAAATTAAAATGATAAGTTAGATTTTAATTATATTTATTAGAAATATTACTATATATATATTGAATAAAATTTGAGAAAAAAGCGTATTGAAAGAGAGTCACATCTCGATGTACTGATATATTTAATTTTCTTTAAGAAAATCTTAAAATAATTATTTTTATTTTATAAAATATAAATATTATCTATATTTTATTCGTTCTAAAATACAAGATTAAAAATTTTAAAATTTATTTTGATATATTTATATTTATATTTAAAAATTAAATAATTTATTTAATTTTGATAACTGTAAATCCTATATATAGTAGCCTTATTTCAATGATTTATATAATCATAGTTGTGTTAAAAAAAATTAAATAAATTATTTTAAAAGAATTTATATTTTAATAATTATTTTATATTTCAAAACATACTGAGTATATTAAATATTTCTTCTATTTTAAAATATAAGATAATTATTAATTTTTTGAAGTGATGTTTTAATTTAAAATTTAGTTTTAATAAAGTTAAAATTAATTTGGTTTTAATAAATATTATGTCTCTAATTTTGGAATAAAGAGAGGAAGTTGTGAGAGTATTTCCACGCGTCCATTTTTGATTTGTTGTACTACGTTACTTCCGTTGCGCAGTATGTGCTCGATCAGCACTAGTAAGTCGTCACCAATAGGTTGGAACCAAAAACCGAAAACGATCAACTCAATTGTCTCTCTCCAAGGCAGTCCCCATTATCTCCAAAAAAATCTCCATAAACAAAATTGATCACCTTCGTCATGAAACCCTAGCTCTCCGATTCACAACGCCATAATTTTCTCTCTAAAATACCCTATGGCGTTAAGATCAGGCGGGCGCAAGTTGTCCTTCGACATTCTCACCACCAGCACCTCCTTCGAAGACGATAACAACGCTTTTTACTACAGATCCAAATCCGATATTCCAATTCTTCAAAATGGCGGTACACCCAAATCGCCAAAAGCTAATCGCCGGAAACGCAAAAACAAAGGGTCAAAGAAGAAGAGCTTGGTCGACTGTTCAATATCAGAAGATTCAACTGAATTGGAATTGGATAGTAAGAGTTATAGTAGTGTGGTTCAGACTGTTGTGTGTGAGGAAGTAAGGGTGCTGGAGGAGAATAATGTTACTGGTACAGTGAGTTCGGTTACGGGGCCGGACTTTTTTAATGGCGGAGAATTGCGGCAGAGGAGTGTGGTGAGTGGAGGCGGAGAGGAGATGGTTGAGAATGTGAAAGAGGAGAATAGTAATGGTAATATTAAGGAATTAGATTCTTCAGTGGCGGCTAAACAAAGGCCGGAAATGAATGGAAATGTTGTTAGGAAACTGGAGACAGAAGAATCTTTGGATTGGAAGCGAGTAATGGCTGATGATCCAAATTGTGAGTGTTGCTCATTTGGTTTTTAATTATATTTGTTTTTAAGTTACAGTTTTGAAATTTTCTTAATTGTTTGGTGGTCTCATTGTGTATGGATTTAAGATTGTTTTAATCTCTAAGGGAAATAACATCGAAAGCCTTGATTGAAAAAATTGAAATTGCTGAGGAGTTCAAATAATGGTAAACCATAGAGCTCTGGAATCAGAACAGTGCTATTGTCAAAAGATGTTATTTTTACATGTCCAGCAAATTGCTATCATTTCGTATACTTGGACATTCGTTAGACATTTCTTTTGCAGATGCTGGAAATCACTGTGGTGATCAAATGAGACTTTAATTTGGAATGGCTAATAGAAGGCTTAAATTAACCTAAAAAATTAGGTCAATTGGTAGTGAGCCTAGTGATAAGCTGTGTTCACCGAAGACAATTATCTCCTTTTGGGCCCACCCAAACATATTCTACTATGGGTTTAGCCAATGTGCATGGATGGTTTGTCGGTATTTCATGCACTGCCCATCCATGCACTGCTGGTTACTCAGTGCACACCCAATTGTGGCTGCTGCTTCCCCGTCATAAAAACTAAATTTAAATTAAAAAGCTTAAACAACTCAAAAGAAATCTGACCAGGAGACGAAATGAAATTGCACATCGCAAAATAGAAGTTATGAACAAAAAATTACATGCAAGCTAGCAAATCTAATGATAAATAAGCTAGTTAAATTTTTTAGGGATATGAGTTTCAGACTAGTGAATGGTTAAAGTCATCCTAAACAAGAAAGAGATTTAGGTGGCACTGCAGCCAGAAGTTCACTAACAGTATGTACCAGAAGGTCACCTTGCACATGCTGGAGAATCCAAGCATTATTCTGTGAGCATGCTGCTCACTGAATGCATCCTTGATGGATGCTTGTGGTGTGACCTGAATGAATATATCTTTGCCGCTTATTACATATGGAATCTAATTTCTTAAATTGCGATAATTTACATGTATTATAATTTACTAGTAAAGACAATTATTCTGAAGAAGACGAACGCATATTTAGCTTAATGATGTGCAAGTTTGGTCCATTGGCCTTTCAGTCCTTGTGATAATAGAAATAGATGCTCCTATCTCTTTCCTTTTTCCCTCTTTATGACTTATGGAGCTATGGTTATATATTTCTGTGTCAGACAATTTGCCTATAGAGAAGTCCCCAGTGAAGATATTTATTGAAGAATTGTATGGTGGAAATTCCTTACGGAACACAACAACTACCGGCAATGAGACAGAACGGGAAAGAATATATGATACTATATTCCGCTTGCCGTGGCGTTGTGAACTGGTAATTATCTCTTTATCATAAAAACTTGAGAATAGTGAGTGGTATGTGTTTTAGAGGGATATGTTAACGGTTTTCTTCTTGCACTTTCTCTTTGTGGGTGTGTTACTATTTTGTCTATCTCCATTCTTTTCTATTCTTCTAGTTATAAATTTTTTTATAACCTTTTATTCATTTATTATTTAATTTGTTTTGTCCTTTTAATTATTTCTCGTTTTTCTACTTTTCCCTTAATAAGATGATAGCTCCAATTAGTTTGAGATAAAAGGCATTGAATTGAGTTGGGTAATATGCAATTCTGTTGTTTGTGCCTCGTTATATAGTTTTCCACCACTACATTGTCATCATTTAGGTTGGAATTCATCTTATTTTCCTCTGAAGCTGCATTCTTTCATTTTTGCCTGAAGGTATCAGAATGCCTTCAGATTTTGGAAGTGGGGGATCCAATATATATGATGTATACTTGAAACTAGTATATAAACTAAACTTATCCATCTTATTCAGTGATATATTATAAGGATGATTATGCTTTTTGCAGCTAATAGATGTTGGTTTCTTTGTCTGCTTGGATTCATTTCTATCGTTGGTAACTATCATG
Source organism: Hedera helix (assembly GCA_947179155.2). Taxonomy (NCBI): domain Eukaryota; kingdom Viridiplantae; phylum Streptophyta; class Magnoliopsida; order Apiales; family Araliaceae; genus Hedera; species Hedera helix. The sequence continues at coordinate 41,460,882 of OX359277.1, forward strand.
CCCACAAGACTTCTCATAACCTTCTGGAGGCTTCTGAAATCAAGGTTAGTTCTTTGTCTTTTCAAATGATTTCTTTTTGGATTAAAGCGTAAGTAGGTTTGACAAGTGCAGATTGTTACTGCTTGAAAACACACAGGTATTCAAGAAAAACTTGTACCTGGCTATTTGAACCACTCTTTATTGAATTTGATTCTAATGACTTATAAAAAGAATAAGAAGAAAAGATTATCGATAATTAATTTATCATACCCACATAATTTTTCTTATTTTTTTCTATCATTAACTAAATGACCACATCTTTTAAGATCATTACGTATTAAATCCAAAGTATGGCCGATATTTTTTGGTTATTAAAAGTAAATGCATTGAATTTTTTTGCCTTTATTCATGTTCTTTTTATTTATTTTACTATTGGAATTGGTTTCAAAGAACATTTTAGTTTTTTTACTCTCTCTTTTGGTGTAGTGATATAGATAGATATATGTCTTCCGGTGAAGCTTTTCCATTTTACAATAATTATATTGTACATTTTGTACACTGACACTGTCATCGAAATTAAGAAGTTTCGGTAAAGGATTTAAGTTAGTATTGCGTATTAAAGACTGCAACTTCCTAGTTTTTGATACAGGATAGTTGTGAAGTTGTTTAATCAGTAGCAAATTCTGATATTAAACCTTAAGATTTAGCTCTGTGCATAAATCTTTAGGGGGTTAGGTTTTCAACTCCACGTTTATTAGCCGTAGAAGGAATTATCTCTGCAATAAATTAAGCTAAAACAATTTTCAATAATAACAATCTGTAAAATTTTGAGAATACACAAGTGTTTAAATAGGACACAAATCCTAATCTAAATAGAACACAAACCTTAATTCTAAAAAATATTTAAAGGCAAAATTACCTTAACTAATTGAAATAAAATACCAACTATCTCCTAAAATTAAAACAATTTCATAAATAATAAATAAATACATTAAATTCATAAATAAATAGATACAACTGTGATCCCTATCATTTCTCCCTTTATTGGAGAATATTCGACCTCGAGTTCTATAGCATGATAGAATAATCCATGAACTACTCTCCACCGAAATAACATTTTGGAACACTGTTGACAATATCTTCACACGATAAGACTCAAAATTTGTTGAAAAGATAACTGATGAGGGCATCGTTTTTGCATTCAAAGGCAGTTGAAGTAGATTAACCAGAATGATGAACTCAACGTTATCAACTTAGACTGGATTATCTACTCGAACCGTCCTCTCTTAGGTAACGAATAACTCAAAAGAAATATCAGGTTTTTTCTCAAGTGGTTATTCACACAATCTTTGGTTCAACTTTTGGAATTTCAAGAATTTCATGGACGCTTCACAACAATCTGTAACCCCAAAATTGTGAACATCCTTGTTTTTTTTTCTCTTGCTCTTTCCTTGCTCAAATATTTGCCAGCAAGTCAATAAGGCCATCTTTTATAGCAGAGATATCATCCTTTATACAACAGATTTCATCTTGCATAAAAGAACATATAGAAACAATTTCATGTGCATCCTTTTGAAATTATTTTGCTTTAGCTTGCTAACGTTTCATTGCCTCAGCCTTTCTTTGCTCATATTGATACTGACGTTGAAATTCTTCAAGGTAGTCTTGTGTATCAATAATATACCATCTAAGCTTTTCTTGCTCGGATTTCAAATATTTATGACCATGTGTATTAATAAGATAGTGTATTTGGTTACTTTCATCATAAAGAAATCAAATATACTCCTTTTGTTGTGCAATCAATTCTTTTGTGGTTTGGGATATTGGTACAATGGGTTAAAAATAATAAAAAAATTATTTATTTATTTGTTTTTTTTTGGTAACTTAAGGGCCTAACTGAAAAGAAAATATAAAATAGGGGCTAAAGTATGAATGCAGAATGGGTAAAGGCTGATTTAAAAAGATACAAGGGTATAAGTGAAAAATATGTAAATTATTGGCTAAAATTAAATGTTAAGGGAAACTATGGAGTACCAAATTGGTATTTGCCAATTTTCTAAGGAGTGAACAGTGGTGATGAACAGTAACTCCGTCGGTGGATTGTAACTTCGGCGATGAATAGTACTCGATGACCAATAACTCCGTCTATGAATAGTAACTCCGTCGAAGAATAGCCCCGATTAACAGTAACTTCTTTTTTTTTTGAAAACCCAATATCTCCCAAAAATTGATAAATTAATGGAGAAAACCTAAGCTCTGATGTCATAAATGACGTAGGACAATTGTTAATCAATAGCAAATTCTGGCATTGAACCCTAAAATTTAGCTCTATGCATAAAATTTTAGGGGTTGCTCCACGTCTATTAGCCTTAGAAGGAATTATCCCTACTATAAATTAAGCCAAAGCAATTCTCAATAATAATACTTTGTAAAATTATGATAATAGACAAGTGTTTAAATATTACACAAATCCTAATCTAAATAGGAAACGAACCCTAATTCTAAAAAATATTTAAAGAAAATTACCCTAACTAATTAAAATAAAATACCAACTATCCCTTGAAATTAAAACAATTCTATAAATAAATCAATACAACTGTGATCTCCATCAGTTTTGCTAAGTCAAAGGGGTGTCAGACAAACTAAAAGAATTGGGTTTCCTGATCGGAGATGTGTATTATTTAGGACTTCCTTTTTGGTTTCTTAACATTTTTCTTTTAAGCTATTTGTTGTTAAATGCATTTATATTATTGTTTCTGCGTGTGTGTGTATATATATATATATATATATATATTCGTTTTTATGGTATTTACATATTCTTGCTTTTCAAGCAATTAAATGAGCGAAAGGTTGATGACCCCTGCCAATTTTGCAGCTTGTCCCTTCTGTACAAAACTTCCTTGCCAATTTAAATTTGCAAATAAAAAGAGTGTAGAATTTCAAAGAATATTATTAAATTGGTGCATTAAGACAGTAGAAAGGTATTATCTTAGCTATATCTCATTTATTTCTGTGAATGACTGCTAGCACGACATCTATGAGAGAGCGTGGGGTCGTGGGTTCAAGAGACGAGTGGAATTGAGGGTTCAACTTACTGACCAAAGCATAAGAAAATTGGAAAGGTTAAACACTAGAAATAACACAGTATTAACCATTTTGCAGCATGGTAACTATGATTTTAAAAATATCTGCTGCAATGGCAGTGATGGAGAGAGGACTGGAGAATGAATAAGAACAGGACAAATGCACGCAGAGTGCAAGCGATAATTGTTTTTCTTGTTTGTGTTTTCTTCTTTTCCCTTTTTCATTTGTATTCTATTGAGTGTGTATCTCTGAGCTATGAAACTTTGTGTGTTGTTGAGTTTGTGTAGTTCTACTATTTAAAAATTGCTGACCATGCTTGTGGCAGGCAGTTCAGGAGGCCTTCAGCTGCAGAGCTGTCTGATTTTGGTTGTTTTGTTGTGCTGGCTTGCGGTGTCATTCTCTTACAACAAACAGGTTTCATAAGGAAATTTGGCTTTTTAGCAGTGATTTTCTTTCTACTGGTTGTCATGTCTGGCTAAGTAGAGGTACAAATATGACATGCTGCATTTGAATCAGGTTGTTTGTATACTAATCGTTTTTCTGTCATTCTGTGATTTTCGTGTTGTTAATCAGATATCAGCCTAATATATCACATGATTCGTGGCCAAGGGACAATCAAACTTTATGTGGTGTACAATGTGTTGGAGGTGAGAAAATAATTTTATGACTTTAGAGTGGAGGGTAAGCCAAATTCTCATATTGAGTTGGCTGAACTTTCTTGTTGCAGCTACCTAATTGATTATTTAAAATTCTTGATTCAGCTACAGACTGCCTTTATTCTTTTCATCATACTGAGTTTTGCATACATAAGCATTTCGTTAGAACAATGGTATAAATAATGCTGCAATATTTTGAAAAAGTGCTTCAATCAATATCACACTTGCATGTCCTAACCATCTAGTAAACATAGGACATGCACTCAGGCTTTCCTAGTTACCATGGAGTATTTTCCTCAAGCAACATTCTGAGTCAAACAATTTGTCTTCGTACTTATTATCTTTCTGTGAGTCATGGTGTAACGTCAAAACCTATTGTGGAATAGACAATCAGCTTGGCCGTGCGGGGATTGGTGTTGACCTTGATGTTTTTACTCAATTTTTCTGCCATTTCACACCCCTTGGGGCTAAACTAAGAAGATCTTTGTCTGTAAGGGAGATATTAAATGTGGAAAATGTATGAGATTACATCTACTCGTCCATAATAACTTCTGTTCATTTCCATGCTTAGTCTCCTAAAATTATTCCAAGGTGTACCTAGTCCTCAGCTATGTAGAAGCTATGAAGGATTTGCCTTTTCTTTGAGGGGGGGTCGATGCCTGCAATCTAGAAATAAATAGAAATAAAATGTAAGACAAGAATGTATTCCGTTGTCAGAATTACATCTAAAACATATATTAGAAATAAACTTTTGTACCTAGTTCTCTCTTTGAAGTAGTCATATGTTCATGACTCCATTAAAGATACTTCATTTACTATGTAGGTTCTATACCTGTTGAACCTAAAAGCTTCCATACCTAAAAAGTAGCTCCAATCAAGTTGGAGCATCACTGCATCAATGTTGATGACAGGAAAATCGAAACTAGTAGACTGACTCTAATATAGTTCGGAAAATCATTCGAAACATTTCTGTTCTCACACATTATAATCTTCTGCATTGACTTATGTCTGATCTGCCATTAGAATTTAGCAGGATCTAGTTCACATTTGTTGAACAGGTGTATCGGCTATAACGTTAATATGTCAGTTTTTTGCTTATTTTTTCTCACCTCACATTGTTTTTATAACGTGTGTAATGGAATTTCTACAAATTGATAATATGCCCTTGGTGCAGATATTTGACAAATTATGCCAAAGTTTTGGTGGAGATGTGTTAGCGACCTTGTTCAATTCCGCAGACGGGCTTGCAAATTGTTCCCCAGAAACCATGAGTTACTGGCTATGGAGATTTATATCTGACGAAGCTTTGGCCGTGGCTTCATCAAATATCCTTTTCTTTGGCCGTACCTTTGTTCTTTCAGTACTAGAATAGTTTTACATATATAGTCCATCTGAAATTTGATTCCTTAACCATTCATACTCGTTCATTCATTTATCTTATTAGCTCAGGCCATTACTCTGTCAACCTGTATAGTGGCTCACAATAATGCATTGACAGCTTTGCTGGTATCCAACAATTTTGCTGAGATTAAAAGCAATGTGTTTAAGCGTTTTAGTAAGGATAATGTACAGAGTATGGTATATTATGGTACGTTTTCTTCCTCAAGCTTATTGTCCTTCAATCTTTTGAGAACTTAACTTATCATGCTATGTAGTGTTCGCTGTATCTTTCCTGTTTCTAACTGATTTTTGTGTGCAGTAACTTCTTTTCTTTTTTTCTTTTTTCTTTTTTCTTTTTTTTTGGGGGGGGGGGGGGGGGGGGGGGGTGGGGGGGGGGGGGGGGAGTGAAAAAGGAAAATTGGTTTTCTTTACAGTCTTCTTGCTCAATAAATTGTGTATCATTTTGATGTTATCGTGTATACTCTATAGAATAACATACTTCCGCTGCGGTGGGTGGGTTTAAGGGTTTTCTGGTTGTTGTGGTAGTTTTGTTCATAGCAACTAGGATTAGCAACATCCGTTTTTGAATTTGCTGTTGTGACAACTGTATTTACTATTGGCATTGTCAGTTGTAGTAAAGCACGAGTTCACCTCCTATTTTTTTGTTTATTGTTGTGAATCTTTGATTGTCTTTCATTACTTGCTCTTTTGCTACTTGCTCTTTTGCGAATGAGGATACTCTTATCTATAGCTCCTTATATTTTCCTCTTCTTATTTTAATACTGCACTTGTTTTAACTTATTAATTTATTTATTTTTAAATACGGCGTTCATTTATATTAAAAAATTAAATAGAAAGGGATAAGAAACTGGCTAGTGATTTAAAATTTTGTTTGAGATATTTATCAAATTATGGGCTCAATTGGTTTCATTTTGGTCCAATGGCATTACTTGTGAACAGATTCAATCGAGAGGTTCCATATTTCTGCGTTCATTTTATTCATCTTAGCTCAAAATATTCTAGAAGCTGAGTATCCTTGGTTCGAGAATTTCCTTGTTGTAAGTTCACTTCAGCTCTGAGTAAGACACACTTTTCAAGCAATGAAATGAAAATTACACTCCATTCCAAAAATATAAGATTATTATTGACTTTTTGAAGTCAATTTGACACGTTTCCAAACTCAAATTGATATAAATTCATTTAATTTTAATCAACACACGGATAAATATTGTAAACTATACAAAAAATAGCATTAATTATAATACTTATTGTTTCACATTTTTTAATGAATCATATTAATTTTAATTTTAAAAATATCTTAATTTGAATTTCGAAAGTCAACAATGATCCTTACAATTTGGAACTGAGGGAGTATAATATGAAGATTGTTTATCTTATATTGGCTCTTCGTTTGCTCGTGCTTTGCTTGGAATTCCAGAATGCTTCTATGGTTTATATATGTGAAATGATGATTGATATAATCAAGCACTCGTTCATTGCGAAATTCAATGATTTAAAGCCCATTGTATTTTCCGAATTTCTTGAAGACCTTTGCAGACAGGTATTCCTTTTCACGTATTTTTTGTCCCTTGAATTTATTCACCTCTGCTTTATGCACTTGCTATGTGGTAGGTTAGAAGTGAGTCTTCCCTTTTGAATATAATATTACTCCATGTTTGACATATCAAAATATATTACTCCTTGGGTTTAACTTATCAAAAGATAATACTATTTATGTTTGACTTATTAAAATAAACAAGCTCACCAACTCCATGCGAAGAACGGGCAGCATGGATAATAAGTTATTATGTTAATTTTTAGCATAGTCAATTAATGTTAGAGTAAATATTTAATTATAATTTTAAGAGGACAATTGTACTTATTTATTTATTTAAATTATAAATTATATAATTATATATTATAAGTTCATTTGATCAATTATTAAGCTAAGCATTTCAATGGAATGTATGTTTTTTAGTTATGATTATGAGAAAACAATTATGTTAATTTTATTTAAGTTTGCAATTGAATTCCATATTAGTGTTTATATTGACAAAATTTGCTTGCATTTCTAATCCGAATTGAACTATAAAACTCTAGTTTGAATAATTTAGTTATGACAATTAGTTAGTAATGTATTCACTGTATTTTTTCAACTAGTTTACAATTATTATATTTAAAAAAAATTTACGTATATTATGAATACAACTAATCATGTGATATGATAATATTCAAGTGTTAATGACTTTAATTTAGTTAATGAAATTCATGACTAATATTAATATAATTAAATCACGTAATTTGTTAAGACATTCTTTCGATCGGTATCTTAATATCTTAATAAATTTGTAATAAAGAAATTTATCCATATATTATCTTACATATAATTTTGATTTAAAAAAAAAAGCTTGTAATAAAATTGGTAGAGCCAAAAATAAAAATTCTTTTAGAAGTTTTTTTTCCTATTAGAGATATAAAAACAAAAGACAACTTTTTTCCTAACAGGCTTGAGTTACTTTTGAATACTCTACAACTTTGGATAGTATTTAATTCTTACAAATTTAGATAATACTTATATTAATTTGAATAGGAAAGAAAAATGTTGAACCAAAAATTTGTGAAACCAAGTTTGTGTTTTTAATTATAAAGTTGATTACTCCGAAACCAAATTTGTGTTTTAATTATATAGTTGATTACTCCACACGTGTTCTTGTGCATATAGCTGTTTGCAAGCACGGATATATCATATGATAGGTAGGGGCAGCTGCCCATACCAAGATTAAAAAGTAGAGTACTTTTTAGATAGTATTTGTTAATAAATCCCTCCCATATATGGCAATGTCCTCATAAATTTCTTTGAATTTATTTAATGCCCACTATGCATACTCTTACATCCATTTACAAATTTCAATGAGAAATATTTCCCCTATAAAACATGTTTGCTTACTCACAGTATGAAATTTTTTCATACTACATGTACATATATGGAGTACTATGTTTTTTGAATTGATTTATTTGCAATTATTTATATTGAAGGTTATGATTGATAGTATGTGTTGTGTGGCTTGCCTTTTCTATCTAAAAATAAAATATTGTTTTGAGTGGTTCCGTATTGAAGTTCCTACCGGTTCCAGAAAAAATAAATTTAATAGCATATAATTTCTATATGATCTACTTGTTATGTATAGAGATCCACATTGGAAATCAAAACTTTCTTGCCCCTGCTAGTTCAATTCCTAGATTATTCTCCGACCTTGCAAGCATACAGTGAAGGAAAATTATGTGCTTCACGTGTCCTGTACTCCGGGTTTGTATTTATTACTTCTGTATCTAGGTAGGTCTTACAGTCAAGTTTATTATATATCACCCCTGCGTAAATTTTTTGCCTTTGTTGACTTGTTTCTTTGAAGATCAGAAGGTGGTTATTTTTTGCTTTAACAGTAAAAGAGATTGATGAACTTGTAGAGGCAAGAGCTTGTCTAAAAGAGTGAATAGTATTGTGCTGTTAATGTTTGGTCTAAATGAGATTTATGGAATAGGACGGAGTGTTATTGTTTGATTTATCCGTTTCCTTAAAAACACTTCACTCACACCCTTTCCATTCTTATGGTCTGCTTATTGGATCCCATCATTTTTATTCTTTCTTGTATTGGTAGATGACGGGGGGTTCAAATAGTGGTGTTTCAACTTCTTCGTGTAAAATAATGAAGTATTGGAAATTAATAGTACCTTTCATACTATGGACAGAAAGTTAGCTTTCTGGATTTATTTGACAGGTATCTCTGCATCTAAGCACGTCATCATACCATGTTACATTTGGTGACACTTGGTGTGATCTTTATTAATAATTTCATGGATGGCTACTATTATTGGATTACTGTAAATTTTACTGATTTTGAAATTTACTGTTGTCCTCTTTGATGGGCATTGTTCACTGTTTCCACATCACACCGAATGTACACTTTGATCATGAATGCTATACTGAAGTAAAGCATTCCATTTTTAATTATTCGTGTTTTGGCAGAGACTCAATTTGCAAACAGAGAATGGGAAGAGAAACCTCACTTTTGTTCCTTTAGCACCGGCTTGCGTGGTAAGAATAACTTCAATTTATTAAGAGCTACCAACTTGAGCGTCTCTCATTTCTTTTATAAAAATGTTCATGCTTCCTAAGTAAAGGCACTTTTGAGTTAAAATTCTATTTGAGCAGAATGCAAAGTATGTATGAAAGGGCTAAGCCGCCTTTTAATAAATGAGTGTCCTATATAAGCCTGTCTATCAAAAATCAAAATTATGAATACATTAATGTGCACTCATCTATTTTGTTGGGTTGATGGGACCTTGAGAATTATATATTGCCATATTTCAGGTAATTAGAGTGTTAAGTCCAGTTTATGCTGCTCATCTTCCTCATAGCCCAGTCATTTGGAGACTCTTTTGGATTTTCCTCCTGTCAGCCATGACCTTTGTGATGCTTACAAGCCTCAAAGTGATGATTGGCACGGCTCTTCAGAAACATGCAACTTGGTATGTGAATCGGTGCCAGAAAAGGAAGTTGCACTCGGATTAATTCGTCATAATTTGTTGGGAAAAATCATTTGTGGCTCGAAATGATGTTCAAGATCTCCTGGTCCTGAAATCTGCTAGCAATACAACGAAAGAACTGGACCAGCAGCTGGGTTGGGTTCTATCGTTGGGAAATTTTATCAAGGAGCTGTCGGTTTCACTAGACGTGATTTCACTTGGTGATTCCCCAATTTTGAGAAGTAAATTGGTGAACTACTGATTCCAACCTCTGTGTATATACATGCATGCATACGTACGTACATACGAGGTTCGGTCTTATTCGCGAAATTATTATATATTCTGCTTCCTGTATATTTCACGTTTCAAAGGAATATTACTACTCACAATTCTCTCCACAATGTTAAATTATGGAAAAGAAATATTCACTTGAAGCGTGGGTGAGTTTTCATCTTTGTGGACTTGGTTTTCCTCGGAAATTGAGATTAAAATTATTGATGCATATTACTCTTTAGTTACACAAAGTTTTATTGATATTACCATAAAATAACTGTCTCCTCAAGTTTATTGTGGTAATTAAACTAACAAAAAAAATTTAATGGGTAAATATTAAACAAAAAATATATATCCTTAATATTTATTAATTTTATAAACGATATTTTTTTGTTGAATGAATGGAGATTATTATTTATGTACTCTTTCCGATATGAAATTAGAGATATGTTTGTGTAAAGCAAAGATTTTTAACGAAAACTTTATTTTTGTAAACTTATCTTTAATATTGGTTAGAAATATAGTGATTGTCACATTACAATATTCAATAAAAAATAAAAATATATTTTTAATTTTGAATGAAAAAAAAAATTATCTTTAATTTTAGGCGAAAGAAGTAAAGACAAATAGCCAGAAAAATTATTTTTGACTGATCAAGTTATTCTAATCCATATAAGCGCCGAAGAGAAAAAGATAAAGGCAGAAATTTATTGGGGACTTGGGGGCCTCTTGCAAATTCTGATCATTATTTGACATTAAATTATAAAAGGAAACAAAATAATATTTTATACTCCAAATTATTTTATTTATGCTCTAACAAACTTTGAATATCAGTTTAGTTGGAGAGAGTTGAAATATCATTTCTAATAAAATAAATAAATCAAAAAAGAGACTTTATGTAATGTCCTAGAATTTCCACATTTTTATTAATTAAAATATTAATTTAATTTCCAACGAGTTAGTTTTATGAGATTATTTAAATCTTTTTATGTGATTAATTAATTATGTGATTAAATAATTATGTAATTAATTACTAAAATTAATTAAAGGGGGTCACTAATATGTTATTAAATTAGTGAACAAACCCTAAAGTTTTAATATCAAAATAATTGATAAGTTTCCTATTAATTAAATATTCAATTAAATTGAATATAATGAGTGAATTAAATATAATAAATTAATTAATATGATTATTAATTAATGTAAATAATGTGAAATGTTAATAATAATATTTATTAGTCCATTTGGTAATTTAATACTTATGGGTTAAAATATTTAATTATTTATTCAATCTAATTATTTATTTAACATGGATTGAATAATTAATGTGTAAATTATTAAATTAGCCCAACATGGGTCAATTAGTAGCCCAAGTGGGGAATAATAAAATTTGACAATTTAGTAGCCCAAACAATTTAATAGAAGCCCAATTGGTATTTTAAATTAAAGCCCAATGATTGGCCCACTTGGAAAAACAATTAAATAACTTATTAATTAATTAAAATAAGAAAAGTGAATTTATTTTTGGGACTTTTGAAGTCCATCAGCCGAATGGCATGGAGGAGAGAGAAAAAAATTGATTTTTTTTGATATTTTATTTTATTTTCCATTTATTTAATTAAAGGTTGCTTGTTTTATTTTTTTAAGTACATGAACCATGCTTCTTTTCACCAACCAAGTCATGGCTTGTTAACTTGTGTAAGTATCCATTAGCTAGCTTGTAGTGGTCAAAATTATTAGATACATTATGTGTATCTACTAATTTTTCAAGTATACTTGAAAAGTTGATAGATGTTATTTCATTTTGCTCCAAAAATCAAAAGAGAGAGTTTGAGAGAAAAATATTTTGAGAGAGAGCAAGAGAAGGAGAAGGAGTGCTAAGCTAGTTTATGCCTTCAAGATTCACAACATATTTTGGGAGAAAAAGAAGAATAGCCATTAAATCAAGGTAATGGTTATTTTAAATGAAGTTTTGTTTTTAAATTAAATAAATCATCATGTTAGTATAAACATGTTAATATGGTTATTAATGTGTAGTGGTAATATATATGTCATGCTTGAGTTTAATATGCTTGGTTTGCATTTTTGTATATTTTATATGCTAAAATATGTATTTAATAGTGTGTAAACAAGTTTTGGAATTTATGTCCAAAAATATTTTTTTATAAAACTTAAGTTTGATGTTCTAATATTATAGAACATTGAATCATGAGAAAAACAAAGTTTGAATCACTCAAAATGGAGTTATACACAAAAAGTTATGATTTGTGGTAGTTTATGTGATGTAAAATTTTTTATAAAAAAATAATGATATTAAATCATGAAAAATTAATTTTTCATGTTATAAATTAATATAAGGTGATTGGTAAATTTTTTGGATTTTTATTGAAGAGTTAAAGATTTATTGAAGGTATATTTTTATTTAAAATGGGTAGCCGGAAACACTGTTCACATTCTGCTTGGAAGAGAAAATTTAACACTGGCCGCGCAATGCGCGAGCCACTGTTCACCCACCGACGCGGAACCAAACGACGTCGTTTGGCATCGGCAGAAAATTTCTTCCGCGCGTTATGCGCGGAAGCCATTTCCGGATTGCCAAAAACGGCGCCGTTTTGGTCCGAAAATATTATAACGCGCGCCATGCGCGGTAGTTATTTTCCGGCGAAATTACAAGTTTGCCCCTCCGTGTTTTTTTCGGCAGAATTACCATTCTGCCCTCGGTTCAGTTTTCGAATTAATTACGAAAATGCCATCGGTCCGGTTTTTCAACTTATTTACGAAAATGCCATTCGGGATAATTTTAATTAATTTAAATATTTAAAAATTAATTTAAAATTATAACAAAAATAATAATAATACAAAAATAATATTGGGGAGGATATTTTTCATTAAGTTTAATATTTAAATATTTTAAATATTAATCTAGTTAGCTAAACCATGGTTAAGTTAAATAAATTTATTATTTACTTATTATTTTAAATGTTAATAATAAATAAAGATGATAAATGAGCAATTATTATTTAATGCCTATTAAATAATATTTAAAGAGAGATAAAATTTATAAATTAATTATTTATTATTTAAATATTATTAAATAATAAATAAGGATAATTAAGTAATTAATTATTATTTAATTAACATTAAATAACGATTAATGGAAATTAAGTTATTAGTGTAATAATTTATTATTTAATTAAAATAATAAATAAGAATGATTTGATTATTATTTAACCTTAAATAATAATTAAAATTAATTAAATAATTAATTATTATTTAATTGACATTAAATAATAATTAAAGAGGATTAAGATTAGTAAACTATTATTTAATTTTCTTAATTAAATAATAAGTAAGGTTAATTACTTAGTTAATTATTGGTTGATTAACATTAAATTGATGAAGGTTAAAACTAAGTTAATAGTTATTTATTATTTAATTATAATTAAATAATAAGTAAGTACAATTAGTTATTATTTATTTTTAATAATAAGTAGAGTTAATTAATTAATTTCTATTTAATCAATATTAAATAGTAATTAAATAGAGATTGAGTTAATAAAATAAATTTAATTTAATTATGATTTAATTAAACAATTATAATAAGTTGTTTAAGGGTTTAATAAGTGTCCAACACTTAAGAAAAATATTTTCTAACTTATTAAATTATTAACCTAAAATGATTAAGTGTCTATAAGGTTAATAATATTGTTTTGACTAATGTAATTTATGTGTTAGTACTTATGTGGTAAATAAGTTCGTTATTAAGCGTATAATTATGCAAATACGTCGTACTAATTATTAGACCGACTTTATTAATGTTAGGTCTTTCAAAGCAAGTTAGTTAAAGCTAGACAATTATTGTAGCTGAGCAAAAAAGGCAAGTTCTCTAACCCTACTCAATTATTATCGTTGAACAAGTTTCCATACTTGTATTTATTGTTAAAGCTTGAAGTGGTTTAATTATTTAAAATTATTCCACATCCATATTGTTTATAAATCGCACTTAGTGCATTTGAAGCTTGTTAGTTCTTGATTCATGAACTGTATTAAAAATGTCTGAAGCTAATAGTTCAGCTAGACATTGCGTTTCTAAATTCAATAACTTGAATACTTTTAAAAGCTTATCCAAACCATTGTTGGGTGCGGATTTTCTTATATTAAGTCTGAGAATTGAACAACCCTAAATTAGGGGATTTTGTGTCGGGAAATCGACTTTGGGCGCCAGTGACTAAATGTAATGCATATACAGCGGGTTGAATAGGCTGATCCCCTTGAAAACCAAACAACTCAAAGGGTCAGAGGAAACTCTATTATACCCTAGTTAGTTCAGGGTCCTTAGTGACCACTCAGCATTTTAAGATTCAAATATTCTGTTTATTAAAATTTGAATCCTGTTTCTTTCACAATTGTTATATCTATTGTTGAACCATTGATGATCTTTCCCATTCATTCATGATATATTAAATCTATATGATTGTTATAAACTTGCTGAGCAAACTAGATGCTCATTCTTGCTATATCATGAACCATTTTTCAGATAATCCTGATTGCTCCAGGAAGGATAAGGGAAAAGGAAAGGCCAAATCTTAAGTAGCTTATGCATGCTAGTTAGATCTTTATTTATGTATTTACGGTTGTTAAACCTTTTGTAATTCCTTATGATAGGAACTGTTTTTATGTTAAGGTTGATAGACCCTGGTATTGTAACCTTTTGAAGGGAACCAATATGTATTATTCCGCGATATTTAAATGCAATGTATGTATTTAATTGTTAGTAATGTGTTGAATAGTGAGAACCAAACTCGAGGTTATGGAACCCGGATTTGGGGTCGTCACAGGTTGGTATCAAAGCCGTAGGTTAGAAACGTTAGGATTTGCGAAACCTAAGTTATAACCTTAGTATTAAACTCATATCGAGTGCGTTAGGGGATGAATCGGGGAGATTCATGATGTTGTGTATTTTTGGAGATGGATTGAGAAAATCCATCGAGCCGAGATGTACATGATAAAATATCATTTCATTTCATCAATGAATATATTTTATTGCTGTACTAACGTGTGTTATTGTTTTATGTTATAGGATGGCAGAGATCGGACAGTCGAGTCGCACTGCTGAGGAGGACTATATTGATATCCATATGGATACTGCACAGCCGCTGGTGGCTGCACCCGTAGAGGAGCCAGAGTCAGATCCTGAGGAGGGGGATCGTGTGGAGCCCGTCTGGGGCGGAGTCATGAGGCCTTACAGTGAGGATGAGGCAGAGTCAGAGGAGTCTGAGGAGGAGGAGTCAGCTGATGGTATGGGCACCACTGCCGCTGACATCATAGAGGGACTGACCGATAGGAACGAGGGGCTGGAGGCAAGGGTCCAGCATCTAGAGGAGCAGAATCTGACCCACCAGCACATGGAGGATCAGTATAGGGATACGGCTTATCAGTTCTCTGGCGAGAACGCAGAGCTGAAGGAGAGGATTGTAGGACTGGAGGATCAGGTACAGGAGTACGAGGATTCAGTGGAGCACTTTGCGGTGCTAACTCATCAGCTGGTAGAGCAGGATGTAGAGCTGCAGGCTAAATTAGCAGTGGTTGAGATTAGGTTGGCAGAGGCTGAGCTGAAGGTTCAGCAGGTTCAGGCAGAGAAGGCCGCCATCCGTGCACACTGGCAGGAGGCGATAGAGGACCGTATAGAGATGGAGAGACAGCGGGATGCCGCTTATGGTCAGATAATTGAGCTAGAGGAGGAGGTCCGCGAGAAGCGGGTGAGGACGGATAGACTTAGCTACGTCTACCGATCTTCATATGGTAGGCTTCAGAGCAGGGTGCACTACTACCCAGCTGAGGAGGGCCAGTCTATGCACACCATCAGCAGGAGTGTGGTGATGGCCATCGGGGATGAGGAGTATGACGACGCGATCCGTAGGGGGATGCGCAGTCAGTAGTAGTAGTAGTTGTTTTCTAATTTCGTATGTAAATAGATGCAGTAGAACCCAACTTTTGTTTTATTAAAGGGTTAATATGTCACTAAATCCCAACTCTAGGAAGTTGTAGAATATGTCAGATCCCATCTTTTGTAGCTTCTCTGGGATAGAAGCATTTATAGCAGTATGCTTTTGATGTAAAGTGCTACGCACTCCTGTTTTAGCATATGAGTATAAATGCAGTTGAATTTATGTTTATATGCGTGTTGAAATAATTACTTGTATTTTAGCTAAACATTGTCTAAGATACAAAATAATGAAATGAAAAAGATGAAACCAGTATAATAATGTAAATTTTTGTTTATAACAGAAAATGCCGCCACGTAGACAACCACCAAGGAACCAGGGGGTAGAAGAGTCAGTTAACAACGACGCGGGGGGACACAACGTAGACCCTATGCAAAACTTTGTCGACATGCTAGCTGAGGCAATGCAAAACCGCCACCCTGTAGTAGCAAATCCGCCACCACCACCAAATCAGTTGGCGAATTTTAAAGATTTTAAAGCGGTGGGACCGCCAGAGTTTAGGGGAACGTCGGACCCGATAGAGGCCCAGTCATGGATAAAGGAAATAGAGAAAGCGTTCGTTATCGCGAGGGTAGCTGAGGAGCAAAAGACAATCTTTGCTACCTATATGATGAAGGGAGAGGCCAATTTCTGGTGGGAAGCCAATCAGAATAGGGCTGGCGAGGGGGTGGTGTCATGGACAAGATTTAAGGAAATATTCGATGAGAATTATTTCCCGAAGAGTATGAAAAGTAGGATGGAAGTGAAATTTCTAGAACTGAAGCAGGAAAACATGTCGGTACCTGAGTACGCGGCAAGATTTAATGAGCTGGCCAGGTTCGCTCCACATCAAGTGGATACGGAGGAACGCAAGGCCAGAAGATTCGAAAATGGATTGAGACCTTGGATATTCAACAAGGTAGCGGTACTGCAGATTGACTCATTCGCAACTTTGTTGGAGAAGTCAATCATTGCTGAAGGAGGAAGCGACGCATTAACCAAGTACAACCAGGAGAGAAACAAAAAGAAAAATGAAGGGGGAAGCAAGAACAGCAACAGTGGAGGCAATAATAACAACAATAATAACAACAAGCGCAAATGGGACAACAGCAGCAACGACAAGAGCTCGGGGAATCAACAAGGAAGTGTTCAGAAAAAGCCAGCATGCAATATATGTGGAAAGAACCACTTCGGAGAGTGCAGGAAAGGGAAGAATACATGCTACAATTGTGGTCAGGTGGGACATATTTCTCCAAATTGTCCCCTCCCAAAGAAAGTGAGATGCTTTTCTTGCGGAGCATCTGACCACCTGATAAAGGATTGCCCTAAGAAGAAGAATGACGGGGGTAGCGGCTACAGGGGCAATAACAGCAAATTGGCTATCGGGGGACCGGTACCACAGAACAAGCCGACAGCCCGGACTTTCAATATGACGGTACAGGATGCCGTGGGGTCAAAAGACGTGGTGTCAGGTATTATTCCGATCAATAATATAAATGCATATGTATTGTTTGATTCGGGTGCTACCTGTTCATTTGTGTCTGATGATTTCGCTAGACGATTAGAGTTGCCTAGGGACAAACTAGAAAACTCAATGAACATAGAAGTTGCTAATAAAGAAGTGATTCCGGTAGAGTACATACATAGAAATTGTTGTGCTGAAATCAGGGGTCAGAAATTAAATGTGAATCTAATTCCAATACGTCTGGGGGAATTTGATGTAATACTTGGGATGGATTGGTTGTTTAACCACGGGGCGATAATTGATTGTCAGAAGAAGTGCATACACCTTAAGACACCAAATAAGTCTAAGGTCGTATTTTATGGCAGCAAATCGTCAAGACAGTCTTCTTGTCTGACGATGATGCAGGCCAAGAAATTATTGAAGAAAGGTTGTGTAGGGTATTTGGCTCATGTGGTTGACACACAAGTGGTGAGTCCCGAGATGGAGCAAATACCAGTAGTTAGGGAATTTACGGATGTTTTTCCAGATGTACTGCCGGGTTTACCGCCGGACAGGGAGATAGAATTTGTGATTGATTTAGTACCGGGGACAGCACCGATATCGAAAGCACCATATAGGATGGCTCCGGTAGAACTAAAGGAATTGATGGTGCAATTGCAGGAGTTGCTAGACAATAAGTACATTCAGCCAAGTGTTTCTCCATGGGGAGCACCGGTGCTGTTTGTAAAGAAGAAGGATGGATCGATGAGATTGTGTATGGATTATAGAGAGCTGAATAAGGTGACAATTAAGAACAAGTACCCGTTACCACGAATTGACGATCTTTTCGATCAATTGAAAGGGGCGAAGTACTTTTCAAAGATTGACTTAAGGACTGGTTATCATCAGTTGAAAGTCAGGAAGGAGGATATACCCAAGACGGCATTCAGAACTCGATATGGGCATTATGAGTTTCTGGTGATGTCGTTTGGACTAACGAATGCGCCAGCCGCATTTATGGACATGATGAACAGAATATTCAAGCAATACTTGGATAAATTTGTAGTCGTGTTCATTGACGATATTCTGGTGTATTCCAAAACGGAGGAGGAGCATGCTGAACACCTAAGATTGGTGTTGGAGATTTTACGGAAGGAGCGGTTGTACGCTAAGTTTTCAAAGTGTGAATTCTGGTTGGAAAGAGTTCAATTTTTAGGTCATGTTATTGACAAGGAAGGAGTTTCGGTTGATCCGGCGAAGGTTGAATCGGTAATGAATTGGGAGCAACCAAGGACGCCGACAGAAGTAAGAAGTTTCTTAGGGTTAGCGGGTTACTATCGGAGGTTCATTCAAGACTTCTCAAAGATAGCAACACCGTTGACCAACTTAACAAGAAAGACGGTGAAATACGTGTGGACAGAGAAGTGTGAGGAAAGTTTTCAGGAGTTAAAGAAAAGACTTAGTGAAGCACCTGTATTGACCTTACCAGACGATACAGGAGGTTTTACGGTCTACAGTGATGCATCGCACAAGGGGCTTGGCTGTGTGCTTATGCAAAACGGCAAAGTCGTTGCGTATGCGTCCAGACAATTAAAAGATTATGAGAAGGGATATCCTACCCACGACTTGGAGCTGGCAGCGGTAGTGTTTGCCCTTAAAATTTGGAGACATTATCTGTACGAAGAAAAATGTGAGATATTCACAGACCATAAGAGTCTGAAGTATATCTTCACACAGAAGGAGCTGAATATGAGGCAACGGAGATGGTTGGAATTGATCAAAGATTATGATTGTGAAATTCTATATCATCCCGGCAAGGCCAACGTAGTAGCGGATGCTCTGAGTAGAAAGAACAGGGAGAAATTGTTCATATTGACAGATCAAGAACAATTGGTTCAAGAGATGGCTCGAATGGAGTTGGAAGTGAGAAGTCCAAACGAGTCAATAGAAGTCGAGGTGAGCCCAACCTTGTTAGATAGGGTGAAAGAGGCTCAAGACAAAGATGAGGAATGTGACAGAATCCGGAAGAGGATGACCGATGGAGAAGAGGTCAAGTTTAAAATTGATAGCATGGGATTGCTGAGATTTGAAAATCGTGTTTGGGTACCGCTAGTGCCTGAATTACGAGAGGAAATTTTGCAAGAGGCTCACAGTACTAGATACTCGATACATCCGGGAAGTACGAAGATGTATCAAGATCTACGTCAGCATTTTTGGTGGCCGAATTTAAAGAGGGAGGTTGCAGAATGTGTCAGCCGATGCCTAACTTGTCAGAGGGTAAAGGCCGAACATCAGAGACCAAGTGGATTGTTACAGCCGTTAGAAATTCCTGAGTGGAAATGGGAGCATATCACAATGGATTTTGTGGTAGGACTTCCAGCAACACAGAAGGGATATGACGCAATTTGGGTGATTGTGGATCGGCTAACAAAGTCAGCGCACTTTTTGCCGATCAAGATTAGGTTCAGTTTGGATCAGTTGTCCAAACTGTACATCAAAGAGATAGTTTCAAGACATGGGGTGCCGGTATCGATTGTGTCAGACAGAGATCCGCGCTTCACGTCAAAATTTTGGAGAAGTCTTCAGGAGAGATTGGGGACACAGTTAAGAATGAGTACAGCGTATCATCCGCAGACCGATGGGCAAAGTGAGAGAACAATTCAGACATTGGAAGATATGCTCAGGGCCTGCGTAATGGATTTCAAGGGCAGTTGGGAAATCCATCTACCACTAGTTGAGTTTGTATACAACAACAGTTATCATGCGAGCATAGGTATGCCGCCTTACGAAGCTTTATATGGCAGAAAATGCAGAACACCTCTGTGTTGGGATGAGGTAGGAGAACGCCGACTGTTGGGGCCAGAGTTGGTTCAACAGACGGTAGAAATTATCAAGGTAATAAGAGCTCGGCTAGTAGCAGCTCAAGACCGTCAAAAGAAATACGCCGATTTACATCGACAGAAACGAGACTTCGAGGTGGGGAGTTTTGTGTTCATTAAGGTATCTCCCTGGAAAGGGAAGATCAGGTTTGGAAAGAAGGGGAAATTGAGTCCAAGGTTCATAGGACCGTTCGAAATATTGAGAAGAGTGGGTGAAGTAGCATACGAGGTAGCTTTACCTCCTGAATTGGAACATATTCACAATGTGTTTCACGTGTCGGTATTGCGACCATACAAACCAGACTACAAGCACGTTATCTCCTATGAACCAATTCAAGTCGGGAAGGACTTATCATATGAAGAAGTTCCTGTTCAGATACTCGATAGGAAGGAACAGAAACTGAGAAATAAGATAATTCATTCTGTCAAAGTACTCTGGAGGAATCACGCCATTGAAGAATCTACGTGGGAATTAGAGGAGGAAATGAGGACAAATTACCCGTTTTTATTTGAGTAACCTTATTTTTACAATTCCGAGGACGGAATTTTTATAAGGAGGGGAGAATGTAATGTCCTAGAATTTCCACATTTTTATTAATTAAAATATTAATTTAATTTCCAACGAGTTAGTTTTATGAGATTATTTAAATCTTTTTATGTGATTAATTAATTATGTGATTAAATAATTATGTAATTAATTACTAAAATTAATTAAAGGGGGTCACTAATATGTTATTAAATTAGTGAACAAACCCTAAAGTTTTAATATCAAAATAATTGATAAGTTTCCTATTAATTAAATATTCAATTAAATTGAATATAATGAGTGAATTAAATATAATAAATTAATTAATATGATTATTAATTAATGTAAATAATGTGAAATGTTAATAATAATATTTATTAGTCCATTTGGTAATTTAATACTTATGGGTTAAAATATTTAATTATTTATTCAATCTAATTATTTATTTAACATGGATTGAATAATTAATGTGTAAATTATTAAATTAGCCCAACATGGGTCAATTAGTAGCCCAAGTGGGGAATAATAAAATTTGACAATTTAGTAGCCCAAACAATTTAATAGAAGCCCAATTGGTATTTTAAATTAAAGCCCAATGATTGGCCCACTTGGAAAAACAATTAAATAACTTATTAATTAATTAAAATAAGAAAAGTGAATTTATTTTTGGGACTTTTGAAGTCCATCAGCCGAATGGCATGGAGGAGAGAGAAAAAAATTGATTTTTTTTGATATTTTATTTTATTTTCCATTTATTTAATTAAAGGTTGCTTGTTTTATTTTTTTAAGTACATGAACCATGCTTCTTTTCACCAACCAAGTCATGGCTTGTTAACTTGTGTAAGTATCCATTAGCTAGCTTGTAGTGGTCAAAATTATTAGATACATTATGTGTATCTACTAATTTTTCAAGTATACTTGAAAAGTTGATAGATGTTATTTCATTTTGCTCCAAAAATCAAAAGAGAGAGTTTGAGAGAAAAATATTTTGAGAGAGAGCAAGAGAAGGAGAAGGAGTGCTAAGCTAGTTTATGCCTTCAAGATTCACAACATATTTTGGGAGAAAAAGAAGAATAGCCATTAAATCAAGGTAATGGTTATTTTAAATGAAGTTTTGTTTTTAAATTAAATAAATCATCATGTTAGTATAAACATGTTAATATGGTTATTAATGTGTAGTGGTAATATATATGTCATGCTTGAGTTTAATATGCTTGGTTTGCATTTTTGTATATTTTATATGCTAAAATATGTATTTAATAGTGTGTAAACAAGTTTTGGAATTTATGTCCAAAAATATTTTTTTATAAAACTTAAGTTTGATGTTCTAATATTATAGAACATTGAATCATGAGAAAAACAAAGTTTGAATCACTCAAAATGGAGTTATACACAAAAAGTTATGATTTGTGGTAGTTTATGTGATGTAAAATTTTTTATAAAAAAATAATGATATTAAATCATGAAAAATTAATTTTTCATGTTATAAATTAATATAAGGTGATTGGTAAATTTTTTGGATTTTTATTGAAGAGTTAAAGATTTATTGAATGTATATTTTTATTTAAAATGGGTAGCCGGAAACACTGTTCACATTCTGCTTGGAAGAGAAAATTTAACACTGGCCGCGCAATGCGCGAGCCACTGTTCACCCACCGACGCGGAACCAAACGACGTCGTTTGGCATCGGCAGAAAATTTCTTCCGCGCGTTATGCGCGGAAGCCATTTCCGGATTGCCAAAAACGGCGCCGTTTTGGTCCGAAAATATTATAACGCGCGCCATGCGCGGTAGTTATTTTCCGGCGAAATTACAAGTTTGCCCCTCCGTGTTTTTTTCGGCAGAATTACCATTCTGCCCTCGGTTCAGTTTTCGAATTAATTACGAAAATGCCATCGGTCCGGTTTTTCAACTTATTTACGAAAATGCCATTCGGGATAATTTTAATTAATTTAAATATTTAAAAATTAATTTAAAATTATAACAAAAATAATAATAATACAAAAATAATATTGGGGAGGATATTTTTCATTAAGTTTAATATTTAAATATTTTAAATATTAATCTAGTTAGCTAAACCATGGTTAAGTTAAATAAATTTATTATTTACTTATTATTTTAAATGTTAATAATAAATAAAGATGATAAATGAGCAATTATTATTTAATGCCTATTAAATAATATTTAAAGAGAGATAAAATTTATAAATTAATTATTTATTATTTAAATATTATTAAATAATAAATAAGGATAATTAAGTAATTAATTATTATTTAATTAACATTAAATAACGATTAATGGAAATTAAGTTATTAGTGTAATAATTTATTATTTAATTAAAATAATAAATAAGAATGATTTGATTATTATTTAACCTTAAATAATAATTAAAATTAATTAAATAATTAATTATTATTTAATTGACATTAAATAATAATTAAAGAGGATTAAGATTAGTAAACTATTATTTAATTTTCTTAATTAAATAATAAGTAAGGTTAATTACTTAGTTAATTATTGGTTGATTAACATTAAATTGATGAAGGTTAAAACTAAGTTAATAGTTATTTATTATTTAATTATAATTAAATAATAAGTAAGTACAATTAGTTATTATTTATTTTTAATAATAAGTAGAGTTAATTAATTAATTTCTATTTAATCAATATTAAATAGTAATTAAATAGAGATTGAGTTAATAAAATAAATTTAATTTAATTATGATTTAATTAAACAATTATAATAAGTTGTTTAAGGGTTTAATAAGTGTCCAACACTTAAGAAAAATATTTTCTAACTTATTAAATTATTAACCTAAAATGATTAAGTGTCTATAAGGTTAATAATATTGTTTTGACTAATGTAATTTATGTGTTAGTACTTATGTGGTAAATAAGTTCGTTATTAAGCGTATAATTATGCAAATACGTCGTACTAATTATTAGACCGACTTTATTAATGTTAGGTCTTTCAAAGCAAGTTAGTTAAAGCTAGACAATTATTGTAGCTGAGCAAAAAAGGCAAGTTCTCTAACCCTACTCAATTATTATCGTTGAACAAGTTTCCATACTTGTATTTATTGTTAAAGCTTGAAGTGGTTTAATTATTTAAAATTATTCCACATCCATATTGTTTATAAATCGCACTTAGTGCATTTGAAGCTTGTTAGTTCTTGATTCATGAACTGTATTAAAAATGTCTGAAGCTAATAGTTCAGCTAGACATTGCGTTTCTAAATTCAATAACTTGAATACTTTTAAAAGCTTATCCAAACCATTGTTGGGTGCGGATTTTCTTATATTAAGTCTGAGAATTGAACAACCCTAAATTAGGGGATTTTGTGTCGGGAAACCGACTTTGGGCGCCAGTGACTAAATGTAATGCATATACAGCGGGTTGAATAGGCTGATCCCCTTGAAAACCAAACAACTCAAAGGGTCAGAGGAAACTCTATTATACCCTAGTTAGTTCAGGGTCCTTAGTGATCACTCAGCATTTTAAGATTCAAATATTCTGTTTATTAAAATTTGAATCCTGTTTCTTTCACAATTGTTATATCTATTGTTGAACCATTGATGATCTTTCCCATTCATTCATGATATATTAAATCTATATGATTGTTATAAACTTGCTGAGCAAACTAGATGCTCATTCTTGCTATATCATGAACCATTTTTCAGATAATCCTGATTGCTCCAGGAAGGATAAGGGAAAAGGAAAGGCCAAATCTTAAGTAGCTTATGCATGCTAGTTAGATCTTTATTTATGTATTTACGGTTGTTAAACCTTTTGTAATTCCTTATGATAGGAACTGTTTTTATGTTAAGGTTGATAGACCCTGGTATTGTAACCTTTTGAAGGGAACCAATATGTATTATTCCGCGATATTTAAATGCAATGTATGTATTTAATTGTTAGTAATGTGTTGAATAGTGAGAACCAAACTCGAGGTTATGGAACCCGGATTTGGGGTCGTCACACTTTACCTTTAAAAACTGGGACCCAAATTTAGAAGCCAATCAAGGAGATGATAGCCAATCATAGATTACATTACCCCAATATTGTCCTGTCTGTCATAACTTTTCTTCCGACTAATTATCATTGCTGGATTTCATTCGATTGAACAGACTAATTATACGACTTTGAATAGAATAGTAAGTTTTATTAATAAAAATTTTAAAATATTTTGAAATCAGAGGTGTTCAATGGCATATTTAAATTTTAGAGGATCGTGTAAAAGGTTTGATAAAATTTTATTCACAAAGCATCAATAGGATCACGATATTTTATTTAAAATATATATGTTTATCAAAATATATATTTTGTTACTAACATGTCAAAATTTGTTCTTTAGAATAAAATTATGATGCAATAGAATAATGATAAGATTGTAACGCGTAATATGTTAGTTATTGTATCAACATGAACGGAATAAATTCTTGAATTCACAAGAAAATACAATAAACTCACAATTAGAATAAAAAAGATAATCTCAATTAATTAATAAAACGCAATTGTTTAGAAACTCTAAAAAACATATTTATAGTCTTAAACTACTCTCCAACATCAATTAGGATAAATAAAATTAAAATAACAAAAATTAAAAAATATAAAAGTTTGAAAATAATTAAATTACTTTAAACAGGTTTTTCGGGCTTTAAACGATAAATATCACGACTGAAGGCGATAAGTCTTATAGGCTTTGTGGTTAGTTTCGATTTGATATATTATGAGTCCGTAATTCTTTCTCAATCAAAAATTATGCCACTCTAAAATATACCGACTCAAAAATCTATTCCAACTCAACTTCTACATATCGAATTATACAACAAAGTGTCATTATAAGAAGACTAATTAACTCATAGATAACAAGTAGTCTACCATATTATGTTGTGTGTATCTATAAAACACAAAATTCAAGATATGAACTAGTTACATACATACAGTACTTCTAAAAAAGCTTGCAAATTATTGTCTCTTTCAAAATGCCAATATATTTTTTTTCTATTTCCAAAAAGGTAATGCGGTTTATGTCATTAATTGTATGTTAATTTTCTTAAGCTATGGGACATTCCCCAAATGACAAAAATGAATGAAGGAGTATAGTTTGCATATTAAATAAAATGTTATATTTTGTATATTGAAGCGTCTTATATTAATATATTATATATCCTTGTTTTTTAAAAGGGTGAGTTTTAGTTTCTTTTTAAATTATTCGCGGGCTGATATCTTTACTCATATTAATATCACAAATATTTTTCCTTTTTTTTATAATAATAATAAAATAAAATAAAATAATATTTTCCATTGAAATTAAATGGGGAAAATCGTCTCCATATCTTTAGGGTGGCTTTAGAGCTGCTAAAAGTCGTGTAGGCCACCGTTATTACTGTAAAAGTGAAATAAAAATGTTTGACTAAAATTATCAGGGATTTTGTTACCATTTTAATCTAAATTCCCCACTTCCTTTCTTATTTTTCCTCTACAAAATCTTGCTACCATTAAAGCACCTTGTTTCTGCTCCATTTTTCTCTATTCTAAATTCATCACAAACCCATTGATTGTTTTCATCACTATACTCTCCTCTCTCTCTGTTTTAATCTCACCCAACTCAAACCCATATCGCCAAAATGGTTAGTTTGCATTATTTTTCCTTGCAAGTTGATTTCTATTTAATCCTGGAATCTGTTACTAGAGTTATATGTAATTCAATACATGTATATATTTATCATTTTGAATTCACTAATCAATTTATATATGTTTAAATCACTTTGATCGATATAAAGTTTTTGTTTTGTATATGATTTCAATACAAGATTAATGGTTTTCAATTGATAGGTGGGATGTGCAGCAAGTTTGAAGAAGAAAAAGGAAGAGTGGTTGAGTAGTTTACTGCGCAGCAAGTTCTTTGGGACTTGTATTGATCATAGAGATCTTCGGAGAAATGAAAAGAATGTGTTCTGCATTGATTGTAATTTATGCTTTTGCAAGCACTGTTTTACTTCTTCTCCGGCCCATTGCTTTCACCGCCGTCTTCAAATCTGCAAATATGTTTATCATGACGTTGTTCGCCTTCAAGATATTCAAAAGTATTTTGACTGCTCTGAGATCCAAGTGAGTAGTCTTGGTTCAACTTCAGATTCAAAAATACCTGTTGTTTTTATTCTATTCGAGATTAATGATTAAATTACTATATATACCTTCAAATTCATGTTATATTGAATGTGGTTTGTAAATAATGGATGAATTTGGACTGGTAAAGTGTTTAATTAAGTACATATATTGAAATTTCTTAAATACAAATCAATGGATATAATGAGTCTTTCTTTTTAAGTTGCACTTTGATTAATATTTTATTCTAATTTAAAAATAAAAATAAAATTGGATTCAATAATTGTCACTATACACAATCATTTCATAACCAACTATTTGTATTATTTTTCTGATTTGTACAACTTAACTCAGTACTGGCTCAAATGCTTTGCGCACATATTGTGTGCGGAATGCATCTAGTTCTATTCTCTTCCTAGATTTATTGATAGGAATTAATTTGTATCTGCAGACATATAAAATCAATGGTGAAAAGGCTATACATTTGAATCCCCGTCCCCAATCTAAAGATATCAAACCGACAAAATTAAAGAATGGTGCAGTTTGTGAAGCTTGTGAGAGGCACATACACGACTTCCCTAATCGATTCTGCTCTATTGCCTGCAAGGTATGAAAGTAACGACTGTAATCTTAATAATTTAGCTACTGTTTAAGAAAACTTTTTCTTAATCTTGTGGCGATCTTTTCAATTTTAGATTAACTTCATTTCTTTTTTCTTTTTGCCACAAAAAACACTTCAAAACAGCCTAATCTAAAGGACATTTTCCTTTTGGGAGTGAATCATGAAATGTCCATTTTCCTTGGCAAAGTTCATAAGCACATAATGCAGTTGTGAAATTTCCAGGTGCAAATAGTGGCGGAAATGTCTAAAGATCAGAGCCATGAGATGATTTCCATTCCGGTTCGTGAAGTTGATGGTCTGTCTTGGAAGGAAAACTATAATATGAAAGAATATATAAATGATGAGGGCTCCTCTCTTTCTCCAACAGATCAGTCATCCGAGGTAATTCAATGCAGCTGGTCGAGTTCCGTGTCTAAGCCTAAGAAGCAATTACACAAGAGGAAAGGTGTCCCCCGTAGGGCTCCTCTCCGTTAATGCCTCAAATTTTTTCTATACCTATCCACCACAATGTTCTTGATTTGTCAACATTAAGGTATAATGACAGTAAGACGGCACTGAAAAGGTGAATATATATACATATATATATTTATACAGATTCGATACTATTATGAACCATAATCACTATCAGAATAGCCCACATTTTTGGGGTTTAGTTGGGTTAGTTGAAGAGTGATCCCCACCTAGTATGGTTGTACAGCAGCATTCTTGATCTATGGTATTATTGAAACTTTTGTTCTACTTGGAATTTTATTAATTGGTTTTATTATTATTAATAATCTTGGGAATTAGTTTGAATATTCCTCAGCATAATATTGGGAATGTGCATCGCACTGATGTCTTGATCTTGATAATGTGTTAGTTTTTTTTCCTCTTAATTTATTTTCTTTCTTTATTGATGGGCTGTCATGTATTGAGAAGTTTGTCGCCGTCTATCTGATGGGTGATGGCGTCTGGTTTTGTCTGATATCTAGTAGTTGGTTTAGTTGGGGACCCTCTAATCCCATACGTTATGGCAAGATGTTTTCTTTGTGCTTTTTATCATATTATGAATGTGGCAGACAAAAAGGCCGCCGGCCAAAAGTCATATTAGATAATCGGATATGTGGTGAGAATCTACTGAAGTAACGAGGAACAAGAAAGCTGCACTGCATTGTTGTGTTGCACATGGGTGATTACAGTTTGCTCTTCTTTTTTCGAACATTTCGGCTTTTGGGACAGTGAGGTACATATACCATGCTATGGAAATAAAAATACACGTTCACATAAGAGTGCTGTGCAGCTTTTCTTGAACTTATATTATTACACATTTTCTTCTTCTTATTTAATTTTACACTAAGCAATAACAAGAGCTTCTCAGGTCCATTGAGTATGACAAACATTATTTCCTCTATCTATTCCGAAAATCCTTGGAAGATGGAATCGAAACCAGGCGCCGCGTCTGTAAACATTGAAGGATTCTTTTTCATGTCTATTGGTGTTAGGAGTGTTGGTTTATTTTTCTTCTATTTTTGATTCCCATTTTCATATTAATCTTTGAACGAAAGAATAAGTACACAACATTCAAATACTATATTCATCTTAACCATTAAAAAGTAGTGCATGACATTTAAATTTGCCATTTTTTAATAATTAAGAGGGATGTAGTGTTTGATTTTGTATTTGGATGATATTTAAGTGACTTGTCCCGAACGAAAACATAAACCTCTTTTCAGGCCAAGGTTTATACAATTAATTGGCGCAATTTAGTTTTTGATTACATAAAAATTAACTAACGCAACGCCTGTATGGAGTTTTGTAATCATGATAGACGTGGTTCTTAATATTCAAGGACCAGTACCTTTATTTTGTGACAACACAGGAGCTGTTGAACAAGTCAAAGAACCCAAGTCTCAGCAGGAATCTAAACATGTGTTGCAGCGGTTTCATTTGATTAGAAAAATCATTAAAAAATGAGACGTCACCGTGGAGTGAGTGGATTCTCAGAACAATATTGTAGATTCATTTACTAAAGCATTATCTCAACAGCAATTCAATCGTTACTTAGAGAATGTAATGTTTCGAACTTATGAAAATCTTGTAATATGACTTTATACGAATATAACAATTTTTAAATAATTTTTAAAATAATATTTCAAAATAAATCTTCTAAAGAAAGTTTTTTAAAAATGAATCTTCATAAAGAAGAGTCTTCTAAAGGAAGATTTGTGAATACCATAAAAAATATAAATTTATGAAATTACTACTCTTTAATAAAAGACTTACTTAAAAAATTTTTGCACTCCTTTTGACTTTCAAACACTCAAGATAACCTTATTATCCTAAGAGAAAACTCATAAAATTCTTATAGAAATTTTTTATATTTTAGGTGTAATTTTTCTATTCAGCTGAGCAAGCTATTTATAGAGGAAAAGAAACTACTATGCGCGGTAGGTGAACTGAAAATTTTTCAGCAGAGGCTGTTGCGCAGCCTCCAACAACTCTCAGCAAAACTCACATTTCTCACATTTCATGTGGGTCCCACAGTGGGTTCACGTCACTATTCACATAAAATAATAATAATTTTTTTTCCTGTGGGTCTTGCATATAAAATGAAATAATGCTACAACAATAATTCAACAATAATGTAATAAACACGTTACAGATTATTATTAATTTAATAATATAAATTCCTGTGTAGTTACTACTGTGACAATTATTTATTTCAATAATTTTAAAATACAGTGCACCAACAATTATTAATTCAATGATATGAAATATAGCGTTATGACAATTATTGAATCAATAATGTAAAATACTGTGTAACAATAATTATTGATGAATACTGTGCAATGACTACGTTATCAGATCAATAATATGAGATACTGTGTAATACCGTGTGCCACTGTAGAATATCGTGTGCTACAATAAAATACCATGAATTACCGTATGCTACTATTCTTTTATCACCGGTATTTTAACAGTTAAAAGTGATAACACCGTTGACTATTTTTATTTAAAAATGTTACTTCTGTTATTTTTTATATTTGACAAATATTCCGTTGTGGGGTCCACCAATAAATAGTTATTTCGGCGCCGTCGTACGACCCGAATATTTCCCGACAAAACGAATATTTTCCGGCCAAACGAATATTATCCGACATAATAAAATTTGCACATAACATCCTTAACTTCTAACTTTATCAATTTAACCATTTACTGTTTCAAAAAAATATATATAAAAAAAAGTTAAATTTTATATTTCATAATTTCGGGGTCTTACATCCTTGCTGAGCTAAAGCTTGGATGTTAAGGGTTTGACACCTTTTTTCTTGACACCCATCGATAAAGAGGTTGTAAATACCCACTTGAGCATCCATAAACTTCTTTAGATCAGTAGCAATGTGTAAACTTTAATTACAATTTAGCTATTTCTTTCGTTCCACCATTCTTGCTACAGCATTCTCAGCAAATCTCGTGCCCTTTGATTTTTTTTGTTTTTGTGTTCTTATCAACTTCAACCCCCTCTTTTTATTTTCTTTTAAAATATAGGGACCCCAATTTTATTTGAAACCACCCCTGAAATCGACTAATAATATTAAACGAGACATTGAAACCTGCTAATGATATCAAACCGGATAGTTTTATATATAATAACATTTGAAAAAATTATATCTTGGAGATTATAAATTAGTTAAAATTGGAGTACTTTTAGTTCAAATATTTTATTATTGTAGTTTTGTTTAATTGAATCTCTAAATTATTTACACATTTACATCATTTGTTTTTATTATTTTGATTGATTATACTTTATTTTTTATGAAAAATTATAGTTGTTATGTAAATTATTTGTGTTATATTAAAATTACATTTAAAAAAATTCTGTTTAAAGTAAAATTGTTATAATTAATTGTTTAATTTTTTTTGGCAATGTAACATCAGTCCATACCCAAGCCAATGTGAAATGGTGGTTCCGACGCAAACTTAATCGAAGGAAGTGTGATGACAGATCATCTAATACTAAAAGGGAAAGGAAATTAATATTTTTCACAGAGTATTTTGATATTTTTACATAAAAAATATCGTTATAGATTTATAATAGTAATTTTTACTATTGTTATAGATCTATAACGATAATTTAAATATAAAAATATTAAAAAATTCACTTTTCAAAAGAAAATAGCCCACTTCACCGTTGTCAATTGTCAATCCATAATATTTTGCAGTTATGTCGTCTAATCTATACTCAGCACCTATCCACGCACCTATTCACAATATATATAGGGAATTAATATTTTTGTAATTAATTTTGATATTTTTATAAGTGTGTCTCATTTGTTTTTATAAAAATATCAAATAATCTTATAAAAATATCAATTTTATATAAGAATTGACAAGTTAATTTAATATTTTTATAAGTAGATCCAATTTGATTTTATAAAAATATCAATTTCTTATATATATATATATATATATATATATATATATATTACCCGATGTAATTACTAAAAAGCACGCTAACTTTTCATTCAATTATCAATAGTTTTTGTTTCTCCTATTTTGTACCCCTTCCGAGCAAATTGAAATAAATTCAGACATAAGGGTAGACAAGCACAGTAGGCCGGCCTGGCCTGGGTCTGGTAGGCTTTGGCCGTTGATCAGGCCGGGCCAGGCTTTGACTTTTTGGCCTGTAGGTCGGGTCAGACCGGACTTCTCGATAAAAGTCTGGCCTTTTTAGGCCTGTAGGCTAGGCCGGGCCAGGCCTTGGGCCGGGTCAGGCCAGACCAGTCCTTGCCCCAGGCCTAAAAATGTAATCAACTAATTTTTAATGTGAAATATAAATATTAAATAAGCTAACTACTATATTAATTAAATGTATTGACAAAAATTAAAAATGAGTAACTAATCAATAATAAATAATGAGTCGGTTATAAATATTTTGCTTCAAAATATTTTAAAAATATCTTCAAAATTCAAATTTTCAAAAAATGTATCTTCCTAACTTCAAAAAATATATCTTCATTATATCTTCAAAAAATATATCTTCAATCTTCAAAAAAATATATATCTTCAATATTCATGGATGTGCAATTTCACGTAGGCTGAGCCGGATTTTTTCGTAGGCCGGACTTTTACGTTAAAATAGTAGCCTATTCAAAGACTGTAGGCCGGACCGGTCCGACCCGGATTTTGACCAGACCGGGCTCAGGCCAGAGCAGGCCGACTTGTAAGCCGTAGGTTTTTTGTGCATCTCTACATAAGGGGTACAATTACATAAATTAAAGCGTCAAAAAATATAAAAAATTAATATTTTTACACAATTTTTTAAATATATTTATACAGTAAATCTCATAAAAAAATATTTATAATAATAATTTAAATATCATTATATATTTATAACACAGTATGAATTTACCAAAAAATCGTCTGGATTTATCAGATTCCAAAATATATAATTATCTGTGAAACAAACAGTCAACAATGTATCTGGGGTACTCTTCCTCCATGTTAGGGTTCTCTTTATTTCGCGCACACAGAAACTCGGACAAGAAAAAGAAGTAGAAGAAAAGGTTTGCTGTACTGGCGGGTTAATCTGACCGTAAAAGATTTGGGTACGTAACAGATTCACGCGATATTACCATATTCATGTGCATCTTTGGTCATTTCATGTTTTTGTTGGATTTGATTTGATCTCCCAAAACCATAAGATTATCCTTAATCTGATCGATTTCTGATGTGGGTTTTAATTGATTTTTTTATACTGCCCTCTAAACACAATGATTTCTTAGTAATATTTGAACTCAGAGAGTGGCATTTCTATAAAATGGTTTTTACTTTAGAATATGTGTTAACTGTTAAGTGATTTTCATTTACTTTCTGAAACTTATTATGATCATCCAGTTTCTGATGTGGCTTACAAGTGATTTTTGAAATCTGCTAGCAATGGTATTATAGATTAATTTGGAACTGAAATATATTTATTTCTTTAGAAAAAAGTTTACTTTAGGATTATATGTAGAGAAAATATCATTTCCTTTCTGAACACGTGTTATCATAAAATGGATATTGTTAAATTCAATTTGTGTGCTTCCAGTATATTATAGCGATTTCTTCTAATTATATGTTTTATCTTTTAGTGGTATGAACATTCACATTTGAGTTTGTCAGTCACCTTAGTTGCTTTTCATATTGAACTATTACGAGTAAGTATCTAGCCATCCATATGCAGAAAAGAGGGGTTAACCATGTCATTTATACTTGAAGTTTGGGTGGTAGCGTGATGAATCAAACATTTGCTTTTCTGAGATTTGATCAACTTTTTTCTGTTTTTCTTAGTCATTCAAGTATAAATAAGTTGTATCAAATATCAAAATCCTTATGAATCAAACATATGTTTTTCGGAATTTTATTTTGCACTGATCAGAATGTACTAATGAAAGTTCTATAAATGATGGAAATTTCCAGAGACCAAATTTATTTTAACCTGGACTCAGTTCTGTAAGACTTTAGTTTTTTGGTTTACCTGGTTTCTGGGCTCATTCAGCTGAATTGCTTGCCTAAACAAGGCAAGCGTATAAAACTTTTCCAAAAAATAAAATAATTAGGTTAAGGCAAGCGGATTAAATTCTCCATGCTTAATTAGAAGTTTCAATGGAGACATACTAAATTTGAGGTCCACAATTACTTTCATAAACAAATTGAACTTGACAGTCCTTTAGCAACCAGGAACTTTGGCTGTTTAGGACCATGAAAGGCAGATTATGTCTTGCTCATCAAAATAATAAAGAAGTAAAGCAAAAATTTATAGCTGAGGATGTTGTGTAGTTATCTTATAGTAGCATGTAAGTTTATCAGTTTATGCAATATCTTAGTGACCTGTACTATACCAATTCTTTAGGACTTGATATTAGATTTTGCTACACTTTAGGAATAAAATTGATGTTGCTTAAGGACTAATCATAGGCGGTAGAGGAAGAGTAAGTTTTAGGGATTATGGTGGACTGATTGAGGTTGAATTATGGAGATTGATTACACATGTAGCTATGTATGTGATAGCTGATTGTAATGAAAGTAATACATAAAGTTTTCTATCAAAATAAAAGAAGTAATTAATAACATTAATCATAATCATGCATTGGCAGCTTTTTAAGGAGTTTCTTTGTTAGTAGGCAGTGCTTCACTAACGCAGGGATTTTCTTTGCTTTGTTTTGTTTGGATTTGTTGTCCTCAACATGTATTGTGATTTCTTTTCAGTTTTCTCTTCGTCAATTATCTTCTTCTTTCATCTAAAAATGAAAAAAAATTAACTAAATAATTCATACTGTCATAATCATGCCTTTGATTCCTTTTCGTGGTACTTAATTTTCAGGTTGTTAAATTTTTAACTTTCTTAAATTATGTTATCCAGGAAATTGTTTTCATCTATTGGAGGTATTTGTGATTTTATTTGAATAAATTCACAACCGTGTTTCATATGTGCTTTCTGATTTGAATTATATATGGGCTGAGGTGTACATTTCATGGGAGGTGTAGAGGATGATGAACCACCGTCAAAACGTGTGAAAGTATCCTCTAAACAATTGAGAGGTCTTGTGAACGGTGCTTCTGTTAGGGAGCCTGCAAGTTGCTCATTGAGTTTGTCGATGGCTCGGCCCCTATCATCCCAAGGGGACGATGAGTTTGTTGGTTCAAAAGGGATTGTGAAGAAAGTGGAACTTGTTCGAATCATAACTGAGGCATTATATTCGCTTGGCTATGAGAAGACTGGGGCTCATCTAGAAGAAGAGTCAGGAATTCATTTGCAGTCATCTGTAGTAAATTTGTTTATCCAGCAAATTCTTGATGGAAATTGGGATGAAAGTGTAGCTGCATTGCATAAAATTGGACAACTGGACGAAACTACTATTAAGTTGGCATCTTTTTCAATATTAGAGCAGAAATTTCTTGAACTCTTGAATGGGGAAAAAGTGATGGATGCTTTGAAGACACTGAGGACTGAGATTTCACCTCTTTGCATAAACAACAATAGAATCCACGAGCTTTCTTCCTGCATTGTATCTCCTTCCCAGAATGATCAGATTGGGAGTCCTGCTCAAAATGTTGTGAAGTTGAAGTCTCGTTCAAGACTACTGCAGGAATTGCAGGAATTGCTTCCACCAACAGTGATTATACCAGAAAGAAGATTGATCCATCTTGTTGAGCAGGCTCTTGACTTGCAACGTGATGCCTGCATTTTTCACAATTCTCTAGTTAGGGAAATGTCATTGTATGCTGATCATCAATGTGGAAGGGATAAGATTCCTTCTCAAACTTTACAGGTAAGGTCATAATTTACTGATTTGAAGTTGCTTCTATCTGATCTAAAGATTAATCTAACAAACCAGGATCTGTTTAATGCAACTAAAACTCTTTAGTAAAGGCTAAAAAGAAAAAGGAAAAAATATGATAAGAAATAAATTAAATTGAAGAAAAAAAAATTGCATGACAGTGAGTACTGGGCCACTCTCACAACTTATTGAGCACAGGAGAGACAGCTTCGTGTCTTGGAGTACTGCAAACATAATAATCTCTCTTTTTCTTTCTTTTGGTGTAAAACTGCAATAGTAAACTTTCTTCTATCTTCTTGTCACAACTCTCCAATGTTAGCTTTGCCAGTGTTGTTCCCATTCATATCTTGATGACTGTGAGGCAAAGGATTGTACCCTTACGTTGTTCTTCTTACTAATTCTTTCTTCTTCCCCTCATAGGCACTCTAGGACTCTCGGTTTGTCATACCTTTCTGTTCCTACCCGTCCCTCTGATAGGTTTCTTTGGTTGCTACATTGGGAAGGAAATGACTCCAAAGATTTGGGGTTTTGTCTGGTCGTTAATTTATAGGCTCAATGCTAATTATTTTTGTCAAAGGAACAAGCTTAGAAGTCCTTGTCCTCGTATGCTTGTGTCATGGGTATGAAGGCTGGTGAGACCAGTTTTCACATTTTTCTTCATTGTCATATGGCGTGCCAGATTTGATGTTCTTTTATTGGATTTCTTGGAGAACATTATGTGGAGGCCTTTTTCTCCTTATTGGAATTCAGAGTCTTTCTGGGAGTAAAGATGGGAAATCTATTATGCTTTGAATGCTTTGCTTCTCTGGAGAACGTAGCTGATTGTTATGATATCTCTGTTGTGTTTCCTTTTATTACAGCTAGCACTGACTTTTTCAACCACTCCTAATGGTGCAGATACTACAAGAACACACTAATGAAGTCTGGTTCTTGCAATTTTCTCATAATGGGAAATACTTAGCTTCAGCATCTTGTGACCACTTAGCAATTATATGGGAGGTAAGATTGTTACATGGTCTTCTATTTCGTAATTAGTATTTGTAGTCAATCTGTTCCTTTGCATTAATCCCCTTCTATATATGTGCTTGATGTAACGAGAATTACTTCAAATGAATAAGTCATGTGCTTGATGCGACCAGAATTACTTGCATTCTGACTTCTAGGATCGAATATGGGTGATCATGCATCATGGTTTTTGTATAGCACTTGATATCCATGAACAATTGTAGTTGCTTCCTCTGTGAGAAACATGTGGTGAACTCCCTCTATGATCCTGGTTTTCGTATTGGTGACATATGCAGCATGACGACTTTTAATAAGAGTTTGTCAGACACTAGCAGAAGCATGATGAACCTATGTTACCTGGATGATGGTTTGATATGGTACGTGAAACGAAAATGGGAACAGAAAAAATCACTCATCGTGATTTGAAGTACCGCAGAGATAGGTTTATTTAGATCACTTAGTACGAAAATATATTTTATACGAAACGTGGTATGTTGGTAAAGCTTTCTTATAGATATAGTTAAAACTAGTCGAGATATAGTTAAGACTAGTCGAATTGTTTCCAAGTATAATCTAAGTTACATAGACTCGGATGGAGTATCTAGCCAGAAACGTGTACTTTGATGAGTCTGACGCAGATACTCCTCAATTTTGTAAATTCATATTGTTTGGACTTGTCTTCTACTTGTCTGAATCTTTCTTGGAATTTCCTTGTGATCATAGTATTGTTGTAGGATTAATGTTTACTTCGGTGGTGTCAACTGACCACCGGCCAGCGGTGCTCCCTTTATCTGTTAGTACCAAGTTTATTGATACAATTATTGGTTTTCACTTTTCAATGATAACTCTCTTCAACATTTTTGCTGTTGCGTGGTAGTAGTCAAGAGAGCTAGTTGGCACTCATATTTGAGTCAACCGACGGTGTTTATTTAGATGTTTTAGTCAATTCTTGAGAAAGTTACTGCAGCGTTAGGGAGCCGGCCAGCACTATCCCAATGCAGTCTTTCTGTTGGCCACATCCCACATGGATTTGGGACTATATAAGCCTCTCATTAAGGTCTATTAGGTTACGTCATTCGTGAGAACTGTCAGAAGATTTTGTTAATTTGAGGGCTAGGGTTTGCAAGTTTCTCTTCACATATGTGTAATTTTCAATAACGGTATAGTGGATTAATTTCTTGCTGGTGAACATTGTCCAAAGCTTAACCACAGAAATTCTGTGTATTATTTTCTTTCTGTTTTCCTTTCACTGTTGATCGTGGATTAATTAGTTGTAACAATTAGCATTTTGATATTGTGTTCTGCATCTTTATTTATTTGTGCCACTTGTGTCACTGGGACATTCTGATGTGAAATTGAAAGAATGCAATCAATTGTATGGTTAAGTATTATATTGAGGTTGATTTTTGGGAGAGTATACTTTGTTGGAAACAGTATATGTGGTCTGAATTATGAGATCTCTGTCTTGGCTTATCTAATATGAGTTACTCTCCATTGCTTCTTTACCTATTCTTTCATCTAATTTTTATATGTTTTCCCTCTTATTACAGGTTAATGCGGATGGTAGAGTCTCCTTAAAGCATAGATTATCTGGTCACCAGAAACCTATCTTCTATGTTTCATGGAGTCCTGATGACCATCAGCTTCTCACTTGTGGTGTAGAGGAAGCTGTCAGACGCTGGGATGTTTCTTCTGGTGAATGCCTCAATGTTTATGAAAAAGGTGGTGTTGGTTTTGTCTCTTGTGGATGGGCCCCGGATGGAAAAGGGATATTCTCAGGCTTTACTGATAAAAGTATTAGCATGTGGGATTTGGAAGGGAAAGAGCTGGAATGTTGGAAAGGGCAAAGAACCCTTAGGATCTCAGACTTGGGAGTAACAAGTGACGGGAAGCAGATCATTACTATTTGTAGGGAAACTGTTATACTGCTGCTTGACAGAGAAGCGAAAGTCGAAAAATTTATTGAGGAAGATCAGACGATAACTTCGTTCTCATTATCCAGTGACAATAAGTTCCTCTTGGTTAGTCTTTTGAATCAAGAAATCCATCTTTGGAGCATAGAGGGCCATATCAAGCTTGTTGGCAAGTACAAAGGTCACAAGCGTACTAGGTTTGTAGTTAGAGCCTGCTTTGGTGGATTTGAACAATCATTTATTGCCTGTGGCAGCGAGGATGCACTGGTATGACCTCTCCTTTTGCTTATTCTTAACAAAATTGATCATAAACTATTATTTTAAATTTTATGTTATGTTTGGATTGGAGGAATGAAGGTGGGAATAGAATGACTCATTTCTATTGAATGAAAAAAATTATGTTTGGTTGCTCCATTGGAATGGAATGGATCATTCTCATTCCTCCCAAATTTATGAATTTTATTCCTTGGGAGAAGATATAGAATGACTAATTCTAGTTAGAATGGAACGAATCATTCCCTCCATTCTATTCCCTTCTCTATTCTATTTCTTCACCCATTTCATTCTATTCTATCAATCCAAACGTAGCATTAATGTGATACTTGATCGTAGTGAATAGCTCGTAACATAGTAGAATTAGTTTGAGATGTCTGCAGATTCAGTAATCCAGATAATTGGGAATGTGAGGAACACTTTCCGGTCTTCCACACATCGTTTTAAAATTTGAACTGTTCTTTCACTGCATGCTTCCTGCAATATGCATCAAATTTAACCACAATCTGTGATATGTAGATTTCATAAAGTGCCTATTATGTTCTCCATATCTGCAGTAGTATTAGTTAGAACGTAAAAAGGTGGCACTCATGGTCATTTGGTTAGCACTTTGCAGTCTGTTCTCTTATCTTATACTAGATACACATTTGTGGGTAAACATTTCACTTGTGATTTAATGCGACTTGCCTACAGTTTAGATTGTTTGTCTGACTGATTTTGGTTTTTGACCTACCATCTTTTCTATTTCTAAAGTTTATACAATTGTAGGACAAGGTTAAAAAATAATGGGCTTGTCATCATTTTTTTCAGGTATATATATGGCATAGAAGCTCAGGGGAGCTCATTGAAACATTACCAGGTCACTCTGGAGCTGTCAACTGTGTAAGCTGGAATCCAGCAAACCCTCATATGTTGGCATCAGCTAGTGATGATCGCACAATTCGCGTTTGGGGCTTAAATCAGGTAAACATGAAGCCCAGAGGGTCGTGCAGCAATGGTGTTCATTATAGCAATGGAGGAACTCCAAAAGATGAAAACCCAGGGTTTCTTGAATAATGATGTTTCTTTCTTCTTCGACCATTGCTTTCATGTAAATACTTTTACGCCTTGCATCTATTCGACATTCATTACAAACGACATCTAAAATGTGAATTAACTCTTTGGTAATAAAATGTTGTACTGGTTTGTCATTGTTTGATTGATTGTTCTTGATAAAGTTAGGACTAATACTCCGTCTCTTCCGCCGAAAGTAGTCCCATTTGTAAAATGTATAAATGTTTTATATTTATCCCTCCTATCTTCGTCCAGTGTTACGGTAGTAGTGATGATTTCATAATAAAATTTTCATGTTACACTTGAAGTCATTTTATATTACCACAAAAAATAAGATTCTTTTTAATATTTGTTTTAAACAAATAAGACTTTTTAAGAAGTGGACGTTTACAATCAAGAATTTAAATTGTATCTATATACTTGGTAAGTAACCTTCATGGTAAAAATATTAAAATTTAGTAATTTCATGATTTTCTTCTAAATTACTTATCGTGGCATGGCGCTATTGGAGGTGGTAAAACAATAACTTACATAATTTATTCTCTAACTTAGCACTCCAAACAAAATCTCTCTATTTTGGAGGGATATAATTGAATAAGGTAAGTAATTTGGGATAGAGATAGTACTTGATACAAGTTTGGGGTGTAAATTGAGTTTTTAGTGTAAAAACTGGGCAACAAAATAGGACTTTACCGATACTTTGCGCCCATTATTAGTTTAGTGGCATGGTGGACGAACTCGCTCGTTCGGCCATCTTCCTCTCGCTCGATCTTCTCATCTTAATTATTCTTTTCTCATCTATATTCTCTGTCATCTACTTCTGATCTCCTTCTATCAATTGGCATAACTGTGTTTGTTTCCCAGATCCCAACAGCCTCTTTATTTGAAAGAATTGACTAAGCTATTTATGTTTCTACCTACCTAATGGTAACCAGTGAACAGCTCCACTTCACTTACAAAATGGGCCAACGCAACCCATCACCAGAATCCATTCTCATCCAAGCCCAAGCCTATAATTTAAATTAAACTCCTGATTAAGGCCCAGTCCAATGTGTACCGTAAAAGCCCTAGGTCCCAAATTCTAGGGTTTTGCTCTGCGATAAGAAGACTATAAATTTTCCGCCTTTCCGTCAAATACATACATATCAATCGACGAGGTTCAAATCTCTCTATTCCTTCCTTTCGTTGCCTCTTTATCCTTCTTATTATTACGGTTTGTTAATTGAGATGGTTGCTTATGTTTTAGGAATAGTAAAGTAAATGTATTTATTTGAGATGTGGTTGTTGTGTTTCTATATTCCTTTTGTTTGAATTTAGTCTCTAATGACGATGATTCACATAAAACTTTCGTTCTTCTGAGATCAAATTTGTGCGGAATTCTTATGGAGACCTGAACTGAAGAGACACTTTATTTGTGCTGCTACTGAGTTTTTCTTTGATTGCAAACCAATTTACGGGTTTTTTTTCTATTTCAATGATTTTTGATGTTTTATTTATTGAAATGGGTTACCATTTTTGCCTCTGATGATGATTTAAATAAAACTTTCGTTCTTCCGAGAAGTTCAATGAGGAAGATTCATGGAGACCTGAACTGAAGAGGCTTTAGTTATGCTTTTTTCTAATATAAATTACTATCTTTTGAAGTGTTAATTGATCATTTGTCTTGTTGCCGAGTAATTTGACACCAAAATTTGAAGAATTATTTTGAATGAACAATAATTGTAAAGAAAGTGTTAATCTTGAATCAAAGTGCTTTTTACCCCCTATTAACTTTATAGCAGTTGTTCGCAAGTTTTGAGATGATTTTTCTGGTTCCATTTGTTTTACAAAACACTGATGAATTATGCTGTCTCTAAGGATGATTACCACTAAACTTTCTGAATTTTATATATGCTGCTGAAAGTTTTGGAGACCTGAACTGAAGAGGCAGGATTATTATAATTTTGTCAACTAGTTTCATCACATCTATTCTATCATTCTGCTATTTTACGCTCTGTTTTTGAGTTTTGACTGAAAAAAAATGGAAAACTTATAAAAGGAAAAAATAGAAAATTTAATTTTTGTGTGTTGTTTATGAGTTTTTAATAGAAAAAAATAAAAAATTTTAAAGTTTTTTTTTTTGTATTTATGAGTTTCAATAAAAAGAAGAGAAAAAGATTATTTTTATAAATTTGTCTTTCTATTATATGTGATGTAATATATCAATTCTATATTTTCTGTACAATAATTCAATATGCTTAACTTGAGATCTCATAAACAGTTGAGGTCTAGAAATTTTGAAATGAATCTGGTTCAGATAAACAGACTGCTAAATATTCAATACTAGGCTCTAGATCGAAATTATAATCCTTGTGTTAGTGGAGGCTGATCTATGGTTTGTGAAGCTGGTGTTGATAGCAATAACACCAGTTTTCTCCTCTTTGAATTACGGTCAGGATTGGAGAAGTATGTGGTGTACATTGGAAGTTTCAGATTTTCAGTACAAACCCGACTGTGATTTCCTCAATTTTTGAAGTTTCTTTCTAATATTAGCCAACTGATGTTAGGCCAGGGGTCTGATTGCAAATTTAAGTAAGTTTAGGAGAGGTGTTAGGTGAGTGGATGAGTTTGGTGAAGGCTCGAGGGGGATGGGGGTAGGTAGACATGCACAACAGGCCGGCCTGGCCTAGGCCTGGCAGGCTTTTTCCGTTGACCAGGCCAGATCAGGCCTTGACTTTTAGGCCTGCAGGCCAGGCCGGGCCGGGCTTCTCCAAAAAAAATAGGGCCTGTTGAGGCCTGCGGGCCAGGCCAGGCCAGGCCTAGACCGAGAGAGAGACAGAGAAGAAAGAGAGAATGAGGGAGCCGCGAAATCGTCGGTTGCATATTTTTTTGTACGAACGTGTACAAAATTACAAATCAAGAAGACCAAATATTGAAAAATCCATCAAAATCACCATTTTTCATAATTTTTAGTACTGCTGCATAAAAATTAAAAATGACCCACAGTGATAATGACTATATAATTATATAATATAGGGTTGTCTGCAAATCACCATCACCCCAATTTGAATTAAATATTCACTTATAGACTAATAATCATATTATAATATAATATGATAGGAGAAATAGAAATACAATTTAGTATTTAGTGTATCCCAGTTCAGTATTCTTGTCACTTTACCAAAAATCGAGGTAGACTTTAGCCAGGCCAGACCAGACTTTTGACCAGGCCAGGCCAG
Organism: Hedera helix; assembly: GCA_947179155.2. Lineage (NCBI taxonomy): Eukaryota > Viridiplantae > Streptophyta > Magnoliopsida > Apiales > Araliaceae > Hedera > Hedera helix. The sequence goes on from OX359277.1 coordinate 41,504,108, forward strand.
GCCGGGCCAGGCTTTTCCCCAGGCCAGGCCGGGCTTTTGCTCTAAAATCGTAGCCTGTTTAAAGCCTGCAGGGGGCCAGGCCGGACCAGGCCTTTGACCAGGCCAGGCTTTGACCAGGCCGGGCCAGGCCAGATCAAGGCCAGGCCTCAGGCCGCGGGCTTTTTGTGCATGTCTAGGGGTAGGACATGGAATAGTTCAGGATTTTTTTCTATCTGTTTATTAAAAAATTCAAAAACATAAGATTTGGATAAAAAAAATTATATATATATATTTTATCCATTTTAAAACTCAGAAAGAAACAGGGCGTTAGTCTAGGACTCGAAAGAATATTCCATCTCTTAAAAAAGTAGTAGTTTGAGTTTGGTAATAAAAAGCACTTACTAAAAAGATTACTTGTATAAATTTACCATTTTATTATTGATATTTTTTTTTTGATGCTAAATACAATTTTTTTTTTGATGCTAAACTATTTGTTATTCAAGTAAGAAATAATTAATGCAATAGTAGATACAAACAGTATGCTTAGAAATAGTAGCCTGTAAAATTTGCCTGCAATTAGGCTAATTTACATGAACAGATACTCAACAGCATCAGTTTTTGTCAACGGACACTCTTATAATGAGATTTCTTGCTCTCTAGCAGAACCAATTTTGGGTACATATAATTTATGGATAATTTTACACATATTACAATCAAACACTGCTCCAAATATTATATACATTTTAACTATTAAAAAATGGGACCTGACACGGATTTTCGTGTCAGGCCCTATCTTTTAATGGTTTAGATCATTTTGTTGTGTTCCATGTTGTGCTCCATATTGTGTATTTATATTTATTCATAATTTATACAGGCTTACCTTACAGTTCGTCGTGATGTTCTCCATTCAGCGAAGTAGTTTTCAGTTGAATGTCATGAAGATATCTTGCAGCTAGTGATGCATGAAGTGCAGCATCAAACGGAAACGCATATTCATTTATTTGAAAATTAGTGACATGAGTTATAAATAAATAAAAAATTATATTATAAATTGAGGATAATATAAAAATTATGAAAATATTACTTATACTTATCTCATTTTTTTTCCATTCAAATCAGGCTAATTTTAGATGAAAAACTTTGACAGAAAAAATGGTTCCATTTGTTTTCTTTTTTGTTTATTAAAAAATTCAGAAACACAAGAATTAAAAAGAAAATTTAAGTTTTTCGTCTATTTCTTTTTTTTTATGTCCATTTTAAAGTTCAGAAACAAGGTGTAACCTAGTAAAAATTGAAGTATTTGATATAAATTTTTTTTGTTAATCATTTATTTCAAGTGTAAATTACTAAATAGGAATATTTGGAGAAGTAAGGATAGGTAGTGGATAAAAATATTAAAATAAATAAGAATATATTAATAATACACTTGCTTAAATTTGATTATTAGATTTGGTAATTAATCAATAGCTTTAAATTAATTTTTTTCAATTATTTTTATAAAAAATGATTATTAGGAGTTTTAAAATTAAATTAATAAATATTAAATATATTTGACTGTTTATAATCGATTTCAACAAATAATGTAAGAGTTAATTGAATAGAAATCAAGTTGAGTTAATTGAATAGAAATTAGGTTAAATATGACCTATGTACGTACGTATTTAATCTTGTTTTAAAAACTACAGCGGTATCTGTGGTAGGTAGGTAGGTCCGTAAGTTGGATCATCATATTGTTCGGTCGAGGGTTGGTAGAACTTTTATTTGAAAACGGTAGGTTGAAAATTTTGATAGCTGGATTATGTATTTAATTTAAAATAAGTATAAACACGTAATAATTAAATACTATATCAAATATTATATTTATCTATACTATATATGCAAAAAAAAATCTCGACTCGCAAGCTAGCATGATCTGGCCTGGTCTCAATGTTCAAGCCCGGCCTGTAGACTTCAAGAAGGTCGTTGTTTGAACACTAAAATCAGGTTCGGTCTGAAAAAAAGTTTAGCCCGGCCTGACCTAAAGATCGTTGTTATAATTGATATTTAATTAATATGTTATTATTGTAAATATTACTTTTTGTCTTAGAAATATTTGTTTATATTTAGCCAATAATAAAATAGTTATCCACTCACTCTATTATATGTTTAAGATATTAAAAAAATAGTCCACTTACTTAACTTTGTCTCCCACTGCAACTAAAAAGAGTGAGAGAGAGAAAAATAAAATAAAAAAATTAAGATATAAGAAAATACCCTTTAAAAAACTGATAAATTATGTGCATTCTTGAAGATAATTGTCTTGTAGTTCGTTTTTTCAGAAAATATTACTCCACTCTTAAGTTTATATATAATTACAAATCACTCTAAATGTCTAGTTATATAAAATGACATGGATCAAGGCCTGACTTACAGGCCTCAAAATGCCAGATTTTCATTAAGAAACCCGGTACAGTTGGCCTGCAGACCCAAAAGTTAAAGTTTAACATGGTCAACGATCAAAGTCTGCCAAATCTTGGCCGGCCTGTTATGCAAACTTAATCTACGCCATTAATAAGTTGAGTATGATATTAAAATCTGTGTCATACCCTATTTTTTAATATTGTAAGTGAATGTAATATTTGATATAGTATTTAATTATTGTATATATAGATTTGTCCTTAATTTATATATGTATTGTAGCTCGTCATTTCAGGGCCAACACTATAGCATAACAAAAAAAACTTGGGCGTTAGGTCCCATTTCAAAAGAAGGCCCCAAATTTTTAAACACCATAAATAATTCATGTAAATTATTTTTTTATAAAAATATAAGTTCAATCAATCCTTTAGTGCCTATAGTCTAATCTAAATATTAAATACCTAAAAAAAATTAACAGTAAAAAAAAAAGTCTCATTTAAATAAAACATATTAATACTCTATCCGTCTCAAAATAAAAGTCATCAATTGACTTTTATAATCAAATTGACCATTTTTAAAATTATTAATTAAATATATATATTTAAGTTTTTTAAAAAATAAATATTGAGATTAGTACTAAATTTTATTTAATTTATAGGCTTTTTACATATATATTAAATAATAATAAGATATATTGATTTGAAAAATAGTCAATTTTATCATAAAAATTAATAGGGAACGTATCAAATATAGAAAGCCTTATTTAAAAATATCGCTTTAGATCTAAAATTGTCTTGAATCACCCCTGCATCATTTTCTCATTTTATTTAATATTATCAATCGTTTGGTGATTGACAGAGATTATAAGAAATAGAGGACTCCTCTTATTTAATATTATTATATAAACTTCTCATTTATGATAATTTATAATAATAATAATAATAATAATTATTATTATTATTATTATTATTATTATTATTATTTTTCTCTTAAAAATCTCTCAATTGTTATTATCGGATCAAATGAATATGTGCATTTTTAATAAAGATTTTGAATAGTTGAGAATTGTTAATATTAACGACGTAAAATACATTTAATGATTCTAATCTTTTGTAAAATTGATGGCTCAGAGATGTTGGACTCATTATTGTCCAAAATTCTCAGCTAAGCGCTATATTTTCGGTTTAGACCAAAGCTTCTTCTATTCCTTGATCTCCTCCTCTCTATCGCTCTATCTGAAATTAGAGTCATACATACATATGAAAAAAACAAAGAAGATGCAGATTAAATTTAACTCAATTGAACGGCGTTATCCCAAACAAAACAAAATTAACATTAATTAATAATAAATTTAGAGAATTAATATTTTCACACGATTTTTTGATATTTTTACACAGTAGGACCCATATGCAAAGTTATAGCAAGGGATAAACCGTCGTTATACATTTATAACAACACTTTTATGAGATCCACCATGTGAAACTATCAAAATTGCGTGTGAATTTATTAATTTTTTAAATTTAAAAGTAGAGAAGAAGAGAGAGTATTAAATAATTTTTATTATTATCCATGGTCCATACATCAGGGGAATTGTTTTCTTCTTTTTTTTTTATTTTTTAAACTAGTGGGCAAGATAGGTTTTTTAAAATATTTTAACATATTTAATTATCTTTCCTAAAATAATTTGCTTTTTCTGTACTTAGACCATTCTTTTAGGGGGTAGTAGGGGAACCCACGTTTGTCTGGTCTCGGAAGGAGTGATGATAAAGAATGGGCCCTCTTATTTTTGCTTTTGGCTTCTCCCTTAGCTCTTACGTGTTGTGTTTGTTTTTCCTTTTCTTTGCTTATTTTGTCCAGGAGTATATTTATGTAAAGGTATAATATTAATAAAAATATTTTTTTTCTCTCCCCTATTTTTACTAGTATTTTATCTTTAAGTGTGCTTATATTTATGTACACACCCAAAAATAAAATATAATTTTATTTATAGTTAAAAGTTACTACTAAATTTTAGGATAGAGACCATTCCCAAAATTTTGAGTTAAGAGAATATTGTGTTTTATATATATATATATGTTTCTATCTCTTCTCTCTACAACACTTTCTCTCTCCTAAATTGACTTAAAAAACATGGAGTAAGTCATACAAATTAAATTGATAATTTCCAATAAAAAAAGAAAGCATTCTTATATATATGTGTATATATTTAGATATATTTCTAAATGTTTGCATGTCAAATTTCAATTATACTAAGAATTTTTATAATAATATTTTGGTATTTAAATATGTTGTCCATGGTTAATATATACTGTGTTTGGATGACATGAATCAAAAGGGAATTGAATAACTAATCTTTTATGAAATGTAAAAAAATATGATTTGTTGTAATAGAACGAATCATTTTATTTTTAAAACTATAAAATTACACATTTAATTCTATTCTTTTTTTTATTTTTAAAACTATAAATTTTTCTATATTTTATTTTTACCTTGATGATAAAACAGACAGCACATTAATACCTTATACTAATGCATGCACGCACGCATGAATGAGTTTTTGATAAAGGTGTATAAATATATTTTATTCCAAAAATAACGTGTAATGTCTAATGAGTGACATAGGCCATCTATTTTTACCATGTACGAATCATTTTATTTTTAAAACTATAAAATTACACATTTAATTCTATTCTTTCTTTTATTTTTAAAACTATAAATTTTTCTTTATTTTATTTTTACCTTGATGATAAAACAGACAGCACATTAATACCTTATACTAATGCATGCACACACGCATGAATGAGTTTTTGATAAAGGTGTTGTGAGCTCATGTATCAAAATTAGAATTTATATTTAATCTAATGAATTTAATGGATTAAAGTGAATAAAACAGAAATTAATGAACAACAAATTAACGTAATTGAGGAAGTGCTGTTGCGAGACAAGGTAGAAGGCTCGTGGGGATAACCCGTTTTGAAAATCGGTTGAGAGATTGGATTAGTGGCTAGAATAATTAAATGATTTGGGCACTACCCGGGTAACCCGGTGTGTTTTAGAAATTTCCCTATCATTAAAAGTATTTCTGAAAATTTTCCTTTTGACATGTGTTAGACACATGACATAGAGCCTATAAATACCTTTTCACTTACAAGTGAAGGAACTTTTTTGACACTTTGAAATCTCTTGGCCACTAAAGTGCTCTATCTTTCTCTAGATATAAAACAAGTTGGAAAGAATTAGGAACTTGTGAAACAACTCTGAATCGAGTGAATAAAAGTGTTGGCGTCGTCTATCTTGAGTTCACTCGAAACACTTGTCACGACTCTTGGACACCAGTGATTACGCCGTGATCCTAAGAATTCACGTGTTACTCTGATAGTTACTCACCGGTTCTGTAAGACCCCGAATTTTATGAAATACAAAATTTAATTTTTCTTCATATATATTTTTTTTGAAACAGTAAGTGGTTAAATTAACAAAATTGAAAGTTAAGGATGTTATGTGCAAATTTTATTTTGTCGGACAATATTCGCTTTGTCGGGGAATATTCGTTTGGTCGGGGAATATTCGTGCCGTACGACGGCGCCGAAATAATAAATTATTGGTGGACCCCACAACGGAATATTTGTCGGATATAGAAAACGACAGAAATAACCTTTTTAAATAAAAATAGTCAACGGAACTGTTAAAATACCGGTGATAAAAGAATAGTAGCATACGGTAGTTTATGGTATTTTCTGTAGCACACGGTACTCTACAGTAACACACGGTATTGCATAGTGTCTCATATTATTGGTCTGATAATTGACACCGTAACTGTTACGCATCATTTCATCGATAATTGTCACTGCATAATATTTTATATTATCAATTCAATAATTGTTGTTACACAGTATTTTGCATTATTGATTTAATAATTGTCATTACACTGTATTTTATATCATTGAGTCAATAATTGTTGCTGCACTGTTTTTAAAATTATTGAACCTAATAATTGTCACAGTAACATATGCACAGTAATTCACATTATTGAAACAATAATTGTCATTACACAGTAACGTATGCTTTATTTTACATTATTGTTATCTCTATTATGTTGTTATTTAAACAGTTGTATTTCATTAATTTATTGACTTGATATCTAAGAGCTAACTATACTGTATTTATAACAATTAGTCATAATAATTGAATTGATAAAGTTATTTGTTTATAATATAAAGTTAGGTGATTATTAGGTGATATGAAATGAATGGTGTAGATTAAAGTGTGAATTATTGTTAAATAATTGAATTGATTTGTTTATAATATAAAGTTAGGTGATTATTAGGTGATATGAAATGAATGGTGTAGATTAAAGTGTGAATTATTGTTGAATAATTAAATTGATTTGTTTATAATATAAAGTTAGGTGATTATTAGGTGATATGAAATGAATGGTGTAGATTAAAGATAATATAATATTTGAAATGGATGGTGTAGATTAAAAGATGATCTTTAAATGAATGGTTTAGATTAAATGAATGATAAGATTTTTGGCTATAAATAGAAGCCTTAACTTAAGGATTTTTCATAAACTTCCTTACTTGTTCTTTCTTTCTCTCTCTAAATACTTCTTGTGAAAGTTCTCTCTAAGTGTGCTTAAGTCATCTTGAGTATTTGTGAAGATCTATAAGTATACGTGTACTGTTCAAGTTAATCAACCTCATTTAAATCAATATCCAGTCATGTGTTGAGGTAAGGGATACCATCTTTTTCATCTTCCATTATTCAAACATACTATGGTAAGGGATTATCATTATTTGATTCTCGATAATAATATTGTTTCTTCCTTACTCATAAGACGTGCCTTTTATTTTCATGTATTAAATTGTGGGAATAACCTTACGGAGCGGATTGCCGCCTGTTGGTGAATAACCTTTCGTATTCATTCATTATTAATCTCTGAGAATAACCTTACGGAGCGGATTGCCGCCTGTTTGGTGAATAACTCTTTGTACTCAAATTCTATTAAATTGTGGGAATAACCTTACGGAGCGGATTGCCGCCTGTTTGGTGAATAACTCTTTGTACTCAAATTCTATTAAATTGTGGGAATAACCTTACGGAGCGGATTGCCGCCTGTTGGTGAATAACCCTTTGTATTAATTTCCTTCACCTTTTGTTAATCAAACCTGCTACGGTAAGGGATATTATTTTCTTTCATACTACTAAATCGAAATTTATTATGGAACTATTGCTTCTATAATTCCTGAAAATATTATATGTTCCATAATAGTTGAACTTCATTATTTCAACTGAACCTTCCTATTTACGTGAACCTTTCTATTGAATTGTAACCGTTATTCTGAACTGTGGATCTTGAATATCATTTTTAAATTTCACTCCACATCATGTTGACAATTTGGACATTATTTGAATCTGTACAAAGTAAACTTCCGATACTTATTGTTATCCTATTTCTTCTGTTCATCATTTATATCATTCTAATCATCCAAAAATCAAGCTGTTGTGAATATCTGTGGCCGGGGGCACAGATGTGATATATTTGTTGAACAGATGATAGGTTAAAGGCGATATAATAGGTTAAAGGCGATACATCTGTTCGGTGTCTTTTATGGCACGTGGTGAATGTTCTCTTTGGCCCGTAGTGCAAAGATGAACTGTTGTTTGGTATGATTATGACCAAAGGCTGAATCTGGTATAATCATGACCGTTGGTGTTATAATGAATGTCTTTGGCCCGTAGTGCAAAGATGAACTGTTGATGTGCATGATTATGATCAGGAACTGTGAATTTGTATTATCTTGACTAATGATATTTCAGATGATAAAAGTTGATGATGTTTTTCCTAAAAAGAGAACCGAGTGGACATTATAGTCTGCATTATTCTTCTAATAGATTACTCATTCCGCTGCTATTATTGATCTGAACGTTGTTTAAGAATTTAACTGCAGTTTTTGATATAAACCTTGTAGTCTATTGTATTCTATCAAGAACTCAACTGTTGAAGACTAATGATAATTTATTCGTCATTATCTTAGTCATGATATTTCTTACTGGGCTATTTGAGCTCACCCTTTCTTTTGTTCCATTGTTTTTCAACAGGAGATGAAAACATAACAGGGTCTAGCCGGGGAATGGAGTGAGGGTCCGAGGAATAGTTATCATAGTCTTCACGTTTTGTAAAATAGTGTGGCAATAATAGTGAAGACTTAGTTATGTATTATTATACACTGTATTGTTGTACGTTGTGCTTTGTTGTAATAATTTTGTTGTAGTCTTTTGACGACTCAAGTTTGGGCTGTGTGGGCCCAGATTTGGGGGCGTCACAGTTGGCATCAGAGCTTAGGGATATGGTCTTTAATGGAGATCTGGGGTAGAACTAGGAGGGGAGAGACGAATAGAATCAGTCACTAGTGTGTCCTACCTAAAATAGATTTTATTATCTAATGAGTCGATTTAAATGTAGGAACATGAAATGATGAGTCAGTTTATTTGAACTAACATTTATTTTGTGACCACAGTTTAGTATGACATCTGGAAATCAAGAGGTTAACTATGGAATGCCTGAAGCAAATGTAGCCGAGAATCAAGAGGCCCCAAACAATCCTCCTGCCAACTCAGGAAATAATGTTCCTGATAACATGATGAACGATGGATTCTTTAGGAATTTTATGCAGTTCATACAGAATCAAGGAAGAGGAAATCCAGTCAATAATAACGGTAGAAATGCTGGCAATTTGAGAATGGTCATTGTTAAGCAATTTAAAGAATTAGGACCACCTGAATTCCACGGGAAGCCTGACCCACTCAAAGCGGAGGCATGGCTAAAGCAGACGACAAAAATACTTGATGTCTTACAATGCGCTGATGATCAGAAGGTGCCATTTGCCACTTTTATGTTACGAGGTGAGGCGGACCATTGGTGGGAAGCGGTAAAACGTATCCAACCTTCAGCACTCGAAATGTCTTGGACAGAATTCGAAGAACTGTTTAACGAGAAGTATTTCCCAGAAAGCATCCGCCATATGAAAGAGGTGGAATTCATTAAGCTGGAGCAGGGAAACATGACAGTCTCCCAATATGAAGCCAAGTTTGCCGAGTTATCTCGCTTTGCCACCCATCTTGTGGATGACGAAGCACGAATGAGTCGGATGTTCCTAAGAGGTTTGAGATTCAAAATTCGTCAACAACTTAGCTCTCATAAATTTAGTTTGTATTCAGATGTTGTAGATAGGGCTCAAAGAGTGGAGCAAACAGATGAAACATTGCAGCCAAGAGTTAATGATCAGCATAGAGAAAGGAGTGACAACAACCACAGGAACGAGAACCATCGAGGAGGTAACCAACACTTCGGTGGTAATTCCATACCAAATAACAGAAGAGGAGAATCTAGTGGGAACAATTTCAAAAGAAAGAGATTCCATAATAATTATGGAAGGGCACCAGCACCAGTACCAACACCAGCACCGACCCCAGTTTCAAGGGGAGAAGATCGACCACCAGTGAGATGCTATAGGTGTGGTCAGGAAGGTCACATCAGCCCAAACTGTACACTGCAGTCCAAAAAGTGCTATAGTTGTGGGAAAGAGGGTCATCTTGCGCGGTTTTGTCCTGCCACAAAATCAAGTCCAGCTGCAATGATGATACCAAAAGCTAGCGCGGATAAGGGAAAATCTGTAGTTCAAGGGAGAGCTTTTGTTGTGACATCCCAAATGGCGCGAAACTCGAACGAGGTGATAACCGGTAAGCTATTCATAAATTCTCGTGAAGTCTACGCTTTGTTAGATACTGGCTCTACCCATTCTTTTATCTCACCTGCATGTGCTCAGCGTTTAAACTTAACTCCTGAAAATTTGGACTTTGACTTATCAGTTGAAACCCCATTAGGAGAAATGACCATTACATCTACTGTCTATAAATCTTGCCTAGTTCAAATCAACAACCTCACATTACCTGTTGACCTTATTTCTTTGGAGATGCATGAATTTGATGTGATTTTAGGAATTGATTGGTTGACTACCCATCATGCTAAAATTGATTGTTTTCATAAGATTATTAGTTTTCATATTCCTAATCAACCTGTCATGCAAATTCAAGCAACTAAACCATTGAAATCTATAACTGTTATTTCTAGCCATAAAGCCATTCGTTTATTGAAAAACGGATGTCAAGCCTTTTTAGCTCATGTCACTGATTTGAACAAAAATACGTCAAACTTAAATGATATTCCCATTGTTAATGAGTTTCCTGACGTTTTTCCTGAAGAACTTCCTGGCTTACCCCCAAACCGTGAAATTGATTTTTATATTGATCTTGAACCCGGTACCAAGCCCATTTCCAAAGCTCCCTACCGAATGGCTCCCATTGAACTTCAAGAGTTAAAAGTCCAACTACAGGAATTGTTGGATACCGGTTTCATTCGTCCGAGTGCATCACCTTGGGGTGCTCCTGTTCTATTTGTGAAGAAGAAAGACGGGAGTATGAGATTGTGCATTGACTACCGAGAATTGAACCATGTCACCATCAAGAACAGGTACCCGTTACCTCGGATTGATGACATGTTTGATCAATTGCAAGGCGCTCAACATTTCTCAAAGATTGATCTCCGTTCTGGATATCATCAGTTAAAGGTTAAAGCTGAGGACATTCCAAAGACTGCTTTCAGAACTCGTTATGGGCATTATGAGTTCTTAGTCATGCCTTTTGGACTAACTAATGCTCCTGCAGCTTTCATGGACATGATGAACCGGATATTCAAGGAACATTTGGATCATTTTGTGGTTGTCTTTATTGATGACATCCTCATATACTCCAAGAGTCGCGAGGATCATGAACAACACCTGAGATTGATACTACAAAAGCTCCGTGAAAACAAATTATATGCCAAGTTGAAGAAATGTGAGTTCTGGCTTGAGGAGGTCGCGTTTCTTGGGCATGTGATTTCTAGTCAAGGAATATCAGTCGATCCTGCGAAGATTGAAACGGTACTAAATTGGGAACAACCCAAAACAGTAACCGAAGTCCGAAGTTTTCTGGGTCTAGCTGGTTATTATCGGAGATTCGTAGAAGGATTTTCTCGAATCGCCACTCCATTAACGCAGCTTACTCGGAAAAGCACAAAATTCATATGGAGCGAGGAATGCGAGAAAAGTTTCCAAGAACTCAAGAAGAGACTGGTTTCAGCTCCTGTTCTGACCATACCATCAGGATCAGGAGAATTTGTTATCTACAGCGATGCTTCTGGCAAAGGTCTAGGCTGTGTCCTTATGCAACATGGAAAGGTTATAGCCTACGCCTCTCGACAACTCAAAGATTATGAGAAAAATTATCCTACTCATGATCTAGAGTTGGCAGAAGTCGTTTTCGCGTTGAAGATCTGGAGACACTACTTGTACGGAGAAAAAGTGGATATCTATACGGATCATAAAAGTCTCAAGTATTTCTTCACCCAGAAGGAACTCAACATGCGACAACGACGTTGGCTTGAGCTGTTAAAGGATTATGACCACACAATCCAGTATCACCCGGGAAAGGCGAACGTTGTAGCTGACGCTTTGAGCAGAAAATCTTATGCAAGTACAAGTGCACTGCTGACAACACAAAAGTGTATTTTGTACGACTTGCAAAAGATGGAGATAGAGCTAAAGACACCAGGGACCCGCTCGAAGATTGCTCACGTGCGAGTAGAACCAACTTTAATCGATAAAATTAAAGCTGCTCAAGCTACCGATCCGGAACTGATAAACATGATAAAGAAAGTACAAGAAGGTGTCATTCTCGAAGCAAGAATCGACGAGAAAGGAATACTTCGAGTCAACTCTCGACTCTGTGTTCCTAACGATCCTGAATTAAAGCATAAAATCATGATGGAGGCACACAACACGCCGTTTGCAATCCACCCAGGAGGTACCAAGATGTATCGAGATCTTCGACATACATTTTGGTGGAACAATATGAAAAGAGAGATTGCGGAGTTTATCTCAAGGTGCCTAACTTGTCAACGTGTCAAGGCAGAGCATCAAGTTCCTAAAGGTCCATTACAATCACTTGAAGTTCCCGAATGGAAGTGGGAACACATCAATATGGACTTCGTGACGGGTCTTCCAAAAGTTTCTCAAGGCTTAGATGCAATTTGGGTGATCGTAGATAGATTGACCAAATCTGCTCATTTCTTGCCTATACGAGAAAACTTTTCACTTGAACGTCTTGCCGGTATGTACATAAATGAGATCGTGAGATTGCATGGCATGCCAGTTTCCATAGTTTCTGATCGAGATCCTAGATTCACTTCACGCTTTTGGATCAGTCTACAAAAAGCTATGGGCACTGAACTACGTTTTAGTTCTGCATACCATCCTCAAACGGACGGACAATCGGAAAGGACGATCCAGACCCTCGAAGATCTTTTGAGACTTTGTGTATTAGACTTCAAAGGAAGTTGGGATAAGTACTTGCCATTGGTGGAATTTTCTTACAACAACAGTTACCAAGCAAGCATAGGCATGGCTCCATTCGAGGCATTGTATGGAAGGAAGTGTCGCTCTCCAATATGTTGGAATGAGGTAGGAGAAGCAAAATTGTTGGGACCCGAGTTGGTACGCTTGACGACCGAAAAGATCCAAATGATCCGACAACGAATACAGACCGCACAAGAACGACAAAAGAGTTATGCTGATCTTCATCGGAGAGACGAAAATTTCAACGTCGGAGATCATGTATTCTTACGTGTTTCTCCATGGAAAGGGGTTACGAGATTCGGAAAGAGAGGAAAGCTCAACCCTCGATTTATTGGCCCATTTGAAATCCTCGATCGAATAGGAACCGTAGCCTACAGACTAGCCCTACCACCAAGTATGTCTCGCATCCATAACGTTTTTCACATATCTATGTTACGTAAATATGTGAAGGACCCAAACCACGTCATTGAGTTAGAACCAGACGTTATAGCAGAGGATTTAACATACGAGGAGGTACCTGTTAAGATCCTGGATAAGAAGGAGCAGATCCTACGCTCAAAGGTTATACCTCAAGTTAAGGTTTTATGGAGGAACCAAGATACTGAGGAAATGACCTGGGAGCTAGAATCTGAGATGAAATTTAAGTATCCTTACCTCTTCGATATGTCAGGTACGTCAATTTCGGGGACGAAATTTCATAAGGAGGGGAGGTTGTAAGACCCCGAATTTTATGAAATACAAAATTTAATTTTTCTTCATATATATTTTTTTTGAAACAGTAAGTGGTTAAATTAACAAAATTGAAAGTTAAGGATGTTATGTGCAAATTTTATTTTGTCGGACAATATTCGCTTTGTCGGGGAATATTCGTTTGGTCGGGGAATATTCGTGCCGTACGACGGCGCCGAAATAATAAATTATTGGTGGACCCTGTCGGATATAGAAAACGACAGAAATAACCTTTTTAAATAAAAATAGTCAACGGAACTGTTAAAATACCGGTGATAAAAGAATAGTAGCATACGGTAGTTTATGGTATTTTCTGTAGCACACGGTACTCTACAGTAACACACGGTATTGCATAGTGTCTCATATTATTGGTCTGATAATTGACACCGTAACTGTTACGCATCATTTCATCGATAATTGTCACTGCATAATATTTTATATTATCAATTCAATAATTGTTGTTACACAGTATTTTGCATTATTGATTTAATAATTGTCATTACACTGTATTTTATATCATTGAGTCAATAATTGTTGCTGCACTGTTTTTAAAATTATTGAACCTAATAATTGTCACAGTAACATATGCACAGTAATTCACATTATTGAAACAATAATTGTCATTACACAGTAACGTATGCTTTATTTTACATTATTGTTATCTCTATTATGATGTTATTTAAACAGTTGTATTTCATTAATTTATTGACTTGATATCTAAGAGCTAACTATACTGTATTTATAACTATTAGTCATAATAATTGAATTGATAAAGTTATTTGTTTATAATATAAAGTTAGGTGATTATTAGGTGATATGAAATGAATGGTGTAGATTAAAGTGTGAATTATTGTTAAATAATTGAATTGATTTGTTTATAATATAAAGTTAGGTGATTATTAGGTGATATGAAATGAATGGTGTAGATTAAAGTGTGAATTATTGTTGAATAATTAAATTGATTTGTTTATAATATAAAGTTAGGTGATTATTAGGTGATATGAAATGAATGGTGTAGATTAAAGATAATATAATATTTGAAATGGATGGTGTAGATTAAAAGATGATCTTTAAATGAATGGTTTAGATTAAATGAATGATAAGATTTTTGGCTATAAATAGAAGCCTTAACTTAAGGATTTTTCATAAACTTCCTTACTTGTTCTTTCTTTCTCTCTCTAAATACTTCTTGTGAAAGTTCTCTCTAAGTGTGCTTAAGTCATCTTGAGTATTTGTGAAGATCTATAAGTATACGTGTACTGTTCAAGTTAATCAACCTCATTTAAATCAATATCCAGTCATGTGTTGAGGTAAGGGATACCATCTTTTTCATCTTCCATTATTCAAACATACTATGGTAAGGGATTATCATTATTTGATTCTCGATAATAATATTGTTTCTTCCTTACTCATAAGACGTGCCTTTTATTTCCATGTATTAAATTGTGGGAATAACCTTACGGAGCGGATTGCCGCCTGTTGGTGAATAACCTTTCGTATTCATTCATTATTAATCTCTGAGAATAACCTTATGGAGCGGATTGCCGCCTGTTTGGTGAATAACTCTTTGTACTCAAATTCTATTAAATTGTGGGAATAACCTTACGGAGCGGATTGCCGCCTGTTTGGTGAATAACTCTTTGTACTCAAATTCTATTAAATTGTGGGAATAACCTTACGGAGCGGATTGCCGCCTGTTGGTGAATAACCCTTTGTATTAATTTCCTTCACCTTTTGTTAATCAAACCTGCTACGGTAAGGGATATTATTTTCTTTCATACTCCTAAATCGAAATTTATTATGGAACTATTGCTTCTATAATTCCTGAAAATATTATATGTTCTATAATAGTTGAACTTCATTATTTCAACTGAACCTTCCTATTTACGTGAACCTTTCTATTGAATTGTAACCGTTATTCTGAACTGTGGATCTTGAATATCATTTTTAAATTTCACTCCACATCATGTTGACAATTTGGACATTATTTGAATCTGTACAAAGTAAACTTCCGATACTTATTGTTATCCTATTTCTTCTGTTCATCATTTATATCATTCTAATCATCCAAAAATCAAGCTGTTGTGAATATCTGTGGCCGGGGGCACAGATGTGATATATTTGTTGAACAGATGATAGGTTAAAGGCGATATAATAGGTTAAAGGCGATACATCTGTTCGGTGTCTTTTATGGCACGTGGTGAATGTTCTCTTTGGCCCGTAGTGCAAAGATGAACTGTTGTTTGGTATGATTATGACCAAAGGCTGAATCTGGTATAATCATGACCGTTGGTGTTATAATGAATGTCTTTGGCCCGTAGTGCAAAGATGAACTGTTGATGTGCATGATTATGATCAGGAACTGTGAATTTGTATTATCTTGACTAATGATATTTCAGATGATAAAAGTTGATGATGTTTTTCCTAAAAAGAGAACCGAGTGGACATTATAGTCTGCATTATTCTTCTAATAGATTACTCATTCCGCTGCTATTATTGATCTGAACGTTGTTTAAGAATTTAACTGCAGTTTTTGATATAAACCTTGTAGTCTATTGTATTCTATCAAGAACTCAACTGTTGAAGACTAATGATAATTTATTCGTCATTATCTTAGTCATGATATTTCTTACTGGGCTATTTGAGCTCACCCTTTCTTTTGTTCCATTGTTTTTCAACAGGAGATGAAAACATAACAGGGTCTAGCCGGGGAATGGAGTGAGGGTCCGAGGAATAGTTATCATAGTCTTCACGTTTTGTAAAATAGTGTGGCAATAATAGTGAAGACTTAGTTGTGTATTATTATACACTGTATTGTTGTACGTTGTGCTTTGTTGTAATAATTTTGTTGTAGTCTTTTGACGACTCAAGTTTGGGCTGTGTGGGCCCAGATTTGGGGGCGTCACAGGTTCTTCTCCACTCTCCAATCATTCTACCGATTCCATACTCTTTGCGAATTTCTTGCATCTATCATTACCACGAATCCTAATCCTAACAAGCTACGTAATTTTCGTGTCTTAACGAGGTACGTAATTTTTGTACGTACAAGTGTATACATATATTTTATTCCAAAAATAACGTGTAATGTCTAATGAGTGACATAGGCCATCTATTTTTACCATGTACGCAACTAAATTTAAGAACTGAAAATGATGATCAACAAAGAGAAAACACAAGTTGATGTGTATATATATATATATAGCACATGGAGGAAGGCCGGAGCAGTAGTTGTTGGAAGTCAAAATTGGTAAGTAGGTTAGTTTGTCAAACCAACGACGGATTATATCACAACTGTTCAAATATGGAGTTAGTTGTAAGGAAATTAAGAAACCCGAAACAGAAGCTGCTAGCTAAATACAACCAATGGTTTCCTTGGCCTTAGTGCCTTACGATGACTAAAGGAGCTGTCTGGTTGAAATATTGGATGACACCTAACCAATATTTTTTGTCAATTCTCCATATCCCATTAATTTCGGCCTCCATTTTTGACTCTCTCGTCTCTCTTCTCTATATGCATGCATGCATGCATGCCCTCTAGTCTTCGATCGTGACAAGCACAGATATGTGTAACTTTCAGTCGAGGAATAAACTCCTCGACAATAATCGTATATATAAATTTCTTACCCAAGATAGAAAAAGGACGACAGAAATTTCTCATGGACTGACCCCTTAATCAAGTGATGAACGTAATTAATGACATTATTTGCATGCATTTCTCTCATTAAATAGGGGCCCACGGGTGACAACCATCACTCCAAGGTTGTTTCTGAAATAAAAGTAACAGTTTTGAATTTTTAAAAGATGTTTTAAAACAGTAATTAATATTATACAGATAAAAGATAATTATAAAAAATTATATACAAAATAATATGTCAAATTATAACTAATAAATATTTCACGATATATGGGTAGATCCAATAATTATAATGAATAACTACCATTCATATCATTTTATATTTTTCTTTTGTATTTAGGCTTTCGTTACCAAAATATTATTGGTTTTAATACTCTCTCAATCTCTCCATTTTATAATAATAGACATTTTAGATTTTATTTTTTTTAACTTACTCGTCGTTTGTACATTTCAGAAGAAAAAATATATATTTTTGATATTATTCCTAATTTTTTTCATTTATCTAAAAAGGAAATTTTTCTTGTGATGGTAATTTCTAACTTTTTCATAAAAAAGTAGTGATAGAAATCTACTATGGTACCCACGTGTTTGTGGGGTATAGCAGCATCTACATAAGGGATCATATTCCTACAATCCTACTAGTGCAATTAGTTATATTTTCCTTTGCCAAATTAATTAATTAGGTAGGCAGCTAGAGCTAGCTAAGCTAGTATATCAATGGCGGATGGCATCTCAGTCGGCAAAACACTTCTCAAGAACGAAGTTCTTCAAAAGGTATTACTTTATATCCTTAATTCCATTTCATTGCTTCTTCAAGGTATGCATTAATTGTATATACTTAACAATTGGAAATAGACCATATATATTCACAATTGGCTATGAAACAACCCATTTTATACCGTCAAAGTGATGAGATTGATCGTTATCGTTTCTTAAACTATTTGATATTTGACAGATGCAGTGAAGAAGCTAGCTTTGTATATATAAAATATGTAGATAGTTATAATAATAATATAATAAATAGTAACACACACACACATATATATATATCCCTTTTTGACACCTGATAAATTTTTCTAATCACAAATTTATTCATAAATACTTGATACCTTAATTGTTTTTAGAAAATATATAAATTAAATTATCATTTATTTTAAGAAGATTAGAGGGGGATATATATATAAAGGAGTGCAAATGATATGAGATTGAGAAAGTTATAAAAAATAAAAAAAAATTGACTCCTACAATAGAAATTTTTTTAAATTCCAGTTTTGTTTATTACACCTAAAAACTTTTAAATTTGTCATATATTATAAAATAATTTATTTTTTTTCAATCACTCTATAGTGTAGCTGCGTCCCTGGACAGATGGTTTAATGAATTTCTGAATGTTAGTAGCCTGATCTCCATATATATATATATATGTGTGTGTGTGTGTGTGTGTATGTATGTATGTATATTGATCAACAATAAACGAGTGCAGAAAACACATCTCTAAATTTGCAATATTCAATAATCACGTTCTATGTATATACACATTTTTATCCAAATTTTAAGGAGACAGATTGAGTTTATAAGACTCAAATAGAAGAACAATAATAACCACAACTGTTAAAACGAAACGGAAGTTAATTGAATCTGTCAACCTCCACTTTTCACTTTCGTTGTAGCCGTGAGTTGACCATAAAAATTGGATGCAATGCCATAAATTTAGTGCTTTACGGAAGTAAATAATCTTTACCAAAAGTGTAATGTTAGAAGTCTCATTTTATTTTTTTTCCGAAAAATGATGTGTTATCATTACATTCGTTGACCACATTTCTTGTGATTGGTTATCTCATTAAGTGTCAAATGTCTTATTAAATATCACATAATTTGAGACAATTTAAAATGACTCCTAGCATTATCCTTTCCGAAACAGGTAACTTATAAGTACTCCATTTCCCCTGTAATCTTTCAAAAATATTTTCTTTGCTCATTGCCTTCTTTCAGTACACTGCGCTTATGGGGTTTGTTATCACTACTCGGTGGTGGTTCTTGAATTGAACCACTATGGATTTGTATCCCTACTCGTAAATAGAAGAAGACCTTTCTTTCTTAGTTGTCACACATTAGACCCTAATGTACAGTTGATTTTTCAGTCAAACATTTGTTGAAATAGTCAAACTAGTATGTATTTCTTACATGATACTTCAAGGATTGTCAGTCAGTACTGAAGTTTGATTCTAAAAAAAAATAAAAAATTGTTGCAGTACATCTTAAATACCAGTACATACCCAAGGGAGCATAAGCTACTCAAGAAGATAAGAGAAGTCACATTCCAAAAATATGGCAAGAGGTGAGTCTATACATATGGATTTTATTTATTTACTTACAACTCTACAAGTCAAATATGCTCAAATTCAGAGTAATTTACTTGCATCATAAATTTTAATGCATAGAAGTCGTAAAATGGTTTGATAATTTCTGTAGAGCAGAGATGTGCGTGCCGCCTGATGAAGGGCTACTCTTGTCGATGCTTTTGAAATTAATGAATGCAAAAAAGGCATTAGAGATCGGTGTTTTCACCGGCTACTCTCTCCTGGTCACTACCCTTGCATTGCCTCATGATGGACAGGTAGATACTGCTCCGCTGTGTTTGCTAAATTTGAATTAATTGCTACCTCGGTGCATTTTGTTTTTCCTTCATGGTACTTTCTTTTTCTGATCAACACACCTCAAGTAAAATGAGCTTAGGATTAATGGAGAATTAATGATCTAATCATAGTATATGTCTCTGGATGATCTATTGCTTAATTATGTAGCAAGAAGGAGGTAAATTTTGAATTTGAAAATACTTCTAATTTACTTTCAAAAGTCAATAACTATTTAATATTTGGAAACTGATGGAGTATGTATTAACTTGTATAAAACCCTTGTTCTAGTGATACTGAAATTTTATAGTTGATGCGACACAAGGACCTTCCTACTACCCTATAACTAGATTCCTTCTTTAAAGACACTAATTACGAATCTTATGGTTCTTCTTACCGAGTTTGACAGATAGTAGCCATAGATCCAAATCGAGAGGCATATGAAGTTGGTCTGCCATTCATTCAAGAGGCTGGCGTCGAGCACAAGATCAACTACATTCAGTCAGATGCCATTGCGGCTTTGAATGAGATATTGAACAATGTAAGTAATGCAAATGATGTAAAATTGCGCATTTTGGAATTATACAATCACATAAATGCATATGATTCATTAAGGGGGAATTCCTTGTATTAATATACATTTTCATAATCAGCCCCAAACCTTTAACTATCACCCCATTTGGCCTCTACAGATTGCTGCTTAAAACATCTTGATTTTTGGCCAACTTTGCAAACAATTTTCTTGTTTCTATGACCTGGATTTAACCACTATATACTGCCTGAGTTTCATAGTTATTGTTTGCTCAATTACACTTGCTAAATAAATTTCTTCTCCCATAAATAAATAGATATCCTTTATTCTGCATCGTAAGTAGTCCATCAGCATTCTCAATCAATAACTAAATGCAAGTTTTCGGGATAATTTATTATATAGTTGGATAATATATTTCATGCGTATGATGCAGGGTGAGCAGCATAACACGTTTGATTTTGTGTTTGTGGATGCTGACAAGACAAACTACCACCGGTACCATGAGCTAGTATTGAAACTGGTAAAAATTGGAGGTGTTGTGGCCTATGATAACACTTTATGGTATGGTTCAGTTGCTATTAATGAAGCAGAAATAGAAGATATGAGTGGGATTGGCTTAGACAGCTTTACAGCTGACCAGAAGGCGATTGTCAATCTGAACAATAGCCTAGCCTCGGACCCAAGAATTGAAATCTCTCAAATTCCAATTGGAGATGGTTTGACCTTGTGCAGGCGCATCATTTGATCAATTGGTTATGTTAGCTTTGCATCTTCCCATGGTAATAATATGACTTGATTATAATAATGACGCAACGATCTGGGGTTAGTAGTCACTAGCTTGACTACCAATAGATTATTTGGAAATAATTTTACGATTTAAAACGGAGTATGCATTTCTTTTTTCAGTAACTAAATGTGCGCATGCATGTTATTACTCATAAAAAAGTTGAATGAACAATAAATATTCAAATTGTAAACAAAGTGTTTATCTTGAATCAGAGTGTTTTTATCCCTGCATTGTTTCTATCAACTTTGTAGGAGTTTGCAAGTTTTGAAATGATTTTTCTGGTTGATGCCTTGATGGTTCCAATTTTTTACGAAACACTGATGAATTCTGCCGTCTCTAAGGATGATGATTACCATTCAACTTTTTGAATTTTATATATGCTGAAAGATTTGGAGACCTGAACTGAAGAGACAAAATTATAATTTTGTCAACTAGTTTCAATCACAATTCATTTGTTTTCTTCCATCATTCCTCGGTTCCGAAACATGCACTGCAGTCTGCAGTACTACTCTTGGTCTAGTAGTTTACTTGTCTCTGAGTGTTTACCTATATGGCTAATGGCTATATCTAAGAATAATCTAAGTTGGAGTTAATTGAATAAAAATCAGGTTTGTGGAATAGCATACATAAATCAGGACACTTAAATATTATCTATATGATCCATGTTTGTATTTAATCTTGTTTCAAGAACTGCAAGAGTCTCTGTGGTAGGTTGGATCATATTGTTCAAGGTTTGGGTTGGGACTAGGAAAGATGCATGGAAGAACTTGTAGATTTGACCCAAAAAAACAGAATAACAATTTGGTAATAATTTATGTGTTGTAGATGGATAATTTGACTGGGCGAAAACTTTGATGCCTGATTATGTAACTATATTATAAGAAAAAATACAAGTACATAACATCTAGTGACAAAATGCATCTTAATCTATAAAAAATGGGATCTGGTACGGAAATTCGTATCAAACTCCATTTTTTAGTAATTGAGATGGATGTAGTGTTTGATTTTATTACCGAACATTATATATATAGTATTGTCCATATTATAAAGCCGGAGGCTTTATTGAAGGATAGTTTTTGCTAAATTAGACAGAAATAATCATTCAGTAAAAAAAAAATTAATTAAAAAATATTTTAATTAAATTTATTTAAAATATTTTTTTAATTAATTTTTCATTTGCTGAATTAGACAAAAATAATCGTTCAGTAAAAAAAACTTACACATCAGCAACCACCTCATATAATTTTTTTAAAATTACACATCACCAGTTACCTCAACAAAGATTAGCCATAGTTTAATTTTTGGGTATTCTGAAAGGATTTTCAATAGTACAATGATTAATTTGTTAAAAAAAATAGCTCATTGATTAAATTGATAACATTTGTAAAGGTGGTTGATTTTTTTGGTCATTAAGCCAACTTAATTTTATCTCTTATTGATTAAGAGATAATAAAAGTCAAACAAAATTTTAATAAATAACTTTATTCTCTTACCGATTCAATTATAGAATTGTTAAAAGGTATGAAGCAATAAACAAATACAACCTAAGTATTGATTTATTACAGTTGGCTGTACTCCATTTTTTCCTCTTCAAATTCTCTCAATAGTATGAATCAATGTTTTCAAATTCGGATCGGTCAGCGAATTAAAAAGCATACTGGGTGGATAGGTCACTGGTTCAATCAGTGATCGAACCGTTATTGAACCGATGACGTTATAAATACATAAAATATATATATATTATTAATAATTAATAAAATTTTAAAACATCTAATTTTTTATAAGATAAAATATAGTGAAATAATGTTATAATATTAGTAAAAATATATAATTTTAAAAATAAAAATATTTTAGTAGGAAAAAAAAAACTTTAAAACCGAATTAACTAACCGATTTTATTAGTTGAATCGATGGTCAATCAAATTTTAATCAGATCAATAAAAATTAATTTTTAAAATTAAATCAAATCGATGTGTCAATCAATTTTAGTCAGACGGCCAGTCTGATTCGAATTTTAAAACAGTGGTATAAATATATCGGATATTTGAATTGTTGGGAATGTAAAATACATTTAACGATTCTAATCTTTTATAAAATTGATCACTTCACAACCTCGCTCAGCGTGATATTTTCAGCTTAGGCCAAAACAAATTTTTTTCCCTTGACCTCCTTTCTCTCACTGTATCACAGTATACGAAAAAAAATAAAAAAATAAAACGAGTGTCGTTATCCCAAACAAAATTGACACCAATTAATAAAGTACATGAGAGAATATTAAATACTTTTTTAATTTTAAATTATAAAATTAATATTAA
This sequence comes from Hedera helix, assembly GCA_947179155.2. NCBI lineage: Eukaryota > Viridiplantae > Streptophyta > Magnoliopsida > Apiales > Araliaceae > Hedera > Hedera helix. The sequence continues at coordinate 41,527,574 of OX359277.1, forward strand.
TTTATTAAAAATTAATTTAATTTTTTTTTATAATTAACAGTATTTTTAAATAGTTTATAATATTTATAATTATACTAACTTAAAATAAATAAATTTGTGTTAATTTTAAATTTAAAAATATTAACTTTTAAAAAATCAATAATAATCGTATAATTTAGAACGGATAGAGTAATTTTTATTTATTACCCATGGTCCCTGCATATAGTGTATTAGGGGAATTGTTTTTTTTTTTTTTTAATTAGTGGGCAAGATAATCTTTTTAAAATATTTTAGTATATTTAATTGTCTTTTGTTAAAAAAAAAATAAAAAAAATCTGTACTTGCGACCATTTTTTAGGGGACGGGAAATGATGATAACGAATGAAGGAGGTTCTCGTTCTCTTTCTTGTTTTTCATTTTGGCTCTCTCCCTTAGCTCTTACGTGTTGTGTCTATTTTTCCTTTTCTTTGCCTATTTTGTCTAACACCCTCTTTTGCAGTATTAAATTAGAGAGGAAAAAAAAAGTGAGAATATCTTTGAGCTTTTTAATAGAAGAGAAAAAAAGAAAATAAAATGAGAAGGTGTCTTGGAGTTTAAGTAGTTAGAGAAAAGAAAAGAAAGTGAAGAAAAACAAGGCTTATTTTGCCTAAAAAAATTCTTCTCACTTTTGTAAAGAAAGTGAGTCTTTCTTCTAAGTTGGCTAAATAAATCATAAAGTTATATATATATATATATATATATATATATATATGTGTGTGTGTGTGTGTGTGTGTGATATATGTGTGCACGCGCGTTAAATTTCAGTTATACTAATAATTTTAATAATAAGATTTTGGTATTTAAATTGTTATTTAAATATATTGTTCATGGTTAATATTGTATTTGGATCACATAAATCAAAGGGAAATAGAATAACTAATTTTTATGAAATGTAAAAAATATGTTTTGTTGTTTTATTGAAATGGAATGAATTATTTTATTTTCTGTCAAATTAGTGCATTTTATTTTAAAAACTATAAAATTACTCTTTCCATTCTTTATTTTATTTTCTTCTATATTTTTTTTTTACCTTGATAATAAAACAGACAGCACATTACCTAATAATAATGCACGGACGCATGAATGAGTTTGTGATAAAGGTCTTTACATATATTTATTCCAAAAAAAAAATGTGTTACGTCTAATAAGAGACATAGGTCACGAGAAATTATTCGGTGATTCAGGAGTAAATGAATAATATGATCCTCTTTCACATAACAATGAGGTTCATAAGTGACGGACCACAATCCAAGGGATTCTTTTTAACTTTGGGGTCAAAAATTCTGTTGAATACACCAGATCGATAACCAAGAGGCAACAAGTGGATTATTACTAAATTGTTTTAGTTATCTAAAATGTAATTTTTTTTCTCATATTAGTAATTTCCTACTTTTCATATAAAGGTAGGATAGAAACTACCCATTATGTGTGTGGTATAGCAGCATTTCACAGCTGAAGGTTACGTTACGTAAGGGATCATAATCCTACATTCCTACTAGTGCAATTATTTATATTCCCCTTTACCAAATTAATTAATTAAGTAGGCAGCTAGAGCTAGCTAAGCTAAGTATATCAATGGCGGATGGCATCTCAGTCGGCAAAACACTTCTCAAGAGTGAAGCTCTTCAAAAGGTATTACTTTTTATATCCTTAATTTCATTTCATTGCTTCTTCAAGGTATGCATTAATTGTATATACTTAACAATTGGAAATACACCATATATATTCAGAATTGGCTATATATGAAGCAATTCTCAGCCAACCCATTTTTATATCGTCAAAGTCATAAGATCGATCGTTATCGTTTCTTAATTTATTTGACAGATGGTTTAATGAATTTATGAATATCAGTCGTATGATCTCCATAAATATATATATATATATATATATATGTATTGGAAATAGGCCATATATATTCACAATTGGCCATATTTATTTGATGATACTGTGTCACTCCTTTGTTATCCTCTTATTTCATTAGCTTATTCGTATTTTTACTCTTCTACTCTCCCATGTGCGTGTATGTGTGAATGTATTAGATTTAAGAACTGAAAATGACGATCAACTTGATCAATGATAAACGAGTGGAGAAAACACAACTCTAAATTTTCAGTATCCAATAATCATGTTCTATGTATATACTCATTTTTATCCTAATTTTAAGGAGACAGATTGAGATTATAATTAAGACTCAAATAGAAGAAGAATAATAACCACAACTGTTAAAACGAAACGGAAGTTAATTGAATCTGTCAACCTCCGCTTTTCACTTTCGTTATAGCCGTGAGTTGACCATCAGCATTCTCAATCAACAAGGAAATTCAAGTTTTCGGGATAATTTGGTATATACTCGGATAATATATTTTCATGCAAATGATGCAGGGTGAGCAGCATAACATGTTTGATTTTGTGTTTGTGGATGCTGACAAGCCAAACTACTACCGGTACCATGAGCTAGTGTTGAAACTGGTAAAAATTGAAGGTGTTGTGGCCTATGATAACACTTTATGGTATGGTTCAGTTGCTAATGAAGCAGAAATAGAAGATATGAATGGGAGTGGCTTAGACAGCTTTGCAGCTGACCAGAAGGCGATGGTGGATCTGAACAATATCCTAGCCTCGGACCCAAGAATTGAAATCTCTCAAATTCCAATTGGCGACGGTTTGACCTTGTGCAGGCGCATCATTTAATCAATTGGTTATGTTATCTTTGCATCTTCCCATGGTAATAATATATATGATTTGATTATAATAATGACACAACAATCTGGGGTTGGTAGTCACTAGCTTGACTACCAACAGATTGTTTGGAAATAATTTTATGGTTTAAAGCGGAGTATGCATTTCTTTTTGCAGTAATTATGTGTGTGAATGTTGTTATTCATATTCATGTAGTGTTGGGCTATTTTTTTGGTAGTTGATAAAATTTGATGAGGTCTAATATTTTCTTTGCCAACTCTCTTTCACAATCATTTTGATATGTACAAAGGTATTCCCTTAGTTATTACAATTGTGATTGAATCTCACTTGCAACAATTGTTATGGCAGAAATGTTAATAGGGTCACGGATCTTAAAATGGATGATCCGGGCTAGGGAGATTAGTCCGACTGTGGTTGAAAAACTTCACATTATCAAAAAAAAAAAAAAAAATCAATTTTCACTCTACTCTTGCATAATTGCATTTCCTTCTCCCTAATTAACCACCCTTCAAACTAACTGTTTTCAGTTACTATGGACTGCCAAAAGCAGGACCATATATCGTTGGCCCAATTCTATAGCCTAATTACAAATTTGCAAGTCAGTCTGACCCGGCTACATTGTGAACCAGTTAAGGCTGGTTTGACAGTCAGGAGCACTATCCGGAAGTTGGGGGGCTTTTATGAGAGAGAGAGAGAGAGATGAACATGAATGCATGCATGTGGATATTAATTTGGTGAAATGGATTGGATTTTTAAGTAGTTTGAGATCAAGAAATGGATGGTGATACAATTCCCTTACTTATATTATTTTCATTTAAGTTAAAACTCTTGTATAATATACTCCTCCCATCCCACTTTTGTTTGTCAAGTAAAGTTATCGAAATTCATTCAAAATAATTTTAGAGTCCATAAGTAACAACATTTTCTTTGAAACAATATTTCGGAATCAATAATTACTATCACTTCAATATTTTTCTTTGGCCACAACAAAAAAATAAAAATAAATAATAATAATTAATTAATAAAGCATAAATATGAAGCAAACGTTCCTTTGATCCCCATTGATTTATTAACATTTGTACGTATAAGATGACTAAAGCTCATTTTTGAGTTCCATTCCTCGTCAACATTTTTTTTTTAATTTTCTTCCAAAATCATATTGCTTCTAACAAATTAAGACGACATATTTAACAATTAATATGCTTTATCTTAAACCTGTTATTTGTTTTTTTTTTAATTTTTTATTTGACAAAAGGAGATTTATATTTGGAAAATTGTTAAGAATGTTTGTGATTGGTACAAACTGAAGCCATGCATCCTTTTAACGGTTGGAGGAATAGTTTATGAAATGTGCACCCAGCCGTTCTATTTACTTTAGGAATATATGTATATATTGATATATTTATATTAGTCTCGTAGTTAGGTCGACTTGTCAAAGTGATACCATCTAAGACATAGTCTTGTAAAGGAAGCAAAAATATGTAAAATAAGAAAATGCGGTGGAAATATTAATTTATGTTTATGAATTAATGCAAATAGTAAGCAAAGGCTTTTGTTGATCCCTTGTACAAAAAAGGTGCATATTGGTGGGAATATTATTCATTCCTTTTCTAATTTATTGGGAGTTAATATGTTCCTCTATCCTTTGATTACCTTTCTTACAGTAGACCACTTTGATGTTTTCCGAAGTAGTCGTAAGTCTCTTGGATTGAGCAGTGATTCTGCAATTACAGGAATTATCACTACGGTCTGTGTCTACATATGTAAGTGAGTCTGTATCTTAGACATATGTGGTAACAGCAGATAAGTAAAGCCATGAATATGTTTATATGATTGTTATTTCATTTCACTACCTAGTACATATTCATTACTTGTTCTCTATTCCTTTTATTTTAGCAGTGGCTTCTTTTGAAGTATCACATGCAACGAGAATCCACCTTTGTGGCTCCTAAATCCCTCAACTAAGGATTTAGTATCTCGGATTTCTATCAATCCTCTTTGTGCAGAATAGAAGACCAGCATTGTAGAATAGGTTTTTCAAAAATTATTATGAATCGTTTATTCAGATCTAGAACAATTCTTCAGTCAGTTCTAGATCTTCTTTATCTTCTATTCCTGACATAGTGAACCAAGAAGAACATGGTTATGAGAACCTTAGTCAAGATTTGGGAAACTGGAATATCCCCAGTATCTCTCCCAAAGAAATTTATCAGTCTACCTTTTTAGATAATTTCAAGTCAGACTATAGTGTCAAAACTGTTGAAAAAATTTATGCTATTAATAAAGATCATGAAACTTGTAGTTTGCTCACTACAGAAGTCATCAACAAACAAAGAAGAAAAGGGTACAACTTTATCCATATCGGATTAATTCAAGTTGCTGTTAACCCTTTAAGTATTAAAGGAATTAATTCAAGTATCTTGTTGTGTCTTAGGGATGCTAGATACTTAAATTTCCATCCGAGTATCTTAGGAATAATGGAATCTAGTCTGCATAATGGACCTGTCCATTTTAATTGCTTTCCAGATTTTACATTAAGCCTAAGCGACCCTCATTTATTAAAAGCTTTAACTCTGAATATTAAAACTGCTGGTGAGATTACTCAGATGATTGAAGGATCTCAAGCTTTAGCTTTAATATACAGAATTTATTATAAAACAATGAAAACTAATTTAAATGTAAAAGCTTTAAGTAAAAGTCCAAAAGATAAGACTATTTTAATTCAAAGTAGCACCAGTGATGCTAATATTCAAGTTCCAAAGACTCTTCTTTGGAAAGATGTGACTCTTCCGAGTCAGTGGATATTAGACAACGAGGTACCACAGAAACCAGTTATAAATGAAGTTATTAACTTTGAGAATGTTAAGCAATACTTAGATGGCACTGTCAGAATAAGTTTTGATGACTCAAGACTTAGACGACCACTAATTATTGAAGATATTACCAGTCAGTCTTCCAACCATAGCAGAAAAGATTCTGATCTATTAGGAAAGACTAATTTACCTGATGTAAAATTAAAAGGAATTTATACTGAAGGACAAACAAGTCATCCTTGTTGTGACAAGTTTGAACCAGTTAATCAACCTGAGGATGATGAATCTCAGAATTTATCTCCTACTCAGTCTGATTTTGGACCTAAACCAGTCCATCATCAACTTAGAGTTATTAAAAAAGAATTTAAAATAAATGATCAATATTTAATTAATGATTTTAATTCTAAAGAAAATAAGCCTAAAAGACATCTCTTTCGTGCTAAACACAACGAACAAGAGAGAGAAAAAATAGTTAAAAAATGGAGAAGATTTGTGACTAAAGAAAAAATAAATATTACATTCTATTCCTGGTATGATAAATATTATGGAAAATGTAATGTTATAACTAAGCATAAATGGACTAAAGAGGATAAATCCACTATTTCTTCCAGTCACCCTCCTCTTGAATCAATAATTATCTCGGTAAAAGATGCTCATGTTACTGCCAGTCCGTTTAAAGACCCAGATGGTAATAACAAGAGAATTATTGAACAAAACAATTTTACTAACCAGTACCTTGCTTCTATAGGTAAACAGTTAGATAAAATCGAAGAAAAATTTGATGAAAAATTAAATATCCAACTAAGTAAACCTGAGAAACCTTTACTTAGTCTCCCTGAAAAGAGAGTTGGATTGAGTTTACCTATCTCAGACAAAGAACTTGCTAAAACCATTGACAAACTTATCAAAAAACTTGATAAGTCTGAACCTAGTGAAACTAGAATGTTAGCAGTTATCGACCAAACCCAAGATCAAAGTCAATCAGATACGCCATCTGATGATTCTGAACTTGATGAAACAATTAATCAGTTTAGTAAACTAACCTTTAAAACTCTGAATCCTACTAGTACTACAAAAAATTGGTATACTAGACCAACCCCTCCAGACTTACAGTTTGAAGAAAGGAATCTAGATAATCAATTTTCTGTTTCTGCTAATAAGATTTATGAATGGAATATTGATGGTTTTAGTGAGCAACAAATTTTAAATAAATTAAATCATATGTCTATGGTTGCAAACGGTTACTTGACTAATTTCCCTGAAATAAGTCAAGCTGGTATAGTTGAGTTATTAGCTACTGGATTCACTGGAACACTTAGAAGCTGGTGGGAGAATCATCTTACTGAAACTTCTAAGCATTCTATAATTCATGTTATCCAAGTGGATAATGATGGTAATCCAATAGTTAATGAAGTCTTAGGAATTGGCCCCCCTGATGGTGTCAATACTCTTATTTATACTATAATTAAGCATTTTATTGGAACTCCTAGCAACATTACTGATAGGATCCATGACCAACTTAGTAACCTTAATTGCCCTACCTTAAGTGACTTTCCTTGGTACAAGGATGTGTTTATTAATAGAGTTATGATGCGTGAAGATAGTAATAAATCTTTTTGGAAAGAAAAATTCATAAATGGTTTACCTAGTTTATTTGCACATAAAATCAGAGAAGAGTTATCTAAAACCTTAGGTTTTATTGACTATGATAGTTTAACCTATGGTGATATTGTTAGTCAAATTCAAAAAACTGGTTTAAAAATGTGTATTGATTTTAAACTTAGTAAACAAGCTAATAAAGATAAAAACAAAGCTAAATATGAATTGGGAACATTCTGTGAACAATATGGTTTGCCGCCTGTTGCCCCTTCTAGAAAAAAACATATTAAGCACTATAAAAAAGATAATTATAAAACTAGAAGAAAATATAAAAGTTATAATAACAAAGATGATTATTATAAAAAACAGTCACCTTATAAGAAAAAATCTTATAAAAAACCCTCTTATAACCCTAAGAAGAAAAGTTATAAAAAATTTGATAAAAGTAAAGTTATTTGTCACAACTGTGGTAAGCCTGGTCATTACAAAAATGAATGCAAAGTAAAAGAAAAACTTAAGCAGTTAAAAATCACTAATGAAGATACTGAACAAATTCTAGAATTAATGAGAATAGAAAATCACTCTAGTGAGGATAACTACGATGATGTATTTTCTGATTCTTCTAATAATTCTAGTAGCAGTAATAATCCAGATGTCACCCTTGGATGTCTGGATAGTTGCTGTAATAAAAAACTTAATGTTATTAATAAGGTTAATGTTCTTACTGCTAATGAAGAAGAACAAAATTTACTTATAGAATTAATAGGTAAAATTACTGACCCTAAATTAAAGAAAAGATATACTAAACAATTAAAAGATTTATTAATAAAAGATAATCCTGCTGATAAGCTTAATAAGGTTAAAGAAAAGCCTGTTTTTAGCCTTAATAAAACTCTTGAGAGGTTTAAGAATCCTGTTAAAGAAATTACTTTACCAGAATTACATTCTGAAGTAAAAAATATGAAGAAAGAGATTTCTTTGTTAAAACAAGAAATTGAAAACATTAAAGCTGAAAAAACTATTGCTGTTTATAGCAGTAGTGATGAAGAAGAAGCTAGTATCCATTCGGAAGATGAATCTCATTCTTCTAATAAGGATAAAGCTGAAACTTCAAATAGTCAATTTGAATTAATTGAACAAGGTAATTCTTTGAAAATTTTAAAAGATATTACTATCCAAAAATGGTATATTAATATAACCTTAGTTATTAATAAGACCTTTATTTTGGAACTCCCTGCTCTTGTAGATACAGGTGCTGATCTTAACTGTATTCAAGAAGGATTAATTCCTACCAAGTTTTATGAAAAAACAAGTGAAAGACTTAGCTCCGCTAATGGTAGTCAAATGGAAATAAAATATAAATTGCCTAAAGTTCATATTTGTCAAGATAATGTCTGTTTTAAAACATCTTTTGTTTTAATCAGAAACATGACTGACAAAATAATTTTAGGATTACCATTTATATATTTATTATATCCATTTACAACTACTACCAAGGGATTGTCAAGTAATCACCTTGGACAAAAGGTCACCTTTAGCTTCATAACTGAACCTAAAGAAAGAGACCTTCAGAGTATTCAAGAACAGTCAATTACTAAATATTTAAATATTTTAAATAACAAAACCAAGCATTTAAGTTATTTAAAAAATGAAATCGATTATAAAAGAGTTGAGAAACGATTAAGAACCCCTGAACTCAAAAAGAAAATAAAAGATTTCCAAGATATTTTAAATAAAAATGTTTGTTCTAATTTACCTCATGCTTTTTGGCACAGAAAAAAGCATATTGTTAGGCTACCTTATGCTAAGGAATTTAAGGAACATTTAATTCCTACTAAGGCTAGACCTATACAAATGAATCATGAGTTAATGGAATTCTGTAAGCAAGAAATTAATGATTTACTTGCTAAAGGATTAATTAGGAAAAGTAAGTCTCCTTGGTCTTGCCCTGCTTTCTATGTCAATAAGAATTCTGAGATAGAAAGAGGTGTTCCCAGACTTGTTATTAACTATAAACCTTTAAATAAGATTTTGGAATGGATTAGGTATCCATTACCAAATAAAAAGGATTTAATTGGTAGATTAAGCCATGCAGTTGTCTTTAGCAAATTCGACCTTAAGAGTGGATTTTGGCAAATTCAAATTCATGAGGAAGATAGATATAAGACAGCCTTTACTACACCTTTTGGTCACTATGAATGGAATGTCATGTCATTTGGCCTTAAGAATGCTCCTAGTGAATTTCAAAATATTATGAATGATATTTTGAACCAGTTCAGTCATTTTGCAATTGTTTATATTGATGATGTTCTAATTTTTTCAAATTCTATTGAAGAACATTGGAAACACCTAAATTCATTCTTTAGAACTATTCAGACTAATGGATTAGTTCTATCCCAGTCCAAATATAGTTTGTTCCAAACTCAAGTAAAATTCCTTGGCCTTAATATCCAGTATGGTCATATTCACCCCATTCATAGAGCTATCCAATTTGCTAGTAAATTCCCAGATGTTATTTCTGACAAAAATCAACTTCAAAGATTTTTAGGCTCTCTAAATTACATTAGTGAGTTCTATAAAAATCTGCGGATTATATGCAAACCTCTTTTTGATCGCTTAAACAGTAATCCCCTTCCTTGAACAGATATTCATACTTCTGTTGTCCAAGAGTTAAAAAGGCATGTTAAGACTCTTCCTTGTCTAGGAATAGCTAACCCTACTGCCTTCAAAATAGTTGAAACCGATGCCTCTGAAATTGGCTTAGGAGGTATTCTCAAGCAAAAGTTAACTCCTACTTCTTCTGAGCAACTTGTTTGTTTTTACTCTCATGCTTGGAATCCAACTCAGTTAAACTATTCAACTATTAAAAAAGAAATTTTATCCCTAGTTTCATGCATTAATAAATTTCAAAGTGATTTATTAAATCAAAAGTTTTTAGTCAAAATTGACTGCAAATCTGCAAAATACGTTTTAGAAAAAGATGTAGAAAATATCGCTTCTAAACAGATTTTTGCTAGATGGCAAGCTATTTTATCTATTTTTGATTTTGATATTGAATATATTAAAGGAAGTCAAAACTCTATCCCAGATTTTCTGACTAGAGAATTTATCCAATCAGGTACCCAAAATGAGTGAGAGAGATAAACAGAAACGTGATCGAGGTAAAGCTCCTGTCTCTGGACAGCCAAGTAAAACTCCTGTTTCAGGACAATCTGGTAAGGGAACCATGGTTCCAATTCCTCATCCCAGTTATACAGTTAGACCTCTTACCACCCAATTCCAGGTTTTAGGCCAAATCCCTAAACCCTATAGTTCAGCCCTTGCCAGTCAGCCCAAACCTTATGATCCCTTTGAATCCCAAGCCCAGAGCCAGATTCAAAAACCTAGTCAATTCAAACCTACTTCTCAATATATACCAAATTATGAAGTTAACCTTTTCTTTGTTGAACCTTACATGGACGACAAAAATGAGCCAATTAAACTTGCTGCCCAGTTTTTTCCTCCTGGTTGGCATTTCGCCCCTCAGGCCCCTTACAAAACACTTACTTATTATAAAAATATTTTAGTAAAAACTGAATCTGTCAATATTAAACCAATTTTTGATAAAAATGACAGTTCAAAAATTATTTTTCACTCTCTTTACATTAAGAAAATCATTTCGGGGGAGGATTGGGAGAACCATCGATATACCAATCGTCTTTCTGATATGAGAGTTATTGAGGAAGGTCTTGAAGGATCTTTTAGTAACTATTTTTGTTATTTTGATTATATGGATGCTTGGCATAAGATCTTTCTTCACCAAGGTTCCAACTTCAGTCACTCTTGGTTTATCCAGTTTGACCACAAATTCAAAAGTCAGATCCCGATTTGGTTCACCCTTTGGTTGTGACGCCCCCAAATCTGGGCCCACACAGCCCAAACTTGAGTCGTCAAAATACTACAACAAAATTATTACAACAAAGCACAACGTACAACAATACAGTGTATAATAATACACAACTAAGTCTTCACTATTATTGCCACAATATTTTACAAAACGTGAAGACTATGATAACTATTCCTCGGACCCTCACTCCATTCCCCGGCTAGACCCTGTTATGTTTTCATCTCCTGTTGAAAAACAATGGAACAAAAGAAAGGGTGAGCTCAAATAGCCCAGTAAAGAATATCATGACTAAGATAATGACGAATAAGTTATCATTAGTCTTCAACAGTTGAGTTCTTGATAGAATACAATAGACTACAAGGTTTATATCAAAAACTGCAGTTAAATTCTTAAACAACGTTCAGATCAATAATAGCAGCGGAATGAGTAATCTATTAGAAGAATAATGCAGACTATAATGTCCACTCGGTTCTCTTTTTAGGAAAAACATCATCAACTTTTATCATCTGAAATATCATTAGTCAAGATAATACAAATTCACAGTTCCTGATCATAATCATGCACATCAACAGTTCATCTTTGTACTACGGGCCAAAGATATTCAATATAGCACCAACGGTCATGATTATACCAGATTCAGCCTTTGGTCATAATCATACCAAACAACAGTTCATCTTTGCACTACGGGCCAAAGAGAACATTCACCACGTGCCATAAAAGACACCGAACAGATGTATCGCCTTTAACCTATTATATCGCCTTTAACCTATCATCTGTTCAACAAATATATCACATCTGTGCCCCCGGCCACAGATATTCACAACAGCTTAATTTTTGGATGATTAGAATGATATAAATGATGAACAGAAGAAATAGGATAACAATAAGTATCGGAAGTTTACTTTGTACAGATTCAAATAATGTCCAAATTGTCAACATGATGTGGAGTGAAATTTAAAAATGATATTCAAGATCCACAGTTCAGAATAATGGTTACAATTCAATAGAAAGGTTCACGTAAATAGGAAGGTTCAGTTGAAATAATGAAGTTCAACTATTATGGAACATATAATATTTTCAGGAATTATAGAAGCAATAGTTCCATAATAAATTTCGATTTAGGAGTATGAAAGAAAATAATATCCCTTACCGTAGCAGGTTTGATTAACAAAAGGTGAAGGAAATTAATACAAAGGGTTATTCACCAACAGGCGGCAATCCGCTCCGTAAGGTTATTCCCACAATTTAATAGAATTTGAGTACAAAGAGTTATTCACCAAACAGGCGGCAATCCGCTCCGTAAGGTTATTCTCAGAGATTAATAATGAATGAATACGAAAGGTTATTCACCAACAGGCGGTGTAAGACCCCGAATTTTATGAAATACAAAATTTAATTTTTCTTCATATATATTTTTTTTGAAATAGTAAGTGGTTAAATTAACAAAATTGAAAGTTAAGGATGTTATGTGCAAATTTTATTTTGTCGGACAATATTCGCTTTGTCGGGGAATATTCGTTTGGTCGGGGAATATTCGTGCCGTACGACGGCGCCGAAATAATAAATTATTGGTGGACCCCACAACGGAATATTTGTCGGATATAGAAAACGACAGAAATAACCTTTTTAAATAAAAATAGTCAACGGAACTGTTAAAATACCGGTGATAAAAGAATAGTAGCATACGGTAGTTTATGGTATTTTCTGTAGCACACGGTACTCTACAGTAACACACGGTATTGCATAGTGTCTCATATTATTGGTCTGATAATTGACACCGTAACTGTTACGCATCATTTCATCGATAATTGTCACTGCATAATATTTTATATTATCAATTCAATAATTGTTGTTACACAGTATTTTGCATTATTGATTTAATAATTGTCATTACACTGTATTTTATATCATTGAGTCAATAATTGTTGCTGCACTGTTTTTAAAATTATTGAACCTAATAATTGTCACAGTAACATATGCACAGTAATTCACATTATTGAAACAATAATTGTCATTACACAGTAACGTATGCTTTATTTTACATTATTGTTATCTCTATTATGATGTTATTTAAACAGTTGTATTTCATTAATTTATTGACTTGATATCTAAGAGCTAACTATACTGTATTTATAACAATTAGTCATAATAATTGAATTGATAAATGTGACGCCCCCAAATCTGGGCCCACACAGCCCAAACTTGAGTCGTCAAAAGACTACAACAAAATTATTACAACAAAGCACAACGTACTACAATACAGTGTATAATAATACACAACTAAGTCTTCACTATTATTGCCACACTATTTTACAAAACGTGAAGACTATGATAACTATTCCTCGGACCCTCACTCCATTCCCCGGCTAGACCTGTTATGTTTTCATTTCCTGTTGAAAAACAATGGAACAAAAGAAAGGGTGAGCTCAAATAGCCCAGTAAAGAATATCATGACTAAGATAATGACGAATAAATTATCATTAGTCTTCAACAGTTGAGTTCTTGATAGAATACAATAGAATACAAGGTTTATATCAAAAACTGCAGTTAAATTCTTAAACAATGTTCAGATCAATAATAGCAGCGGAATGAGCAATCTAATAGAAGAATAATGCAGATTATAATGTCCACTCGCTTCTCTTTTTCGTAAAAACATCATCAACTTTTATCATCTGAAATACCATTAGTCATGATAATAAAAATTTACAGTTCCTGATCATAATCATGCAAATCAACAGTTCATCTTTGCACTACGGGCCAAAGATATTTAATATAGCACCAGCGGTCATGATTATACCAGATTCAGCCTTTGGTGATAATCATACCAAACAACAGTTCATCTATGCACTACGGGCCAAAGAGAACTTTCACCACGTGCCATAAAAGACACCGAACAGATGTATCGCCTTTAACCTATCATCTGTTCAACAAATATATCACATCTGTGCCCCCGGCCACAGATATTCACAACAGCTTGATTTTTGGATGATTAGAATGATATAAATGATGAACAGAAGAAATAGGATAACAATAAGTATCGGAAGTTTACTTTGTACAGATTCAAATAATGTCCAAATTGTCAACATGATGTGGAGTGAAATTTAAAAATGATATTCAAGATCCACAGTTCAGAATAACGGTTACAATTCAATAGAAAGGTTCACGTAAATAAGAAGGTTCAGTTGAAATAATGAAGTTCAACTATTATGGAACATATAATATTTTCAGGAATTATAGAAGCAATAGTTCCATAATAAATTTCGATTTAGGAGTATGAAAGAAAATAATATCCCTTACCGTAGCAGGTTTGATTAACAAAAGGTGAAGGAAATTAATACAAAGGGTTATTCACCAACAGGCGGCAATCCGCTCCGTAAGGTTATTCCCACAATTTAATAGAATTTGAGTACAAAGAGTTATTCACCAAACAGGCGGCCATCCGCTCCGTAAGGTTATTCTCAGAGATTAATAATGAATGAATACGAAAGGTTATTCACCAACAGGCGGCAATCCGCTCCGTAAGGTTATTCCCACAATTTAATACATGGAAATAAAAGGCACGTCTTATGAGTAAGGAAGAAACAATATTATTATCGAGAATCAAATAATGATAATCCCTTACCATAGTACGTTTGAATAATGGAAGATGAAAAAGATGGTATCCCTTACCTTAACACGTGACTGGATATTGATTTAAATGAGGTTGATTAACTTGAACAGTACACGTATACTTATAGATCTTCACAAATACACAAGATGACTTAAGCACACTTAGAGAGAACTTTCACAAGAAGTATTTAGAGAGAGAAAGAAAGAACAAGTAAGGAAGTTTATGAAAAATCCTTAAGTTAAGGCTTCTATTTATAGCCAAAAATCTTATCATTCCTTTAATCTAAACCATTCATTTAAATATCATCTTTTAATCTACACCATCCATTTCAAATTTTATATTATCTTTAATCTACACTATTCATTTCATATTACCTAATAATCACCTAACTTTATATTATAAACAAATCAATTCAATTATTCAACAATATTTCACACTTTAATCTACACCATTCATTTCATATCACCTAATAATCACCTAACTTTATATTATAAACAAATCAATTCAATTATTCAACAATATTTCACACTTTAATCTACACCATTCATTTCATATCACCTAATAATCACCTAACTTTATATTATAAACAAATAACTTTATCAATTCAATTATTATGACTAATTGTTATAAATACAGTATAGTTAGCTCTTAGATATCAAGTCAATAAATTAATGAAATACAACTGTTTAAATAACATCATAATAGAGATAACAATAATGTAAAATAAAGCATACGTTACTGTGTAATGACAATTATTGATTCAATAATGTGAATTACTGTGCATATGTTACTGTGACAATTATTAGGTTCAATAATTTTAAAAACAGTGCAACAACAATTATTGACTCAATGATATAAAATACAGTGTAATGACAATTATTAAATCAATAATGCAAAATACTGTGTAACAACAATTATTGAATTGATAATATAAAATATTATGCAGTGACAATTATCGATGAAATGATGCGTAACAGTTACGGTGTCAATTATCAGACCAATAATATGAGACACTATGCAATACCGTGTGTTACTGTAGAGTACCGAGTGCTACAGAAAATACCAATAACTACCGTATGCTACTATTCTTTTATCACCGGTATTTTAACAGTTCCGTTGACTATTTTTATTTAAAAAGGTTATTTCTGTCGTTTTCTATATCCGACAAATATTCCGTTGTGGGGTCCACCAATAATTTGTTATTTCGGCGCCGTCGGACCAAACGAATATTCCCCGACAAAGCGAATATTGTCCGACAAAATAAAATTTGAACATAACATCCTTAACTTTTAACTTTATCGATTTGACCACTTACTGTTTCAAAAAATATATATATGAAGAAAAATTAAATTTTGTATTTCATAAAATTCGGGGTCTTACAACCTCCCCTCCTTATGAAATTTCGTCCCCGAAATTGACGTACCTGACCTATCGAAGAGGTAAGGATACTTAGATTTCATCTCAGATTCTAGCTCCCAGGTCATTTCCTCAGTATCTTGGTTCCTCCATAAAACCTTAACTTGAGGTATAACCTTTGAGCGTATCCAGGATCTTAACAGGTACCTCCTCGTATGTTAAATCCTCTGCTATAACGTCTGGTTCTAACTCAATGACGTGGTTTGGGTCCTTCACATATTTACGTAACATAGATATGTGAAAAACGTTATGGATGCGAGACATACTTGGTGGTAGGGCTAGTCTGTAGGCTACGGTTCCTATTCGATCGAGGATTTCAAATGGGCCAATAAATCGAGGGTTGAGCTTTCCTCTCTTTCCGAATCTCGTAACCCCTTTCCATGGAGAAACACGTAAGAATACATGATCTCCGACGTTGAAACTTTCGTCTCTCCGATGAAGATCAGCATAACTCTTTTGTCGTTCTTGTGCGGTATGTATTCGTTGTCGGATCATTTGGATCTTTTCGGTCGTCAAGCGTACCAACTCGGGTCCCAACAATTTTGCTTCTCCTACCTCATTCCAACATATTGGAGAGCGACACTTCCTTCCATACAATGCCTCGAATGGAGCCATGCCTATGCTTGCTTGGTAACTGTTGTTGTAAGAAAATTTCACCAACGGCAAGTACTTATCCCAACTTCCTTTGAAGTCTAATACACAAAGTCTCAAAAGATCTTCGAGGGTCTGGATCGTCCTTTCCGATTGTCCGTCCGTTTGAGGATGGTATGCAGAACTAAAACGTAGTTCAGTGCCCATAGCTTTTTGTAGACTGATCCAAAAGCGTGAAGTGAATCTAGGATCTCGATCAGAAACTATGGAAACTGGCATGCCATGCAATCTCACGATCTCATTTATGTACATACCGGCAAGACGTTCAAGTGAAAAGTTTTCTCGTATAGGCAAGAAATGAGCAGATTTGGTCAATCTATCTACGATCACCCAAATTGCATCTAAGCCTTGAGAAACTTTTGGAAGACCCGTCACGAAGTCCATATTGATGTGTTCCCACTTCCATTCGGGAACTTCAAGTGATTGTAATGGACCTTTAGGAACTTGATGCTCTGCCTTGACACGTTGACAAGTTAGGCACCTTGAGATAAACTCCGCAATCTCTCTTTTCATATTGTTCCACCAAAATGTATATCGAAGATCTCGATACATCTTGGTGCCTCCTGGGTGGATTGCAAACGGCGTGTTGTATGCCTCCATCATGATTTTATGCTTTAATTCAGGATCGTTAGGAACACAGAGTCGAGAGTTGACTCGAAGTATTCCTTTCTCGTCGATTCTTGCTTCGGGAATGACACCTTCTTGTACTTTCTTTATCATGTTTATCAGTTCCGGATCGGTAGCTTGAGCAGCTTTAATTTTATCGATTAAAGTTGGTTCTACTCGCACGTGAGCAATCTTCGAGTGGGTCCCTGGTGTCTTTAGCTCTATCTCCATCTTTTGCAAGTCGTACAAAATACATTTTTGTGTTGTCAGCAGTGCACTTGTACTCGCATAAGATTTTCTGCTCAAAGCGTCAGCTACAACGTTCGCCTTTCCCGGGTGATACTGGATTGTGTGGTCATAATCTTTTAACAGCTCAAGCCAACGTCGTTGTCGCATGTTGAGTTCCTTCTGGGTGAAGAAATACTTGAGACTTTTATGATCCGTATAGATATCCATTTTTTCTCCGTACAAGTAGTGTCTCCAGATCTTTAACGCGAAAACGACTGCTGCCAACTCTAGATCATGAGTAGGATAATTTTTCTCATAATCTTTGAGTTGTCGAGAGGCATAGGCTATAACCTTTCCATGTTGCATAAGGACACAGCCTAGACCTTTGCCAGAAGCATCGCTGTAGATAACAAATTCTCCTGATCCTGATGGTATGGTCAGAACAGGAGCTGAAACAAGTCTCCTCTTGAGTTCTTGAAAACTCTTCTCGCATTCCTCGCTCGATATAAGTTTTGTACTAGAATGAATGATACCGATATCTAGTAATTAAACTTTCAACTCTTGGTGTTCTATGGGAGCCATTTGGTATGGGACTTTAAAAATGGGCTTAGTGCCGGGTTCAAGATCGATACAGAATTCAATTTCACGGTTTGGGGTAAGCCAGAAAGTTCCTCAGAAAAAACGTCAGGAAACTCATTAACAATGGGAATATCATTCAAGTTTGACGTGTTTTTGTTCAAATCAGTGACATGAGCTAAAAAGGCTTGACATCCGTTTTTCAATAAACGAATGACTTTATGGCTAGAAATAACAGTTATAGATTTCAATGGTTTAGTTGCTTGAATTTGCATGACAGGTTGATTAGGAATATGAAAACTAATAATCTTATGAAAACAATCAATTTTAGCATGATGGGTAGTCAACCAATCAATTCCTAAAATCACATCAAATTCACGCATCTCCAAAGAAATAAGGTCAACAGGTAATGTGAGGTTGTTGATTTGAACTAGGCAAGATTTATAGATAGTAAATGTAATAGGTATTTCTCCCAATGAGGTTTCAACTGATAAGACAAGATTTAAGTTTTCAATAGTCAAATTTAAACGTTGAGTACATATAGGTGAGATAAAAGAGTGGATAGAGTCAGTATCTAACAAAGCGTAGACTTCACGAGAATTTATGAATAGCTTACCGGTTATCACCTCATTCGGTTTCTTGACTGTTATCGTCAAATCGAATCCCGAATACTTCATTCGGATCTTCACGTATTTCAACCATGGGAATACCACTGAATAATTTTCTAGCAAACTGTTTCTCGGGTTCATCAACTTCATCAGTAGTAAGGTACCAATGATTTCCATTAAAATAGTATTTTCGATAGACTGCAGTTTCCACGATAGTGACTAACTTAACCAGAATTCCTCTAAATTGTAACGCCCAAAAGTATAGAAACATCATTTTTAAATAATCTTGAAAATCATAGCTGGAACACCATAAATCCCAAAGACTAATATGAAAAGTCCATATATTCTGATCCTTTGTTATAGAGCATAACCAGGTGATATCACTCTCCCAATTAGTGAGTAAATTAAAGGCAATAATTTCCGCAAGTTCGTTACTTCCTTTAATTGCTTCTAAGAATGGATCTGGAACGACTGTAGCAGAGCTTTCACCTTCATCCTTACTGGATAGAACACGCATAATTTTTGCCTTAGGCAAATGATTCAACTCTGAGTTTGTAAGAAGATTATTCGTCGCCTCTTGTTCTGCAGCTACATTTGTTTCGGTAATTTCATAGTTAACCTCCTGATTTCCAGATGCCATACTTAATTGTGGTCACAAAATAAATGTTAGTTCAAATAAACTGACTCATCTCTTCATGTTCCTACATTCAAATCGATTCATTAGATAAAAAAAAATCTAATTTAGGTAGGACACACTAGTGATTGATTCTATTCGTCTCTCCCCTCCTAGTTCTAACCCCAGATCTCCATTAAAGACCATATCCCTAAGCTCTGATGCCAACTGTGACGCCCCCAAATCTGGGCCCACACAGCCCAAACTTGAGTCGTCAAAAGACTACAACAAAATTATTACAACAAAGCACAACGTACTACAATACAGTGTATAATAATACACAACTAAGTCTTCACTATTATTGCCACACTATTTTACAAAACGTGAAGACTATGATAACTATTCCTCGGACCCTCACTCCATTCCCTGCTAGACCCTGTTATGTTTTCATTTCCTGTTGAAAAACAATGGAACAAAAGAAAGGGTGAGCTCAAATAGCCCAGTAAAGAATATCATGACTAAGATAATGACGAATAAATTATCATTAGTCTTCAACAGTTGAGTTCTTGATAGAATACAATAGAATACAAGGTTTATATCAAAAACTGCAGTTAAATTCTTAAACAATGTTCAGATCAATAATAGCAGCGGAATGAGCAATCTAATAGAAGAATAATGCAGATTATAATGTCCACTCGCTTCTCTTTTTCGTAAAAACATCATCAACTTTTATCATCTGAAATACCATTAGTCATGATAATAAAAATTTACAGTTCCTGATCATAATCATGCAAATCAACAGTTCATCTTTGCACTACGGGCCAAAGATATTTAATATAGCACCAGCGGTCATGATTATACCAGATTCAGCCTTTGGTGATAATCATACCAAACAACAGTTCATCTATGCACTACGGGCCAAAGAGAACTTTCACCACGTGCCATAAAAGACACCGAACAGATGTATCGCCTTTAACCTATCATCTGTTCAACAAATATATCACATCTGTGCCCCCGGCCACAGATATTCACAACAGCTTGATTTTTGGATGATTAGAATGATATAAATGATGAACAGAAGAAATAGGATAACAATAAGTATCGGAAGTTTACTTTGTACAGATTCAAATAATGTCCAAATTGTCAACATGATGTGGAGTGAAATTTAAAAATGATATTCAAGATCCACAGTTCAGAATAACGGTTACAATTCAATAGAAAGGTTCACGTAAATAAGAAGGTTCAGTTGAAATAATGAAGTTCAACTATTATGGAACATATAATATTTTCAGGAATTATAGAAGCAATAGTTCCATAATAAATTTCGATTTAGGAGTATGAAAGAAAATAATACCCCTTACCGTAGCAGGTTTGATTAACAAAAGGTGAAGGAAATTAATACAAAGGGTTATTCACCAACAGGCGGCAATCCGCTCCGTAAGGTTATTCCCACAATTTAATAGAATTTGAGTACAAAGAGTTATTCACCAAACAGGCGGCCATCCGCTCCGTAAGGTTATTCTCAGAGATTAATAATGAATGAATACGAAAGGTTATTCACCAACAGGCGGCAATCCGCTCCGTAAGGTTATTCCCACAATTTAATACATGGAAATAAAAGGCACGTCTTATGAGTAAGGAAGAAACAATATTATTATCGAGAATCAAATAATGATAATCCCTTACCATAGTACGTTTGAATAATGGAAGATGAAAAAGATGGTATCCCTTACCTCAACACGTGACTGGATATTGATTTAAATGAGGTTGATTAACTTGAACAGTACACGTATACTTATAGATCTTCACAAATACACAAGATGACTTAAGCACACTTAGAGAGAACTTTCACAAGAAGTATTTAGAGAGAGAAAGAAAGAACAAGTAAGGAAGTTTATGAAAAATCCTTAAGTTAAGGCTTCTATTTATAGCCAAAAATCTTATCATTCATTTAATCTAAACCATTCATTTAAATATCATCTTTTAATCTACACCATCCATTTCAAATTTTATATTATCTTTAATCTACACTATTCATTTCATATTACCTAATAATCACCTAACTTTATATTATAAACAAATCAATTCAATTATTCAACAATATTTCACACTTTAATCTACACCATTCATTTCATATCACCTAATAATCACCTAACTTTATATTATAAACAAATCAATTCAATTATTCAACAATATTTCACACTTTAATCTACACCATTCATTTCATATCACCTAATAATCACCTAACTTTATATTATAAACAAATAACTTTATCAATTCAATTATTATGACTAATTGTTATAAATACAGTATAGTTAGCTCTTAGATATCAAGTCAATAAATTAATGAAATACAACTGTTTAAATAACATCATAATAGAGATAACAATAATGTAAAATAAAGCATACGTTACTGTGTAATGACAATTATTGATTCAATAATGTGAATTACTGTGCATATGTTACTGTGACAATTATTAGGTTCAATAATTTTAAAAACAGTGCAACAACAATTATTGACTCAATGATATAAAATACAGTGTAATGACAATTATTAAATCAATAATGCAAAATACTGTGTAACAACAATTATTGAATTGATAATATAAAATATTATGCAGTGACAATTATCGATGAAATGATGCGTAACAGTTACGGTGTCAATTATCAGACCAATAATATGAGACACTATGCAATACCGTGTGTTACTGTAGAGTACCGAGTGCTACAGAAAATACCAATAACTACCGTATGCTACTATTCTTTTATCACCGGTATTTTAACAGTTCCGTTGACTATTTTTATTTAAAAAGGTTATTTCTGTCGTTTTTTATATCCGACAAATATTCCGTTGTGGGGTCCACCAATAATTTGTTATTTCGGCGCCGTCGGACCAAACGAATATTCCCCGACAAAGCGAATATTGTCCGACAAAATAAAATTTGAACATAACATCCTTAACTTTTAACTTTATCGATTTGACCACTTACTGTTTCAAAAAATATATATATGAAGAAAAATTAAATTTTGTATTTCATAAAATTCGGGGTCTTACAATAAAGTTATTTGTTTATAATATAAAGTTAGGTGATTATTAGGTGATATGAAATGAATGGTGTAGATTAAAGTGTGAATTATTGTTAAATAATTGAATTGATTTGTTTATAATATAAAGTTAGGTGATTATTAGGTGATATGAAATGAATGGTGTAGATTAAAGTGTGAATTATTGTTGAATAATTAAATTGATTTGTTTATAATATAAAGTTAGGTGATTATTAGGTGATATGAAATGAATGGTGTAGATTAAAGATAATATAATATTTGAAATGGATGGTGTAGATTAAAAGATGATCTTTAAATGAATGGTTTAGATTAAATGAATGATAAGATTTTTGGCTATAAATAGAAGCCTTAACTTAAGGATTTTTCATAAACTTCCTTACTTGTTCTTTCTTTCTCTCTCTAAATACTTCTTGTGAAAGTTCTCTCTAAGTGTGCTTAAGTCATCTTGAGTATTTGTGAAGATCTATAAGTATACGTGTACTGTTCAAGTTAATCAACCTCATTTAAATCAATATCCAGTCATGTGTTGAGGTAAGGGATACCATCTTTTTCATCTTCCATTATTCAAACATACTATGGTAAGGGATTATCATTATTTGATTCTCGATAATAATATTGTTTCTTCCTTACTCATAAGACGTGCCTTTTATTTCCATGTATTAAATTGTGGTAATAACCTTACGGAGCGGATTGCCGCCTGTTGGTGAATAACCTTTCGTATTCATTCATTATTAATCTCTGAGAATAACCTTACGGAGCGGATTGCCGCCTGTTTGGTGAATAACTCTTTGTACTCAAATTCTATTAAATTGTGGGAATAACCTTACGGAGCGGATTGCCGCCTGTTTGGTGAATAACTCTTTGTACTCAAATTCTGTTAAATTGTGGGAATAACCTTACGGAGCGGATTGCCGCCTGTTGGTGAATAACCTTTTGTATTAATTTCCTTCACCTTTTGTTAATCAAACCTGCTACGGTAAGGGATATTATTTTCTTTCATACTCCTAAATCGAAATTTATTATGGAACTATTGCTTCTATAATTCCTGAAAATATTATATGTTCCATAATGGTTGAACTTCATTATTTCAACTGAACCTTCCTATTTACGTGAACCTTTCTATTGAATTGTAACCGTTATTCTGAACTGTGGATCTTGAATATCATTTTTAAATTTCACTCCACATCATGTTGACAATTTGGACATTATTTGAATCTGTACAAAGTAAACTTCCGATACTTATTGTTATCCTATTTCTTCTGTTCATCATTTATATCATTCTAATCATCCAAAAATCAAGCTGTTGTGAATATCTGTGGCCGGGGGCACAGATGTGATATATTTGTTGAACAGATGATAGGTTAAAGGCGATATAATAGGTTAAAGGCGATACATCTGTTTGGTGTCTTTTATGGCACGTGGTGAATGTTCTCTTTGGCCCGTAGTGCAAAGATGAACTGTTGTTTGGTATGATTATGACCAAAGGCTGAATCTGGTATAATCATGACCGTTGGTGTTATAATGAATGTCTTTGGCCCGTAGTGCAAAGATGAACTGTTGATGTGCATGATTATGATCAGGAACTGTGAATTTGTATTATCTTGACTAATGATATTTCAGATGATAAAAGTTGATGATGTTTTTCCTAAAAAGAGAACCGAGTGGACATTATAGTCTGCATTATTCTTCTAATAGATTACTCATTCCGCTGCTATTATTGATCTGAACGTTGTTTAAGAATTTAACTGCAGTTTTTGATATAAACCTTGTAGTCTATTGTATTCTATCAAGAACTCAACTGTTGAAGACTAATGATAATTTATTCGTCATTATCTTAGTCATGATATTTCTTACTGGGCTATTTGAGCTCACCCTTTCTTTTGTTCCATTGTTTTTCAACAGGAGATGAAAACATAACAGGGTCTAGCCGGGAAATGGAGTGAGGGTCCGAGGAATAGTTATCATAGTTTTCACGTTTTGTAAAATAGTGTGGCAATAATAGTGAAGACTTAGTTGTGTATTATTATACACTGTATTGTTGTACGTTGTGCTTTGTTGTAATAATTTTGTTGTAGTCTTTTGACGACTCAAGTTTGGGCTGTGTGGGCCCAGATTTGGGGGCGTCACAGTTGGCATCAGAGCTTAGGGATATGGTCTTTAATGGAGATCTGGGGTAGAACTAGGAGGGGAGAGACGAATAGAATCAGTCACTAGTGTGTCCTACCTAAAATAGATTTTATTATCTAATGAGTCGATTTAAATGTAGGAACATGAAATGATGAGTCAGTTTATTTGAACTAACATTTATTTTGTGACCACAGTTTAGTATGACATCTGGAAATCAAGAGGTTAACTATGGAATGCCTGAAGCAAATGTAGCCGAGAATCAAGAGGCCCCAAACAATCCTCCTGCCAACTCAGGAAATAATGTTCCTGATAACATGATGAACGATGGATTCTTTAGGAATTTTATGCAGTTCATACAGAATCAAGGAAGAGGAAATCCAGTCAATAATAACGGTAGAAATGCTGGCAATTTGAGAATGGTCATTGTTAAGCAATTTAAAGAATTAGGACCACCTGAATTCCACGGGAAGCCTGACCCACTCAAAGCGGAGGCATGGCTAAAGCAGACGACAAAAATACTTGATGTCTTACAATGCGCTGATGATCAGAAGGTGCCATTTGCCACTTTTATGTTACGAGGTGAGGCGGACCATTGGTGGGAAGCGGTAAAACGTATCCAACCTTCAGCACTCGAAATGTCTTGGACAGAATTCGAAGAACTGTTTAACGAGAAGTATTTCCCAGAAAGCATCCGCCATATGAAAGAGGTGGAATTCATTAAGCTGGAGCAGGGAAACATGACAGTCTCCCAATATGAAGCCAAGTTTGCCGAGTTATCTCGCTTTGCCACCCATCTTGTGGATGACGAAGCACGAATGAGTCGGATGTTCCTAAGAGGTTTGAGATTCAAAATTCGTCAACAACTTAGCTCTCATAAATTTAGTTTGTATTCAGATGTTGTAGATAGGGCTCAAAGAGTGGAGCAAACAGATGAAACATTGCAGCCAAGAGTTAATGATCAGCATAGAGAAAGGAGTGACAACAACCACAGGAACGAGAACCATCGAGGAGGTAACCAACACTTCGGTGGTAATTCCATACCAAATAACAGAAGAGGAGAATCTAGTGGGAACAATTTCAAAAGAAAGAGATTCCATAATAATTATGGAAGGGCACCAGCACCAGTACCAACACCAGCACCGACCCCAGTTTCAAGGGGAGAAGATCGACCACCAGTGAGATGCTATAGGTGTGGTCAGGAAGGTCACATCAGCCCAAACTGTACACTGCAGTCCAAAAAGTGCTATAGTTGTGGGAAAGAGGGTCATCTTGCGCGGTTTTGTCCTGCCACAAAATCAAGTCCAGCTGCAATGATGATACCAAAAGCTAGCGCGGATAAGGGAAAATCTGTAGTTCAAGGGAGAGCTTTTGTTGTGACATCCCAAATGGCGCGAAACTCGAACGAGGTGATAACCGGTAAGCTATTCATAAATTCTCGTGAAGTCTACGCTTTGTTAGATACTGGCTCTACCCATTCTTTTATCTCACCTGCATGTGCTCAGCGTTTAAACTTAACTCCTGAAAATTTGGACTTTGACTTATCAGTTGAAACCCCATTAGGAGAAATGACCATTACATCTACTGTCTATAAATCTTGCCTAGTTCAAATCAACAACCTCACATTACCTGTTGACCTTATTTCTTTGGAGATGCATGAATTTGATGTGATTTTAGGAATTGATTGGTTGACTACCCATCATGCTAAAATTGATTGTTTTCATAAGATTATTAGTTTTCATATTCCTAATCAACCTGTCATGCAAATTCAAGCAACTAAACCATTGAAATCTATAACTGTTATTTCTAGCCATAAAGCCATTCGTTTATTGAAAAACGGATGTCAAGCCTTTTTAGCTCATGTCACTGATTTGAACAAAAATACGTCAAACTTAAATGATATTCCCATTGTTAATGAGTTTCCTGACGTTTTTCCTGAAGAACTTCCTGGCTTACCCCCAAACCGTGAAATTGATTTTTATATTGATCTTGAACCCGGTACCAAGCCCATTTCCAAAGCTCCCTACCGAATGGCTCCCATTGAACTTCAAGAGTTAAAAGTCCAACTACAGGAATTGTTGGATACCGGTTTCATTCGTCCGAGTGCATCACCTTGGGGTGCTCCTGTTCTATTTGTGAAGAAGAAAGACGGGAGTATGAGATTGTGCATTGACTACCGAGAATTGAACCATGTCACCATCAAGAACAGGTACCCGTTACCTCGGATTAATGACATGTTTGATCAATTGCAAGGCGCTCAACATTTCTCAAAGATTGATCTCCGTTCTGGATATCATCAGTTAAAGGTTAAAGCTGAGGACATTCCAAAGACTGCTTTCAGAACTCGTTATGGGCATTATGAGTTCTTAGTCATGCCTTTTGGACTAACTAATGCTCCTGCAGCTTTCATGGACATGATGAACCGGATATTCAAGGAACATTTGGATCATTTTGTGGTTGTCTTTATTGATGACATCCTCATATACTCCAAGAGTCGCGAGGATCATGAACAACACCTGAGATTGATACTACAAAAGCTCCGTGAAAACAAATTATATGCCAAGTTGAAGAAATGTGAGTTCTGGCTTGAGGAGGTCGCGTTTCTTGGGCATGTGATTTCTAGTCAAGGAATATCAGTCGATCCTGCGAAGATTGAAACGGTACTAAATTGGGAACAACCCAAAACAGTAACCGAAGTCCGAAGTTTTCTGGGTCTAGCTGGTTATTATCGGAGATTCGTAGAAGGATTTTCTCGAATCGCCACTCCATTAACGCAGCTTACTCGGAAAAGCACAAAATTCATATGGAGCGAGGAATGCGAGAAAAGTTTCCAAGAACTCAAGAAGAGACTGGTTTCAGCTCCTGTTCTGACCATACCATCAGGATCAGGAGAATTTGTTATCTACAGCGATGCTTCTGGCAAAGGTCTAGGCTGTGTCCTTATGCAACATGGAAAGGTTATAGCCTACGCCTCTCGACAACTCAAAGATTATGAGAAAAATTATCCTACTCATGATCTAGAGTTGGCAGCAGTCGTTTTCGCGTTGAAGATCTGGAGACACTACTTGTACGGAGAAAAAGTGGATATCTATACGGATCATAAAAGTCTCAAGTATTTCTTCACCCAGAAGGAACTCAACATGCGACAACGACGTTGGCTTGAGCTGTTAAAGGATTATGACCACACAATCCAGTATCACCCGGGAAAGGCGAACGTTGTAGCTGACGCTTTGAGCAGAAAATCTTATGCAAGTACAAGTGCACTGCTGACAACACAAAAGTGTATTTTGTACGACTTGCAAAAGATGGAGATAGAGCTAAAGACACCAGGGACCCGCTCGAAGATTGCTCACGTGCGAGTAGAACCAACTTTAATCGATAAAATTAAAGCTGCTCAAGCTACCGATCCGGAACTGATAAACATGATAAAGAAAGTACAAGAAGGTGCCATTCCCGAAGCAAGAATCGACGAGAAAGGAATACTTCGAGTCAACTCTCGACTCTGTGTTCCTAACGATCCTGAATTAAAGCATAAAATCATGATGGAGGCACACAACACGCCGTTTGCAATCCACCCAGGAGGTACCAAGATGTATCGAGATCTTCGACATACATTTTGGTGGAACAATATGAAAAGAGAGATTGCGGAGTTTATCTCAAGGTGCCTAACTTGTCAACGTGTCAAGGCAGAGCATCAAGTTCCTAAAGGTCCATTACAATCACTTGAAGTTCCCGAATGGAAGTGGGAACACATCAATATGGACTTCGTGACGGGTCTTCCAAAAGTTTCTCAAGGCTTAGATGCAATTTGGGTGATCGTAGATAGATTGACCAAATCTGCTCATTTCTTGCCTATACGAGAAAACTTTTCACTTGAACGTCTTGCCGGTATGTACATAAATGAGATCGTGAGATTGCATGGCATGCCAGTTTCCATAGTTTCTGATCGAGATCCTAGATTCACTTCACGCTTTTGGATCAGTCTACAAAAAGCTATGGGCACTGAACTACGTTTTAGTTCTGCATACCATCCTCAAACGGACGGACAATCGGAAAGGACGATCCAGACCCTCGAAGATCTTTTGAGACTTTGTGTATTAGACTTCAAAGGAAGTTGGGATAAGTACTTACCGTTGGTGGAATTTTCTTACAACAACAGTTACCAAGCAAGCATAGGCATGGCTCCATTCGAGGCATTGTATGGAAGGAAGTGTCGCTCTCCAATATGTTGGAATGAGGTAGGAGAAGCAAAATTGTTGGGACCCGAGTTGGTACGCTTGACGACCGAAAAGATCCAAATGATCCGACAACGAATACATACCGCACAAGAACGACAAAAGAGTTATGCTGATCTTCATCGGAGAGACGAAAGTTTCAACGTCGGAGATCATGTATTCTTACGTGTTTCTCCATGGAAAGGGGTTACGAGATTCGGAAAGAGAGGAAAGCTCAACCCTCGATTTATTGGCCCATTTGAAATCCTCGATCGAATAGGAACCGTAGCCTACAGACTAGCCCTACCACCAAGTATGTCTCGCATCCATAACGTTTTTCACATATCTATGTTACGTAAATATGTGAAGGACCCAAACCACGTCATTGAGTTAGAACCAGACGTTATAGCAGAGGATTTAACATACGAGGAGGTACCTGTTAAGATCCTGGATAAGAAGGAGCAGATCCTACGCTCAAAGGTTATACCTCAAGTTAAGGTTTTATGGAGGAACCAAGATACTGAGGAAATGACCTGGGAGCTAGAATCTGAGATGAAATCTAAGTATCCTTACCTCTTCGATATGTCAGGTACGTCAATTTCGGGGACGAAATTTCATAAGGAGGGGAGGTTGTAAGACCCCGAATTTTATGAAATACAAAATTTAATTTTTCTTCATATATATTTTTTTTGAAACAGTAAGTGGTTAAATTAACAAAATTGAAAGTTAAGGATGTTATGTGCAAATTTTATTTTGTCGGACAATATTCGCTTTGTCGGGGAATATTCGTTTGGTCGGGGAATATTCGTGCCGTACGACGGCGCCGAAATAATAAATTATTGGTGGACCCCACAACGGAATATTTGTCGGATATAGAAAACGACAGAAATAACCTTTTTAAATAAAAATAGTCAACGGAACTGTTAAAATACCGGTGATAAAAGAATAGTAGCATACGGTAGTTTATGGTATTTTCTGTAGCACACGGTACTCTACAGTAACACACGGTATTGCATAGTGTCTCATATTATTGGTCTGATAATTGACACCGTAACTGTTACGCATCATTTCATCGATAATTGTCACTGCATAATATTTTATATTATCAATTCAATAATTATTGTTACACAGTATTTTGCATTATTGATTTAATAATTGTCATTACACTGTATTTTATATCATTGAGTCAATAATTGTTGCTGCACTGTTTTTAAAATTATTGAACCTAATAATTGTCACAGTAACATATGCACAGTAATTCACATTATTGAAACAATAATTGTCATTACACAGTAACGTATGCTTTATTTTACATTATTGTTATCTCTATTATGATGTTATTTAAACAGTTGTATTTCATTAATTTATTAACTTGATATCTAAGAGCTAACTATACTGTATTTATAACAATTAGTCATAATAATTGAATTGATAAAGTTATTTGTTTATAATATAAAGTTAGGTGATTATTAGGTGATATGAAATGAATGGTGTAGATTAAAGTGTGAATTATTGTTAAATAATTGAATTGATTTGTTTATAATATAAAGTTAGGTGATTATTAGGTGATATGAAATGAATGGTGTAGATTAAAGTGTGAATTATTGTTGAATAATTAAATTGATTTGTTTATAATATAAAGTTAGGTGATTATTAGGTGATATGAAATGAATGGTGTAGATTAAAGATAATATAATATTTGAAATGGATGGTGTAGATTAAAAGATGATCTTTAAATGAATGGTTTAGATTAAATGAATGATAAGATTTTTGGCTATAAATAGAAGCCTTAACTTAAGGATTTTTCATAAACTTCCTTACTTGTTCTTTCTTTCTCTCTCTAAATACTTCTTGTGAAAGTTCTCTCTAAGTGTGCTTAAGTCATCTTGAGTATTTGTGAAGATCTATAAGTATACGTGTACTGTTCAAGTTAATCAACCTCATTTAAATCAATATCCAGTCATGTGTTGAGGTAAGGGATACCATCTTTTTCATCTTCCATTATTCAAACATACTATGGTAAGGGATTATCATTATTTGATTCTCGATAATAATATTGTTTCTTCCTTACTCATAAGACGTGCCTTTTATTTCCATGTATTAAATTGTGGTAATAACCTTACGGAGCGGATTGCCGCCTGTTGGTGAATAACCTTTCGTATTCATTCATTATTAATCTCTGAGAATAACCTTACGGAGCGGATTGCCGCCTGTTTGGTGAATAACTCTTTGTACTCAAATTCTATTAAATTGTGGGAATAACCTTACGGAGCGGATTGCCGCCTGTTTGGTGAATAACTCTTTGTACTCAAATTCTGTTAAATTGTGGGAATAACCTTACGGAGCGGATTGCTGCCTGTTGGTGAATAACCTTTTGTATTAATTTCCTTCACCTTTTGTTAATCAAACCTGCTACGGTAAGGGATATTATTTTCTTTCATACTCCTAAATCGAAATTTATTATGGAACTATTGCTTCTATAATTCCTGAAAATATTATATGTTCCATAATGGTTGAACTTCATTATTTCAACTGAACCTTCCTATTTACGTGAACCTTTCTATTGAATTGTAACCGTTATTCTGAACTGTGGATCTTGAATATCATTTTTAAATTTCACTCCACATCATGTTGACAATTTGGACATTATTTGAATCTGTACAAAGTAAACTTCCGATACTTATTGTTATCCTATTTCTTCTGTTCATCATTTATATCATTCTAATCATCCAAAAATCAAGCTGTTGTGAATATCTGTGGCCGGGGGCACAGATGTGATATATTTGTTGAACAGATGATAGGTTAAAGGCGATATAATAGGTTAAAGGCGATACATCTGTTTGGTGTCTTTTATGGCACGTGGTGAATGTTCTCTTTGGCCCGTAGTGCAAAGATGAACTGTTGTTTGGTATGATTATGACCAAAGGCTGAATCTGGTATAATCATGACCGTTGGTGTTATAATGAATGTCTTTGGCCCGTAGTGCAAAGATGAACTGTTGATGTGCATGATTATGATCAGGAACTGTGAATTTGTATTATCTTGACTAATGATATTTCAGATGATAAAAGTTGATGATGTTTTTCCTAAAAAGAGAACCGAGTGGACATTATAGTCTGCATTATTCTTCTAATAGATTACTCATTCCGCTGCTATTATTGATCTGAACGTTGTTTAAGAATTTAACTGCAGTTTTTGATATAAACCTTGTAGTCTATTGTATTCTATCAAGAACTCAACTGTTGAAGACTAATGATAATTTATTCGTCATTATCTTAGTCATGATATTTCTTACTGGGCTATTTGAGCTCACCCTTTCTTTTGTTCCATTGTTTTTCAACAGGAGATGAAAACATAACAGGGTCTAGCCGGGGAATGGAGTGAGGGTCCGAGTAATAGTTATCATAGTCTTCACGTTTTGTAAAATAGTGTGGCAATAATAGTGAAGACTTAGTTGTGTATTATTATACACTGTATTGTTGTACGTTGTGCTTTGTTGTAATAATTTTGTTGTAGTCTTTTGACGACTCAAGTTTGGGCTGTGTGGGCCCAGATTTGGGGGCGTCACAGGCGGCAATCCGCTCCGTAAGGTTATTCCCACAATTTAATACATGGAAATAAAAGGCACGTCTTATGAGTAAGGATGAAACAATATTATTATCGAGAATCAAATAATGATAATCCCTTACCATAGTATGTTTGAATAATGGAAGATGAAAAAGATGGTATCCCTTACCTCAACACATGACTGGATATTGATTTAAATGAGGTTGATTAACTTGAACAGTACACGTATACTTATAGATCTTCACAAATACTCAAGATGACTTAAGCACACTTAGAGAGAACTTTCACAAGAAGTATTTAGAGAGAGAAAGAAAGAACAAGTAAGGAAGTTTATGAAAAATCCTTAAGTTAAGGCTTCTATTTATAGCCAAAAATCTTATCATTCCTTTAATCTAAACCATTCATTTAAAAAAATCATCTTTTAATCTACACCATCCATTTCAAATTTTATATTATCTTTAATCTACACCATTCATTTCATATTACCTAATAATCACCTAACTTTATATTATAAACAAATCAATTTAATTATTCAACAATAATTCACACTTTAATCTACACCATTCATTTCATATCACCTAATAATCACCTAACTTTATATTATAAACAAATCAATTCAATTATTCAACAATAATTCACACTTTAATCTACACCATTCATTTCATATTACCTAATAATCACCTAACTTTATATTATAAACAAATAACTTTATCAATTCAATTATTATGACTAATTGTTATAAATACAGTATAGTTAGCTCTTAGATATCAAGTCAATAAATTAATGAAATACAACTGTTTAAATAACATCATAATAGAGATAACAATAATGTAAAATAAAGCATACGTTACTGTGTAATGACAATTATTGATTCAATAATGTGAATTACTGTGCATATGTTACTGTGACAATTATTAGGTTCAATAATTTTAAAAACAGTGCAACAACAATTATTGACTCAATGATATAAAATACAGTGTAATGACAATTATTAAATCAATAATGCAAAATACTGTGTAACAACAATTATTGAATTGATAATATAAAATATTATGCAGTGACAATTATCGATGAAATGATGCGTAACAGTTACAGTGTCAATTATCAGACCAAAAATATGAGACACTATGCAATACCGTGTGTTACTGTAGAGTACCGAGTGCTACAGAAAATACCAATAACTATCGTATGTTACTATTCTTTTATCACCGGTATTTTAACAGTTCCGTTGACTATTTTTATTTAAAAAGGTTATTTCTGTCGTTTTCTATATCCGACAAATATTCTGTTGTGAGGTCCACCAATAATTTATTATTTCGGCGCCGTCGTACGGCACGAATATTCCCCGACCAAACGAATATTCCCCGACAAAGCGAATATTGTCCGACAAAATAAAATTTGCACATAACATCCTTAACTTTCAATTTTGTTAATTTAACCACTTACTGTTTCAAAAAAAATATATATGAAAAAAAATTAAATTTTGTATTTCATAAAATTCGGGGTCTTACAACCTCCCCTCCTTATGAAATTTCGTCCCCGAAATTGACGTACCTGACATATCGAAGAGGTAAGGATACTTAGATTTCATCTCAGATTCTAGCTCCCAGGTCATTTCCTCAGTATCTTGGTTCCTCCATAAAACCTTAACTTGAGGTATAACCTTTGAGCGTATCCAGGATCTTAACAGGTACCTCCTCGTATGTTAAATCCTCTGCTATAACGTCTGGTTCTAACTCAATGACGTGGTTTGGGTCCTTCACATATTTACGTAACATAGATATGTGAAAAACGTTATGGATGCGAGACATACTTGGTGGTAGGGCTAGTCTGTAGGCTACGGTTCCTATTCGATCGAGGATTTCAAATGGGCCAATAAATCGAGGGTTGAGCTTTCCTCTCTTTCCGAATCTCGTAACCCCTTTCCATGGAGAAACACGTAAGAATACATGATCTCCGACGTTGAAACTTTCGTCTCTCCGATGAAGATCAGCATAACTCTTTTGTCGTTCTTGTGCGGTATGTATTCGTTGTCGGATCATTTGGATCTTTTCGGTCGTCAAGCGTACCAACTCGGGTCCCAACAATTTTGCTTCTCCTACCTCATTCCAACATATTGGAGAGCGACACTTCCTTCCATACAATGCCTCGAATGGAGCCATGCCTATGCTTGCTTGGTAACTGTTGTTGTAAGAAAATTCCACCAACGGCAAGTACTTATCCCAACTTCCTTTGAAGTCTAATACACAAAGTCTCAAAAGATCTTCGAGGGTCTGGATCGTCCTTTCCGATTGTCCGTCCGTTTGAGGATGGTATGCAGAACTAAAACGTAGTTCAGTGCCCATAGCTTTTTGTAGACTGATCCAAAAGCGTGAAGTGAATCTAGGATCTCGATCAGAAACTATGGAAACTGGCATGCCATGCAATCTCACGATCTCATTTATGTACATACCGGCAAGACGTTCAAGTGAAAAGTTTTCTCGTATAGGCAAGAAATGAGCAGATTTGGTCAATCTATCTACGATCACCCAAATTGCATCTAAGCCTTGAGAAACTTTTGGAAGACCCGTCACGAAGTCCATATTGATGTGTTCCCACTTCCATTCGGGAACTTCAAGTGATTGTAATGGACCTTTAGGAACTTGATGCTCTGCCTTGACACGTTGACAAGTTAGGCACCTTGAGATAAACTCCGCAATCTCTCTTTTCATATTGTTCCACCAAAATGTATGTCGAAGATCTCGATACATCTTGGTACCTCCTGGGTGGATTGCAAACGGCGTGTTGTGTGCCTCCATCATGATTTTATGCTTTAATTCAGGATCGTTAGGAACACAGAGTCGAGAGTTGACTCGAAGTATTCCTTTCTCGTCGATTCTTGCTTCGGGAATGGCACCTTCTTGTACTTTCTTTATCATGTTTATCAGTTCCGGATCGGTAGCTTGAGCAGCTTTAATTTTATCGATTAAAGTTGGTTCTACTCGCACGTGAGCAATCTTCGAGCGGGTCCCTGGTGTCTTTAGCTCTATCTCCATCTTTTGCAAGTCGTACAAAATACACTTTTGTGTTGTCAGCAGTGCACTTGTACTTGCATAAGATTTTCTGCTCAAAGCGTCAGCTACAACGTTCGCCTTTCCCGGGTGATACTGGATTGTGTGGTCATAATCCTTTAACAGCTCAAGCCAACGTCGTTGTCGCATGTTGAGTTCCTTCTGGGTGAAGAAATACTTGAGACTTTTATGATCCGTATAGATATCCACTTTTTCTCCGTACAAGTAGTGTCTCCAGATCTTCAACGCGAAAACGACTGCTGCCAACTCTAGATCATGAGTAGGATAATTTTTCTCATAATCTTTGAGTTGTCGAGAGGCGTAGGCTATAACCTTTCCATGTTGCATAAGGACACAACCTAGACCTTTGCCAGAAGCATCGCTGTAGATAACAAATTCTCCTGATCCTGATGGTATGGTCAGAACAGGAGCTGAAACAAGTCTCCTCTTGAGTTCTTGAAAACTCTTCTCGCATTCCTCGCTCGATATAAGTTTTGTACTAGAATGAATGATACCGATATCTAGTAATTAAACTTTCAACTCTTGGTGTTCTATGGGAGCCATTTGGTATGGGACTTTAAAAATGGGCTTAGTGCCGGGTTCAAGATCGATACAGAATTCAATTTCACGGTTTGGGGTAAGCCAGAAAGTTCCTCAGAAAAAAGTCAGGAAACTCATTAACAATGGGAATATCATTCAAGTTTGACGTGTTTTTGTTCAAATCAGTGACATGAGCTAAAAAGGCTTGACATCCGTTTTTCAATAAACGAATGGCTTTATGGCTAGAAATAACAGTTATAGATTTCAATGGTTTAGTTGCTTGAATTTGCATGACAGGTTGATTAGGAATATGAAAACTAATAATCTTATGAAAACAATTAATTTTAGCATGATGGGTAGTCAACCAATCAATTCCTAACATCACATCAAATTCACGCATCTCCAAAGAAATAAGGTCAACAGGTAATGTGAGGTTGTTGATTTGAACTAGGCAAGATTAATAGATAGTAAATGTAATAGGTATTTCTCCCAATGAGGTTTCAACTGATAAGACAAGATTTAAGTTTTCAATAGTCAAATTTAAACGTTGAGTACATATAGGTGAGATAAAAGAGTGGATAGAGCCAGTATCTAATATGGCATAGACTTCACGAGAATTTATGAATAGCTTACCGGTTATCACCTCATTCGGTTTCTTGACTGTTATCGTTAAATCGAATCCCGAATACTTCATTCGGATCTTCACGTATTTCAACCATGGGAATACCACTGAATAATTTTCTAGCAAACTGTTTCTCGGGTTCATCAACTTCATCAGTAGTAAGGTACCAATGATTTCCATTAAAATAGTATTTTCGATAGACTGCAGTTTCCACGATAGTGACTAACTTAACCTGAATTCCTCTAAATTGTAACGCCCAAAAGTATAGAAACATCATTTTTAAATAATCTTGAAAATCATAGCTGGAACACCATAAATCCCAAAGACTAATATGAAAAGTCCATATATTCTGATCCTTTGTTATAGAGCATAACCAGGTGATATCACTCTCCCAATTAGTGAGTAAATTAAAGGCAATAATTTTCGCAAGTTCGTTACTTCCTTTAATTGCTTCTAAAAATGGATCTGGAACGACTGTAGCAGAGCTTTCACCTTCATCCTTACTGGATAGAACACGCATAATTTTTGCCTTAGGCAAATGATTCAACTCTGAGTTTGTAGGAAGATTATTCGTCGTCTCTTGATTCGCAGGTACATTTGTTTCGGGCACTCCATTGTTAATTTCCTGATTTTCATATGCCATATTCAACTGTAGTCACAAAATAATTGTTAGTTCAAACAAACTGACTCATCTCTTCATGTTCCTAAATTTAATCCGATTCATTAGATAACAAAATCTAATTAGGTAGGACACACTAGTGATTGATTCTATTCGTCTCTCCCCTCCTAGTTTTAACCCCAGATCTCCATTAAAGACCATATCCCTAAGCTCTGATGCCAACTGTGACTCTCATCCCACCATAGGGACAGCACCTCACAATGGTACCTATCAGTTTGCCACCTGTACTATAGGCGTCCCCTACGGAGAGTCTGGCTTCGGTGCATCCCCTTTCCTTAGGAAGTCACCAGCGAGAGGCTCGGGGCTCTTCGTTATATGGCTCTGATACCAACTGTGACGCCCCCAAATCTGGGCCCACACAGCCCAAACTTGAGTCGTCAAAATACTACAACAAAATTATTACAACAAAGCACAACGTACAACAATACAGTGTATAATAATACACAACTAAGTCTTCACTATTATTGCCACACTATTTTACAAAACGTGAAGACTATGATAACTATTCCTCGGACCCTCACTCCATTCCCCGGCTAGACCCTGTTATGTTTTCATCTCCTGTTGAAAAACAATGGAACAAAAGAAAGGGTGAGCTCAAATAGCCCAGTAAAGAATATCATGACTAAGATAATGACGAATAAGTTATCATTAGTCTTCAACAGTTGAGTTCTTGATAGAATACAATAGACTACAAGGTTTATATCAAAAACTGCAGTTAAATTCTTAAACAACGTTCAGATCAATAATAGCAGCGGAATGAGTAATCTATTAGAAGAATAATGCAGACTATAATGTCCACTCGGTTCTCTTTTTAGGAAAAACATCATCAACTTTTATCATCTGAAATATCATTAGTCAAGATAATACAAATTCACAGTTCCTGATCATAATCATGCACATCAACAGTTCATCTTTGTACTACGGGCCAAAGATATTCAATATAGCACCAACGGTCATGATTATACCAGATTCAGCCTTTGGTCATAATCATACCAAACAACAGTTCATCTTTGCACTACGGGCCAAAGAGAACATTCACCACGTGCCATAAAAGACACCGAACAGATGTATCGCCTTTAACCTATTATATCGCCTTTAACCTATCATCTGTTCAACAAATATATCACATCTGTGCCCCCGGCCACAGATATTCACAACAGCTTGATTTTTGGATGATTAGAATGATATAAATGATGAACAGAAGAAATAGGATAACAATAAGTATCGGAAGTTTACTTTGTACAGATTCAAATAATGTCCAAATTGTCAACATGATGTGGAGTGAAATTTAAAAATGATATTCAAGATCCACAGTTCAGAATAATGGTTACAATTCAATAGAAAGGTTCACGTAAATAGGAAGGTTCAGTTGAAATAATGAAGTTCAACTATTATGGAACATATAATATTTTCAGGAATTATAGAAGCAATAGTTCCATAATAAATTTCGATTTAGGAGTATGAAAGAAAATAATATCCCTTACCGTAGCAGGTTTGATTAACAAAAGGTGAAGGAAATTAATACAAAGGGTTATTCACCAACAGGCGGCAATCCGCTCCGTAAGGTTATTCCCACAATTTAATAGAATTTGAGTACAAAGAGTTATTCACCAAACAGGCGGCAATCCGCTCCGTAAGGTTATTCTCAGAGATTAATAATGAATGAATACGAAAGGTTATTCACCAACAGGCGGCAATCCGCTCCGTAAGGTTATTCCCACAATTTAATACATGGAAATAAAAGGCACGTCTTATGAGTAAGGATGAAACAATATTATTATCGAGAATCAAATAATGATAATCCCTTACCATAGTATGTTTGAATAATGGAAGATGAAAAAGATGGTATCTCTTACCTCAACACGTGACTGGATATTGATTTAAATGAGGTTGATTAACTTGAACAGTACACGTATACTTATAGATCTTCACAAATACTCAAGATGACTTAAGCACACTTAGAGAGAACTTTCACAAGAAGTATTTAGAGAGAGAAAGAAAGAACAAGTAAGGAAGTTTATGAAAAATCCTTAAGTTAAGGCTTCTATTTATAGCCAAAAATCTTATCATTCGTTTAATCTAAACCATTCATTTAAAAAAATCATCTTTTAATCTACACCATCCATTTCAAATTTTATATTATCTTTAATCTACACCATTCATTTCATATTACCTAATAATCACCTAACTTTATATTATAAACAAATCAATTTAATTATTCAACAATAATTCACACTTTAATCTACACCATTCATTTCATATCACCTAATAATCACCTAACTTTATATTATAAACAAATCAATTCAATTATTCAACAATAATTCACACTTTAATCTACACCATTCATTTCATATCACCTAATAATCACCTAACTTTATATTATAAACAAATAACTTTATCAATTCAATTATTATGACTAATTGTTATAAATACAGTATAGTTAGCTCTTAGATATCAAGTCAATAAATTAATGAAATACAACTGTTTAAATAACATCATAATAGAGATAACAATAATGTAAAATAAAGCATACGTTACTGTGTAATGACAATTATTGATTCAATAATGTGAATTACTGTGCATATGTTACTGTGACAATTATTAGGTTCAATAATTTTAAAAACAGTGCAACAACAATTATTGACTCAATGATATAAAATACAGTGTAATGACAATTATTAAATCAATAATGCAAAATACTGTGTAACAACAATTATTGAATTGATAATATAAAATATTATGCAGTGACAATTATCGATGAAATGATGCGTAACAGTTACGGTGTCAATTATCAGACCAAAAATATGAGACACTATGCAATACCGTGTGTTACTGTAGAGTACCGAGTGCTACAGAAAATACCAATAACTATCGTATGCTACTATTCTTTTATCACCGGTATTTTAACAGTTCCGTTGACTATTTTTATTTAAAAAGGTTATTTCTGTCGTTTTTTATATCCGACAAATATTCCGTTGTGGGGTCCACCAATAATTTATTATTTCGGCGCCGTCGTACGGCACGAATATTCCCCGACCAAACGAATATTCCCCGACAAAGCGAATATTATCCGACAAAATAAAATTTGCACATAACATCCTTAACTTTCAATTTTGTTAATTTAACCACTTACTGTTTCAAAAAAAATATATATGAAAAAAAATTAAATTTTGTATTTCATAAAATTCGGGGTCTTACAACCTCCCCTCCTTATGAAATTTCGTCCCCGAAATTGACGTACCTGACATATCGAAGAGGTAAGGATACTTAGATTTCATCTCAGATTCTAGCTCCCAGGTCATTTCCTCAGTATCTTGGTTCCTCCATAAAACCTTAACTTGAGGTATAACCTTTGAGCGTAGGATCTGCTCCTTCTTATCCAGGATCTTAACAGGTACCTCCTCGTATGTTAAATCCTCTGCTATAACGTCTGGTTCTAACTCAATGACGTGGTTTGGGTCCTTCACATATTTACGTAACATAGATATGTGAAAAACGTTATGGATGCGAGACATACTTGGTGGTAGGGCTAGTCTGTAGGCTACGGTTCCTATTCGATCGAGGATTTCAAATGGGCCAATAAATCGAGGGTTGAGCTTTCCTCTCTTTCCGAATCTCGTAACCCCTTTCCATGGAGAAACACGTAAGAATACATGATCTCCGACGTTGAAACTTTCGTCTCTCCGATGAAGATCAGCATAACTCTTTTGTCGTTCTTGTGCGGTATGTATTCGTTGTCGGATCATTTGGATCTTTTCGGTCGTCAAGCGTACCAACTCGGGTCCCAACAATTTTGCTTCTCCTACCTCATTCCAACATATTGGAGAGCGACACTTCCTTCCATACAATGCCTCGAATGGAGCCATGCCTATGCTTGCTTGGTAACTGTTGTTGTAAGAAAATTCCACCAACGGCAAGTACTTATCCCAACTTCCTTTGAAGTCTAATACACAAAGTCTCAAAAGATCTTCGAGGGTCTGAATCGTCCTTTCCGATTGTCCGTCCGTTTGAGGATGGTATGCAGAACTAAAACGTAGTTCAGTGCCCATAGCTTTTTGTAGACTGATCCAAAAGCGTGAAGTGAATCTAGGATCTCGATCAGAAACTATGGAAACTGGCATGCCATGCAATCTCACGATCTCATTTATGTACATACCGGCAAGACGTTCAAGTGAAAAGTTTTCTCGTATAGGCAAGAAATGAGCAGATTTGGTCAATCTATCTACGATCACCCAAATTGCATCTAAGCCTTGAGAAACTTTTGGAAGACCCGTCACGAAGTCCATATTGATGTGTTCCCACTTCCATTCGGGAACTTCAAGTGATTGTAATGGACCTTTAGGAACTTGATGCTCTGCCTTGACACGTTGACAAGTTAGGCACCTTGAGATAAACTCCGCAATCTCTCTTTTCATATTGTTCCACCAAAATGTATGTCGAAGATCTCGATACATCTTGGTACCTCCTGGGTGGATTGCAAACGGCGTGTTGTGTGCCTCCATCATGATTTTATGCTTTAATTCAGGATCGTTAGGAACACAGAGTCGAGAGTTGACTCGAAGTATTCCTTTCTCGTCGATTCTTGCTTCGGGAATGGCACTTTCTTGTACTTTCTTTATCATGTTTATCAGTTCCGGATCGGTAGCTTGAGCAGCTTTAATTTTATCGATTAAAGTTGGTTCTACTCGCACGTGAGCAATCTTCGAGCGGGTCCCTGGTGTCTTTAGCTCTATCTCCATCTTTTGCAAGTCGTACAAAATACACTTTTGTGTTGTCAGCAGTGCACTTGTACTTGCATAAGATTTTCTGCTCAAAGCGTCAGCTACAACGTTGCCTTTCCCGGGTGATACTGGATTGTGTGGTCATAATCCTTTAACAGCTCAAGCCAACGTCGTTGTCGCATGTTGAGTTCCTTCTGGGTGAAGAAATACTTGAGACTTTTATGATCCGTATAGATATCCACTTTTTCTCCGTACAAGTAGTGTCTCCAGATCTTCAACTCGAAAACGACTGCTGCCAACTCTAGATCATGAGTAGGATAATTTTTCTCATAATCTTTGAGTTGTCGAGAGGCGTAGGCTATAACCTTTCCATGTTGCATAAGGACACAACCTAGACCTTTGCCAGAAGCATCGCTGTAGATAACAAATTCTCCTGATCCTGATGGTATGGTCAGAACAGGAGCTGAAACAAGTCTCCTCTTGAGTTCTTGAAAACTCTTCTCGCATTCCTCGCTCGATATAAGTTTTGTACTAGAATGAATGATACCGATATCTAGTAATTAAACTTTCAACTCTTGGTGTTCTATGGGAGCCATTTGGTATGGGACTTTAAAAATGGGCTTAGTGCCGGGTTCAAGATCGATACAGAATTCAATTTCACGGTTTGGGGTAAGCCAGAAAGTTCCTCAGAAAAACGTCAGGAAACTCATTAACAATGGGAATATCATTCAAGTTTGACGTGTTTTTGTTCAAATCAGTGACATGAGCTAAAAAGGCTTGACATCCGTTTTTCAATAAACGAATGGCTTTATGGCTAGAAATAACAGTTATAGATTTCAATGGTTTAGTTGCTTGAATTTGCATGACAGGTTGATTAGGAATATGAAAACTAATAATCTTATGAAAACAATTAATTTTAGTATGATGGGTAGTCAACCAATCAATTCCTAACATCACATCAAATTCACGCATCTCCAAAGAAATAAGGTCAACAGGTAATGTGAGGTTGTTGATTTGAACTAGGCAAGATTAATAGATAGTAAATGTAATAGGTATTTCTCCCAATGAGGTTTCAACTGATAAGACAAGATTTAAGTTTTCAATAGTCAAATTTAAACGTTGAGTACATATAGGTGAGATAAAAGAGTGGATAGAGCCAGTATCTAATATGGCATAGACTTCACGAGAATTTATGAATAGCTTACCGGTTATCACCTCATTCGGTTTCTTGACTGTTATCGTTAAATCGAATCCCGAATACTTCATTCGGATCTTCACGTATTTCAACCATGGGAATACCACTGAATAATTTTCTAGCAAACTGTTTCTCGGGTTCATCAACTTCATCAGTAGTAAGGTACCAATGATTTCCATTAAAATAGTATTTTCGATAGACTGCAGTTTCCACGATAGTGACTAACTTAACCTGAATTCCTCTAAATTGTAACGCCCAAAAGTATAGAAACATCATTTTTAAATAATCTTGAAAATCATAGCTGGAACACCATAAATCCCAAAGACTAATATGAAAAGTCCATATATTCTGATCCTTTGTTATAGAGCATAACCAGGTGATATCACTCTCCCAATTAGTGAGTAAATTAAAGGCAATAATTTTCGCAAGTTCGTTACTTCCTTTAATTGCTTCTAAAAATGGATCTGGAACGACTGTAGCAGAGCTTTCACCTTCATCCTTACTGGATAGAACACGCATAATTTTTGCCTTAGGCAAATGATTCAACTCTGAGTTTGTAGGAAGATTATTCGTCGTCTCTTGATTCGCAGGTACATTTGTTTCGGGCACTCCATTGTTAATTTCCTGATTTTCATATGCCATATTCAACTGTAGTCACAAAATAATTGTTAGTTCAAACAAACTGACTCATCTCTTCATGTTCCTAAATTTAATCCGATTCATTAGATAACAAAATCTAATTAGGTAGGACACACTAGTGATTGATTCTATTCGTCTCTCCCCTCCTAGTTTTAACCCCAGATCTCCATTAAAGACCATATCCCTAAGCTCTGATGCCAACTGTGACTCTCATCCCACCATAGGGACAGCACCTCACAATGGTACCTATCAGTTTGCCACCTGTACTATAGGCGTCCCCTACGGAGAGTC
Source organism: Hedera helix (assembly GCA_947179155.2). Lineage (NCBI taxonomy): Eukaryota > Viridiplantae > Streptophyta > Magnoliopsida > Apiales > Araliaceae > Hedera > Hedera helix. Next base: position 41,571,605 of record OX359277.1, read on the forward strand.
TGGCTTCGGTGCATCCCCTTTCCTTAGGAAGTCACCAGCGAGAGGCTCGGGGCTCTTCGTTATATGGCTCTGATACCAACTGTGACGCCCCCAAATCTGGGCCCACACAGCCCAAACTTGAGTCGTCAAAATACTACAACAAAATTATTACAACAAAGCACAACGTACAACAATACAGTGTATAATAATACACAACTAAGTCTTCACTATTATTGCCACACTATTTTACAAAACGTGAAGACTATGATAACTATTCCTCGGACCCTCACTCCATTCCCCGGCTAGACCCTGTTATGTTTTCATCTCCTGTTGAAAAACAATGGAACAAAAGAAAGGGTGAGCTCAAATAGCCCAGTAAAGAATATCATGACTAAGATAATGACGAATAAGTTATCATTAGTCTTCAACAGTTGAGTTCTTGATAGAATACAATAGACTACAAGGTTTATATCAAAAACTGCAGTTAAATTCTTAAACAACGTTCAGATCAATAATAGCAGCGGAATGAGTAATCTATTAGAAGAATAATGCAGACTATAATGTCCACTCGGTTCTCTTTTTAGGAAAAACATCATCAACTTTTATCATCTGAAATATCATTAGTCAAGATAATACAAATTCACAGTTCCTGATCATAATCATGCACATCAACAGTTCATCTTTGTACTACGGGCCAAAGATATTCAATATAGCACCAACGGTCATGATTATACCAGATTCAGCCTTTGGTCATAATCATACCAAACAACAGTTCATCTTTGCACTACGGGCCAAAGAGAACATTCACCACGTGCCATAAAAGACACCGAACAGATGTATCGCCTTTAACCTATTATATCGCCTTTAACCTATCATCTGTTCAACAAATATATCACATCTGTGCCCCCGGCCACAGATATTCACAACAGCTTGATTTTTGGATGATTAGAATGATATAAATGATGAACAGAAGAAATAGGATAACAATAAGTATCGGAAGTTTACTTTGTACAGATTCAAATAATGTCCAAATTGTCAACATGATGTGGAGTGA